>CAJQZP010000419.1:5727500-5912500 GCA_907164705.1 Parnassius apollo | reverse complement strand
CAGCACGGACGTCTTGCCGGCTGACTGGTCGCCCACCACCACCACACGCGGCAGCCGCCCAGCCTCCCCGGAGTCCCAGCCCGACAGCTCGTCCAGCACCGCCGAGTACATGTCGATCAGCGACCGCTGTACAGAACACCTCTCCTCTATGTCATCTCTAAATATTATTAACACAATCGGGCTTTACTTTACGGAAATCCGTGTGGGGAGCTTTTGGCCAGAGGAGATTTAGGGTGTGATTTTCCCAGTGTAGTTGTGATGAGGATAGTGCACACATTTAAGGAAGGGCGGGAGGTGTGTGTATTACGTGGAAGAACCATGCTACTTTTAGTTTGTAGAGTCATACTGCAGCCATATTTTGTGCTAGTCAGCTCCACAGGAAAAGCTCTCACAGAATATTAGCGTAAAATAACAACTTAATAGTCAATTGCTGTATTTCTTATGATGAGTGTAGAGAACTGGAGATCCTTTTTACTGGAAATGAGGTATTCCATCTTAATCCTCAGCAACAATGCATTTGCATTTTGATTCAAACATCATGACATCATGTCAATAGGCCACATCATCCACTTACCATCAGGTGGACTGTGTGCACGTTTATCACCCTTATTCTATAAACACCACACCGAAACCTAAGACTACGAACCTAAGAACTAATACCCTAACAAGTTCAGTTCAAGATTGGCTAAAATTGAATAATAGAATTTTATATTGACTATATTATAAAAAAGTAATTTTAATCATATTTAGAAGATGATAAAAATTGCGTCACCACGTCCATTGCGCTCATTTGTAACAGTTCGTTCAATTTTGAGCACTTGCTACAAACCTTCAGGTTCAAAAATTTCAGCTCGTTTTGGCCGAACCCGAAGGTTTTTTTAATCAGATACCAACCCATATGACATCTGTTAACACTAAAATGAAACGATGGATATTTTTTATGAAATCGATGTGGCAAATGAACTTACAACCGCTTGATAATAAGTGATTAATGCAACCCATATCCAATAGGAAGCTACAGCACTACGGTGTCAAACACATAATCGTAGCCTTAATTTATTATTTTAAACTTACATACATAAGTAATAGAACACAGAAAATTACTATCAAAAATAAAAGTTCTTTCGGATCACCTAAAGGTCTTCTTCAGGGCTCAATTCCTGGTCCATTCCTATTTCTAATTTATATTAATGATTTATCTCCGGGATAATTTTTAATTTTAATTTAAAAAAACTTTATTGCACTTAAAATGTACAATTGGCGGACTTAATGCCTTTAGGCATTCTCTACCAGTCAACCATGGGCTAAGCAGAGAACTTTAGCAGGTGCCATAAAATATGTGGATAATTTATACGTAAATGTAAATATATAAATAGACATACCATAAGTGTAAATACAAAAATAAATATACACAACTACAATTAACCTAAGTAATATATGATACATTTCATACATAATGTTTAATTGTACATAATACATAAATTTTAAGTATACTTACATACGAACATAACTAAAACAAATTAAATAATTTAAGATGTCAAGTCACATATAAGCAGAAACAAATATGAAAGTTACTTGCTGGAAGAAGAAAGGTAGTGATCAGTCACCATCCTCTTAAATGTGGCAGCAGAAGTCGGTTTTCTGATATGAGGGGGTAATTTATTCCATAGCCTTATGGCCTCAGCGGCGAAAGACTGAGACATAAATTTGGTACGGCGAGGAAAAACACATAATGTAGTTCCCTCGGAGGATCGCAGGTTACGATCGTGAGAAGAACCCAAATACTGAAACTTGCATTTCAGGTATTGGGGAGTGCATGGATCATATAGAATTGAAAAAAGCGTGCGAAGAATTTTGATACATCTACGCTGATGGATAGGGAGCCATTTAAGCTTAGAACGATATATGGATACATGATCGTATTTACGAAGGCCAAAAATAAAACGGATGCAATTATTTAATAAACGATCCAATTTGCACAGAAGTAGTTGACTCACATCAGAGTAACACACATCAGCATAATCAATGAGTGGTAAAACAAGCACTCGCACCAACATAGCCTTAGTCTCGGTTGGAAGGAAATTCTTGAAACGATAATTCCCGGTCCATTAGTATTTCTAGGCTATATTAATGACATATCTTCGGGATAATCTCACAATTACGTTACCTTCAACTTCTTGGCCGGCGGTTGCCTTCCCTGCCTCAACAGCATGTTCTGCTGCCTCAACTCTCTGTTCTCCTGCTCCAAGCGCTGCAGCTCGCGCTGGTAACGAGCCTGAAGAGCCAACACTTCCTCTTGAAGTGCATGCACTCTCTTTTCTGAGGAAAGCTCGTTGTCAATTTGAATTTGTTATGATTGTTTTTATAAACACACAAATACATTATCAAACGCTATTTGATAATCTATCCGTAATTTTTACCTTAATTGCAAATTAGATTTTCGATCATCACTTGTTCGTGTTGCTATTGACATCCATTTATAAAAATTAAAAAGATTATTAAAGCGTCCGCCCTTTGTATTCTTTTGTTTAAGGATGCAATAAAGAATAAAATAAATAATAATAAATAAAGCTTATTGTCACGTAAACTCTACGAGCGTTATGCACTGCTTCTTATATGTTATTAGTATGTACTCATTGGTATAAAACAATTACAAAAATGAGTGCCGAAACAAAACGAAACTTCATTAGACATATAAGAATTTTTTTCAAACATATAGCTTACCATAAACAGCAGCATCTTCAGTTGATCCTTTTCCACTCGGAGGCGGCGGCGGTCTGCTCTTCAAATTATTCTCAATCCTCGGGGCTGGCTCTGTGATAAAACAAAGAGTTAGAAATATGTATGTATTCAAGCTTTAAAACATTGTTGAGGGTTTGAATGTTTGTTGCTTAAACCTACAAGTAGAATACCATAAACCTCAACTCTTTAAAAGAATATTCGGGTGGCATTTAGTCCATACTGATGAATTCTTCTGTTTTATTTGTGGATAATACTGCCGGGTTCTTTTGTTTTGCTATTCCAAAGAATTAATTATTTTAAAAATTAGGAACGACTAAAATTGGCCAAAATACCACCGCTATCAGATATCGATGCAATTTAATTTACCAAACATAAAAAAAATAAAGAAAAGCGCACAAATACAGCCACAATCATTCTTATATTGTTCTTGAAAAGCAAAATAGGGTCCCGTTTTAGATGAGTAAAGAGAAACAAGATTATGATTTCGTCAGTTAATTAAAGGTATAATTAGTTAGATCTTCAATTGTTTCTCTCGGTCTTGCTTGGTCGTTTAGGCTCATTTAATTGTCGCCCGGATATTCTTTTAAACCATTTCTATGGACATAGAGAAAAGTGCAGTATTGTAAATAAATATTAACACTTTAATAACAAACACTTTATAATATAACACACATTAGAAACAGAAACATTTTTTATTCAATATAGATTATAAATAATACCTATTGAAAGGCACTTTTTTTTAATTTACCACTGGTTCGGAAAAAACCTCTGTCCTGAGAAGAACCAGCAAAATACCCAGCGGGAATTTAAAAAAAACAGCTTACAATGATGCATGTTACAATTAACAACACATAAATTAGAAACAGCTTATTAGAGTTCACCATTTCCAGGGGTTATTAATTATTATCATCCATCCATTGACAAAGATAACGCCTAATATACAAAAAAAAAGACGAAACGCTCCTCCTTTTTTATGAAGTCTTCTAAAAACTATTACAACGGCGCTGGAAAGCAATGTTAAACGTGCAAGACGTCTGTCACTGTGTTCCAATGCATCTACGTCTGAAGGAAAGGGATGTTTATACAACTATGTATTGAAGGTCATGAGATCTTTGTGTCCTTATCAACGACTTTCACGACACCCACGCCGCCACACACCAATGTAAAGGACATTGGCTTATACCAGATTCCTATACTCTAGAAACGTTTCATTCTCTGTTATGATCGGTTTTATTGCATATACGAGGTGCAACATACACCATACCCAAAAAGTTTTTAGTACAAAAACTATTCATTCAGTAACTTAGGATGACATAAATGACAAAAAAACTTTAAACGTTTCACAAATAATTCAACTGGTATTTTATTTTCAAAAAGGGGTTTTCATGCAACTTATTTACAGCAAAACGGCTTGGAGAAAACGAAGTGTTTAAATATGGAAACCCAGCATTAGATCGATTGGTCAATTTTATGTGTAAATTCGATAAACTGAAATCTTATTTTCGCTACCTCATCATAAATGAGTTATTATACACAGGTTATCTATCTAATGGCATGTATTTCCAAGAGATAATTCATTACTTACAAGTGGATCATTGCATAGTCGTATCATGTTTCTCCGGCTTCTAGTTTCATTACTGTGGTTATTAGTTTATGGAAAGGAACATTGTTGTGTATTTTTGACCGTCTAGTGTATTGAAATACTTGTTATCCAAACAATTTTTTATAGAAACTATACGAGATAATAATGTATAATGACATTATAGTTTTTAATGGAAAATTAACATTTAACTTGGATATTTTTAATAGATACTAAAAACCTAATTAAAATTAGAATCGAAAATCTTCCAAGTTTTTAGGATACTGATTCTGTCACTGATGTAGTACTTCAGGGAATGGAACTTTTTATTCCATCATCATTGGTACGCATTGGAAGCAAATCCAAGCCTTGGTTTGGTCACTCCTGTAAAACTGCATTACGCAATAAGCGGGAGTGTTATCAGGTCTGGGCTGCCCAGCATCGGAATCCCGGGATGTAAACACCAGTGCCCTCAAAAGGAAATATAACTCTGCCTCCAGGTCTTTCAAGAGTTATTTCCAGGTCATAGTCAAAGCACATTGGCAGGATTGGCGAGAAACTAGTGCACCTTCTTTTGAGAATCCGTGCATTCTGGTCTCTCGCCAAGGCTATTCAAGGGAATTGCTATGAGCCATTTACTTCCATTGAAATTACACGATGACATAATAATTTATTAATGGCGGTGTCAATTACCCTATTCAAAACTAGCCACACCATTTATTATCTTTTAAAAAATTTGCTTATTTATAAATAAAAATATGGAATAATTAAAAATATAGAAACACTTTCTATTAAATTTTAAACACATGCATGTTATATAAAGCATATAATAAAAACAAAATTATTTACAACATTTGACACTTCTTTATAAGTTATTATTGCTATTTAAATTATAATTGGATCCAGACATCCTCTTCGAGCCGGATACCAAAGGTGAATCCACTCAAATTCCAACTCACCGATGTTATTAGCGGCGGCAGCTGCCACGGCGTCCTCGTACCGCTGTGCCAGCCAGTTGCGAAACTCCGCAGCGCGCTCCAGCCCAGCCTCTCGCAGTCGGGGATCTGCGTGCAGCGTCAGCGTCAGCGGGCGACCTAACGCGCACACTGCCTTACACCGTGCTTCCAAACGCACTTACCCCCCCCCCCCTCCCTACCAATTATGAATACGGGTTCCGCTTTTTGAACACTTTTCTTTCAGCTTTACAGTCAAAGTATGAGATACTACTTCATTTCAAACAACTAATTGCATTATTATAAATACTAAAACCTATCTTCTGTGAATAATTTTTTGTGTTGCTAAACAACAACGCTAAGCTATATAAGCTATGATACATAAAATATTGATGTATACAACACTATTTAATTAAGTCTCATTTTTATATTGTGTGCAATAAACTTAGTTTAATGTAGGAGCATCTATTAAATTGAAGCTTTTAACATGAAAACAAAGTCTTACATTTGTTACCCAGAGGAGACTTTACGACTCCCATTTGGCACAGACATGCTTGTTAGTTAAGGTTACTCATAATTTGACCCATCTACAATATATTGCTAATTTGGTCAACTCATTTTTCTATTACAGTTATAATAGAAGCTCTTACCAGTTCCACAAAAAGTTAGATAATCTTTATCATCTAAACTATTCATATGTATGTGTATGCTATACAGTGTAAGGTATGTATTTACAGTTAATTATCGCTATATCTCTAAGATATCCTTAAACATTTAACTTAACAACACCCAAATTTTTTATTTGGTTTGCCAATTTAAATTTCTTGTTGAATTATCAAATTATATATCCAATGGGAATATAAGGTTGCGCAATATGAAAAATTAAAAATGTTAAAAGACCCAAAACTAGTTTTTTTAAAGGATAGGGTGACAAACGAGCACACAGTCCACCTAAGTGGTTGCTGTGGCCCATAGACATCTACATATATCCTCGATTACGAATCAAAATGTAGATTATTGTCACCCATGAGGACTAAGATGGAATGCCTCGTTTCCAGTAAAAAGGGTCTCTGGTTCAATATACTCACCATATGATACACAGCAGCATTAAGCTACTATTTTACGATGGTATTCCATGAGAGCATGGTCCTTCCCCCGGTCGAGCCGAACCATTTGTGCTACAACTATACTACTAATATAATTGCAGCATGGCTCTACCACATATAAATAGTTAAATAGTTATTGAGATTATTTCTCTATATTATACTATATTTTTATTTTTTCATGATCATTAGAGCCCAATAAAATACACTGCTGAATATAGACCTCATCCATCGATTACCTCATAGAGGGGACTTTTTCCATAGTTGCCATGCTTGGTAGGCAGGTTTGCATTCTGCCGTTTTTTTTAAATGTTATCAGGAAGATGTTGTTACCCATCAGGTCATTGTTACCGCAGTCGCCTCTTATGACACGCATGGGTAAATATGGGGTAGTGGATATACTTACACAATATATATTGCTTATATAATTTATCAAAAAGTGTTACTAACCAATTTGTAACTGATCTCCAATACGGTCTTTGGCATTGATTAGTGTTGTTGTGAAACGATCCCATTGTTCATTGTCTGGTAGAAGATCATTTAACCAACCCATATCAGGTAGACCATCCTTCCATTCTATATATTTCTGAATAAAGAGGAAATGCTGATGACTTGAGGATATAAAAGAAACATTATTATACAAATCAAAATGGTATGTGAGAATAGTATTTTTTTTATGGAAAAGAAAGAGAGCAAACATATTTATTCAAGACCTATGAAAATGATGACCATGTCCTCTGCATTAATTTTAAACCAAGGTGATAAACTTAAAATGATCATCATCGTTACAGCACATCACAAGTTCACTGCTGAACACAGGCCTCCACCAAGGGATGCCACAAAGCCCAGTCCTGAGACACCTGCATCCACTGAGTAGCACTAGAGTAGCACTAACAAATGTACATAGAAGTATATAAGGAAGTTACTAACACAAAAGATGACAATTGTGATGTATATACTAAAGATGGGCCGAATATTCAATTCATATTCAGTGTTCGGAAGCTTTAGTGATTATTCACATGAATATTCGGCAAAATCACCGAACATTTGTTAAAGTGGTACTCAAAGTGTCCACTGTATTGAAATGTACAAATTGCGTAATGCCACGTCTTTCATAATTTTAAAGTTGAAAGTATATTTTATTTATGGGTGGTATCTACTTATGGTTTTGAGGCACTGTAGATTTATTTCCAATAATAGCAAATAGAAAGCTGATAAAATGTTTTTGGAATCAAACAAAGAAACATTAGGTACACATTAGTACATTTCACAATACTTTGGTCATCATTTTTTCTAAAATAAGTCCAAATAGTAGACCTTTTGCCACTCATTTTTATCATATAATTATCAATTTTCACAAATAATACAACAAAATACCTTTTTTCACAAAAATAGTCAAAACATAAGCATGTGGCCATAACTTACTCCCTACTAGATGATGCAATAAAATTAAATTAATTAAAAATTAGAACAGAAGATTTTGAACCACAACAAACAAAATGTCTCCCAACACGGCTGGTCCCCGTGGGAGATCTAGACCAAAACCCTCCAACAAAATCACGCGTAACAATCAACATCGCAACACTAAATACAAGAACACTAAGAACACAGGAAAGTCTACTGGAACTAGAAAAGTCACTAGAGAAAATAAACTACGATATCTTAGGAATAAGTGAGATGAGAAGACTGGAAGAGAAAATAGAAGAGTATGAAAACTATATCCTAGACCACAAAGGAGAAACAGCAGGACACAGAGGTGTAGGATTTCTCATAAAACTATCCCTAAAACAAAACATACTGGAGCTAATAGGAATTTCAGACAGAATAGCAATACTAAACATGAAACTACCGGGCTACAAGAAAGTATGGACAATCATCCAGGTATACGCGCCTACCGAACAAGCCGCCAGGGAGAACATTGAAGACTTCTATAACAACCTATCTGACATTACAAAGAAATATTACAACAACAACCTTGTAATCATGGGTGATTTCAACGCCCAAGTTGGCTACAGAGAAGCAGGAGAGGAATTCGTATAGGGAAGTACGCTGGGAAGAGAAGTAAGAAAGACTAATAGAATACCTCCTAGAGAATAATTTGACACTACTCAATTCAGTCTATAAGAAAAAATATAAAAATAAATGGACTGGATGTTCCCGATGGGAAATATAAAAACGAAATTGATTTTATTTTAACAAAAGAGTAAGGTATTTTAATGATAAAGTTTGAATTTGAATTTCAACACTAACCACCGAATGGTGCGCGGACGCCTAAAGATGTATCCAACAAAAAAGTCGAGGAAAGCTATAACAAACACTCCGATATTGCTACAAGAACAGTACTCGAAAAATATTGAACCAGCTCACATCATGCCACTGCATGAAATTGCTAACTCCGATTTGAGTGTTCGAGTTAAATATGATTACCTGGACAAGAAACTATCAGAAATTAAGAAAATAATTACGAAAAAGGACAGGAACAAATTCAGTGACAAAACATTAGAGCTGTTAGAAGAAAGAAAATTACTAATTCTAAATAAAAATAAATATGTAAAGAAAACCTTAACAGAATTTCCAACCTTAGCAAACAGATACGGGAAAGTATGAGAAAAGACAGGAAGATAAAAATAATTAAAAAACTAGAAGACACAATTAAAAGAACAGGCGGAACGAAAAAAGCTTTCAAGGAGTTAAAGAACCATGGAAAGGAATGGATTCCTAGACTTAAAAGCAACAAATCCAGTCATGTAACAAAACGTAAAGAAATTCAGAAATTAGCTACGGAATATTATAAAGCTCTCTACTCGAATATAAATGAAGAGCATGAATTAGAATCCGATAAGTCGCCAACAAATAGATATGACGACGTACCGCCCATACTTATAGCAGAGGTAAAGAGAGCCATACACTCTCAAAAACTAGAAAGAGCTCCAGGGCCGGACAACATACCAAACGAGCTCATGAGGGGCACGGCAGAGGAACTGTCTCCAATTCTCACCAGGATATTTAACGACATACTCAAGTCGGGCGTCATTCCAAATCAGTGGGGAGAGTCCCTCATAATTCTCCTGCATAAAAAAGGCCTAGGGAAGTCATTGACAATTATAGACCAATTAGTTTGATCTCAAACGTCTATAAGGTGTTCGCAAAAGTATTGCTAGAAAGAATTACAAAAACTCTAGATGCAAATCAACCCATAGAGCAGGCAGGCTTCAGAAAAAACTACAGCACAATTGACCACATTCACACTATCAAACAAATATTGGAAAAAAGTAATGAATACCAAAAACCCGTTTACATAGCTTTTATAGACTATTCAAAAGCATTTGACAGTTTGAAACATAAATACATTTGGTCAGCTTTGAGATGGCAAGGAGTAGATAATACCTATATTGAGATACTCAGAAACATTTATAGCATGAGCAAAAGCCGCATAAAACTGGAATCGAAAGGAGACCTATTTCCCATTAATAGAGGCGTCAGACAAGGCGACCCACTGTCCCCCAAACTGTTTACGGCTCTGCTGGAGGATATCTTCAAAAGACTAGACTGGGATGAATATGGCCTCAACATCAATGGCAGTCTTTTAAATCATTTGAGGTTTGCTGACGATATTATCTTGCTGGAAGAAGACCCAAGTAAACTACAAGCAATGGTACAAACTCTAGCCAACAGAAGCAAAGAAGCAGGTCTCGAAATGAACACAATCAAAACAAAACTGATGACCAACTCTACAAAAGTCAACATAGAATTAGATGGAAAAAGACTTGAATATGTGCAAGAGTATATGTACTTGGGTCAAGTAATTAACCCTAGTGACCAAACAACTAAGGAAATTAACAAAAGGATTGCTAGTGGTTGGAAAAAATACTGGTCTCTGAGAGAAATAATGAAAAGTAAAGAGCTAAGCATCTCTATCAAGAAGAAAACATTTAACACCTGTATTCTCCCCTGCATCACATATGGTTGTGAGACGTGGTCCCTCAACCAAAACCACCGGGAGAAACTTGCGAAATGTCAACGAGCAATGGAGAGGAGTATGTTGGGAATAAAACTCAAGGATAGAATTAACAACAAGGAAATAAGAAATAAAACCAAGGTTGCTGACATTTTGACCCGATTCGACCATCTGAAATGGGGCTGGACAGGTCACATGATTCGTTGCAAGACCAATAAATGGAGCAAGCAGGTAACCCTATGGTACCCAAGAGATGGCGTCAGAAAACAGGGCCGCCCAACCAGAAGATGGGAAGACGATATCCGCCTAACCTTGGGACCATACTGGACAAGGGTAGTAGTAGTCAGAACCAATGGAAGCAGTTGGTGGAGGCTTATGCCAAAAGGCACACCGAACTGAGGGACTTACTTTAACTAGTATAGGAACTCAAACACAAATATTATATAACCCCAAAGTTCGGAAATAAATGGCTATATTATTATTATATGGGGTATCTATATAGTTTTCTCATCTGGTTGGGATGTATAAATATATAATTATAAACGAAAATGAAAGGATAAATATACATAAATATCAATAAAATAAAATAAATACAAAAATACATAAATAAATAAAAGCCCAACCAGATGGAAGACCTCGGCAGGGGAGACCAAACGGCCAAGGGTTAGGAAGAAAGGGAAAGAAACCGGCGGACGATGCGGGCAGTATCAAGGAGCACCGCCTTCTGCATTTGAGCCCGGAGCGGTCCGTCACGGAGTCCCAGTCGCCTCAGATGACCAGAGAGGCTAACTGGGATTAGCCCATTCGCAGAGACGACTACAGGAATAATTTCGGCCGGCAGACCACCCCACATGTCGGTCACCTCGTGAGCCAGGTCCAGATATTTTGATTGCTTATCTGTTTCGGCTCTCACGAGGTTCTCGTCATACGGGATGGTAATATCGACCAAAAATATCCTTGACTGTGCCCGGTCCATCAGCACAATATCAGGCTTATTCGCAAGAATAGTCCTGTCTGTGATGATGGCCCGGTCCCAGTAGAGTCTGGCGCGGTCATTTTCGAGCACAGCCTCCGGCAAGTACTTGTAATACGGCAATTTCCGGTCCACGAGACCGTATTTCAGAGCGAGCTCCTGGTGTAGAATTCTGGCTACTAGGTTGTGCCTGTGCAAGTACTCAGAGTTAGAAAGCGCCGAACAACCGGAGATGACATGCCTAAGTGACTCCCCGGGATGGCGACAAGCTCGGCAGACGTCGACGGTGCCATCCTTTAGGATGTATCTCCGATAGTTGTTGGTCTTAATAACCTGATCCTGTATTGCACAGACAAAACCCTCGGTTTCCCCGAAGAGGTCACCGAAACGTAGCCAGTTGAGGGAGGCGACTGTATCTACGAAGGGCTCATGTAGAGCCTTGTAGTACCTCCCGTGGAGCTCCTTCTCCTTCCATACGGTCTCCCGGTCGTAATTGCTAAGCACTGCTGGGTCCTGCCATTGCTCGTTGGCTAAGGATAGAGGGGTAAGCCCTTTATCACTAGAAATGACGTCATTATAGAATGGATCATCCGATCTCGCCAAGAAGTACTGACGGAGACTGTACACTTCGCGATTATGTATGGTGAGCGCGCTCAGAAAGCCACGCCCACCATACTTTCGCGGCAAGTACAGCCTCATTACCGAAGATCTCGGATGATGCATCCTATGGGACGTCATGGTAGTGCGGACTTTTCTATCCAGGGCGTTAAGCTCAGTCTGAGTCCACCTGAGTATGCCAAAGGTATACATGAGGACAGGCATGACCCAGCCGTTATATGCGTGTGTCTTATTCACATCGGACAAAAGGCTGTTAAGCACTTTGGTCAAGCGTGCATAAAACACGTCGCAAACTGACTGTTTATTACCAGCCTCATCGATACCGATGTTCTGTGACATACCCAGGTATCGGTATGTTTCAGCCTCGGAAAGGGTCCTTAAGTTGACGGGCATAGACAAGTCTATGCCCTCAGAGTTAGCAACCCTTCCCCTTTCAACATGGAGGACCGCACACTTATCCGTCCCCAGCTCCATTCCACTGGAACTGCTAAATTCACAAGTGATGTTTAGCAGTTTTCCATAAGATGGGAGCGACTGGAGGCGAATAACTTGAGGTCATCCATATAGAAAAGGTGGGTCACTTTTGTCCCTCTTTTCCGTAGCTGAAATCCCCTCCCGGAGCCCTCCAGTAAGGTACTGAGAGGGTTAAGAGAGAGGCAGAACCAGATTGGACTCAGACAATCGCCCTGGAAGATACCCCTTCTTATCCTTATGTGGTTCTCCGCAGCCGTCATCCGCTCGCCCAGATGACAAAGGATCGTACTCCACTGCCCCATACACTGCTCGAGGAAGTCTCTAACTGTACAGTCAATCTTGTACAGCTCGAGGACCCTCTTTAGCCATGTATGGGGCACCGAGTCGAACGCCTTTCTGTAGTCTATCCAGGCGGCAGAGAAGTTCCGACGGTTGCGTTTCACCACTTTGCCTATGACCGCGTCAATGAGGAGTGGTTCCTTAGTTCCACGACCACCGCCCCGACATCCATTTTGAGCGCGTGACATCACCTGGTTTAGCTCCAGGTGACGAGCGATTCTCGCGCTCAAAATGGATGTCAGTGTCTTATATATGGTGGGTAGACACGTGATAGGGCGGTATTTGCTCGGGTCTGTGGTATCCTGATCTTTAGGAACCAAGTGAGTGATCCCAGTAGTGAAGAGGCTCGGGAGCCACTTCTGATCGAGAGCCTCCTGAAACTGTCGGGCGAGCACAGCGTGACACACTATGAACCCCTTCAGCCAGTAATGATGCAGCCCGTCGAGCCCCGGACTTTTCCAGTTCGGGGCCCTACGGACCGCCTCAGCCACGTCTTCCGGCGTTATGGTGATGGGGTCTATAGGCGTAACACTCGCACCCTGGCTCGCTACAACTTCCATCCAAGGGCCCTCGCTGTGGTTTACGGGCTCTGACCACAGGCCACGCCAGAATGCGATAATGTCAGCCTGATCCGGTCCTTGGCCCGCTCCACATAACTTTGGTCGCTCCAATGATTTATAGAGCCTCTACTGATCACTCTGGAAGAGACGATTCTGGTTGAACCTCCTTGACCTCTCGTTAAATCGTCGAATCCGCTTCCCCCAAGCAGCGATCTTTTGCTTCAGGTCGTCTATGCGCTCCGTTAGTTTCTGCGTGATATCCGGCTGGGACAAACTGATATTTGTCCCAGCAAACGCCACGCCACGCCTAACGGTGCGGATAATCCTCGGTCTATTATTACCCGACCTGAAGCTTGTCAGCCTGCCGATAAGGGCCCTTGGCTTTGCGATACGGTCCTCGATTCTTTTCCTCCAGGCTGGGATGGCGTTACTTTGTGTAGTAGCGCGTCCAGCCATGGGAAGTTTGGCGCCAATAATACGGCAAACTGCCACTGCGGCGCCAAAGAGAATTGAGTCCGTCTCGCAAAGGTCCCGGCTGGCTTCCAAATAGGTCACCAGCATTGGGTTAAGAGCCCTCACGACAGCCCGATTTCGCTTGCTTAAGGGTATGCGGGGGAAGTCGCGGTCGATTTTCGAGAGGGGTGCTGCGCGTTTCCAAAATCGCCTCTTCCAATATACTCCTCATTTGCTCTAGTTCGTGGGAGACTATTTCATCGTCGTTCGAATCAACCACAACTGGAAGATCCATGGCGGCTTCCATGTGTGGATGCTGGTCTGTCGAATGTGGAGCTGCATCTCCAGCCATAGCCGATTCATTCGACGACGGAATAGCCTCACGTCGTAGTCGTTCGAGTTCGGCATCATCAAATATTTTCGAGCTTATGATGTACCGAACTCGGTCTGCCAGGTTTTGTTCCGTGACGGGGATAGACGGCTCCAGCTCAGCAAAAAAGCAATGCATCCGAGACCTATACGCTATTCCCAGTTTCTTCCCCTTTCGCCCTATAGTACGCCCGCAATGCGTTTTCGTTTATGGATTTTGTCCAACGCATGCGACGTGCTCCACCAGCGGCGGGTGCCGCTTGCTGGGTCCGAGAAGACCCAGCCGACACCAAGCCTTCTGGTGGGGATGATGGATGCGAGGGGCTGCTAGGTGATCGTGCAGCTCCTCGCGCTCGGCTGGCGGCCCGCATGCTGCCGCGTCCAGCGCCAGCTCCAGACGCGCCCCGGCGACCCCCCAGGCAGCGGCCCTATGCGCGTTCCTTTTTGTGTTTTATCCATCATCCAATTTATGGGCGCCAAATAACGGGAGACGCCCAAGCCCGGCACCGTTTCGTGGTTGGGTCATATGCACAAACGGACCTTTGCATCTACAATTTTGCCTAGGCACGGCGCTCACACCTCTTGGCAGGATGCTGACTGACTGCGCCGACGTCGCAGTTTTGTCACATAACTATTACGTCAGCGGGCGATGGGGTCGTCACTTCCCTACGCCTTTTTATTCCTTCAAGAACATAATAATTATTATTATTATTATTATGTTCTTGAAGGTCTCTATCGCCCGTTCGATTTGTCCGTTCGTTGCCGGGTGATATGGGGGTGAGTACAAGTGCTCGATGCCATTGTTCTGCAGGAATTTATTAAATTCTCTTGAGCTAAAAACTGTACCGTTGTCCGAAATTAATTTTTCTGGCAATCCCTGCGAAGCAAACATCCTGCGACAACTTGCTATTAGAGCTCCACTACTCATATTAGATAAAATATCTGCCTCAAACCATTTGCTATAGCTGTCAATCATAACAAAAAATGTCTTCCCTTGAAATGGTCCTGCAAAATCAACATGGACACGACTCCATGGCTTGTCAGGTAAAATCCATGTATGCGGATCTCTTGGTGGATTGTTTCTCACGGCCTAACACAGCTCACAGCCAGTCACTGTGGCCTCTATCTGAGCGTCCATACCGACCCACCATATGTATCCTCTAGCATAGGCTTTCATTTGGACGATTCCAGCATGTGGTGTATGCAATACCTTTAATACCTGCTTTTGTAAAGAAGCGGGTATAATGACTCTGTTACACCACAATAAACACTCTTTATTATGTGAAAGAGCCTCTCTTCGCGTCCAATACGGCTGGAGTATGGGATCAGTATTTTTGCAAGTCCATCCATGTAGCACATGAAATAAAACCTTTTGTAGTACTGGGTCTTTTTTAGTCTCAGAAGCAATTTTCGCTGCATCCAAGTTGAATCCAGAGGGAGGTTCCTCCAAAAGTAGCACATCGGCTAACGAATCCATCCCTCGCACTTCAGCTGCATTAATAGAAGTCCAATGGCTGAGAGCATCTGCATTACCAATGCATTTTCCGGGTCTGTATTTTATGTCATATTCAACTTCAGAGACCATCGCAACATTCTAGGTGAAATCTGATCCGGAATAGGTTTATTCGGGTTAAATAATCCAATTAATGGTTTATGATCTGTAATAATACAAAACTTCCTTCCTAGTAAAAATTCATGAAATTTTGTAATCCCGAAAATTATGGCTAAAGCTTCTTTATCAATTTGTCCATAACGTCGCTCGTGGGCTTGTAACGTTCTGGATGCCATCATCACTGGTCGTTCTGACCCATTCTCCATTACATGGGCAATTATTGCACCTATAACATATTCCGATGCATCACAGATTAACAATAACTCTCTTTTTAAGTCATATCCAACTAAGGTTAAATCTGATGACAACAAATCCTTAGCTTTATCAAATGCAACCTGCTCCAGCAAACCCCATACCCAAGGTTTCTTTGCTTCCAGCAATCGATGCAATGGTTCCAGTATTGTAGCTTTGTCCATAATGAATTTTTCATAAAAATTGTATAACCCTAAAAATGCCCGTAGCTCTTCTTTGTTCATCGGTGCTGGTTTCTCCTTTATCTCTTTCACTTTAGTAGGTGATGGGTGCAATCCCTCTGCATCAATCATATGTCCTAAAAAACTTATCTGATTTGACGCAAACACACATTTGTTCAGGTTTAACCGAAATCCCATTGCATTTAGTTTGGTCATGACCACCCTTAGTCTTTGATCATGCTCCTCCTTATTCTTTCCACTCACAGCGACATCATCCAATAGACATGCTACTCCTTCAATACCTGCGAGTGCAGTCGACATCACACGCTGGAAGATTCCAGGAGCTGCATTTACTCCAAATGCTAGCCGGTTCATCCTCATTAACCCTAACGGAGTATTCAGTGTTAACAACATAGCTGTGTCCTCATCCACTTTCATTTGCATGTAAGCCTGTTTTAAGTCAATCTTACTGAAAATTCTTCCACCACTTAATTTCACAAAGGACTCATTAGCAGCTGGTAATGGAAATGTATCAGTCTCAATGGCTAGATTAACAGTTGACCTGTAGTCACCACATATTCAAAGTGAGCCGTCATCCTTTTTTACAATTCTTAATGGAGTAGCCCATTTAGAGTATTTTACAGGGGTAAATATACCTTCATTCACCATGCATCTTAATTGTTCCTCAACTTGTTTTATCAGAGGAAATGGTACCGGTCGTGCCTTCAAAAACCGTGGCACGGCATCAGCTCGCACATTTAATGACACTTGAGGACCCTTATACTCTCCAAGTCCTTCTTTGAATAACTCCGGAAAAGATTTTAATAATTCATCAACCTTCTCATCATCTGTCCAGCATATACCAGCTATCTCTAAGCCCAAAATTTTAAACCAGTTTCTTCCTAAAAGGCTAGGCCCACGACCAGAAACAACCAGTAGCTCACATTGTGCTTCTTTGTTTCCCAATGACACTCGAACATGGGCTCGACCTAACACCTTCAGTTCATCACCACATAACCAACTTCAAGCCTGTCGCCTCTAAGGGTGGGGGAACAGACCACAGCTTTTAGTATGTATCTTCAGCCATGATTGTCCTTGAAGCACCTGAGTCCACTTCCATGCTAACCGTTACCCCATCAATCATAACATCTGCTTTGAATGGTGGTCGAATATTATCTGAGCAAACAAAGACACCCATCATCTGTTCAGATTTTTCATTTTCTCTATTTGAAGTTGAACTTTCCTCCACCTGGTGCAACTTGCCAGATTTCTTCATACAGGCCGGCGCAATATGTCCAAACTTCTTACAATAAAAACATTTTGCTTTTATAAAAGGACACCTTTCGCCGTCGCTGTGTGACCTTGCACAATGACGACATGTAATCTCTTTAATTGTACCAATATCCATAGGAACTGTGGATGTGGACGGAGTTTGCTTTATCACACTTGTTTCCAGGTACAAATCTGAGAATGTGCCTTGATAGTTAAGGCTCAACTGCACTGCTAACTCATAAGTAAGATTTTTCGTCTTTAACAACTTGCGACGGAGACGCTCTTCACACACACCTAACACTCATCGGTCCCGTAGTTGTCTTTTTAAGTCCATAAAATTACACTTGGAAGCCAGAGAGCCAATGGCCGCAATAAAGTCCTGAATACTTTCATTAGGACTTTGTTGACATTTATGTAATTTATCAGTTTGTAAAATTTCATTCAGTTGAGGTTCATAGAATTGGTCAAGAACTGCCAAAATGTCTTTAAATGTCACAGAAGTCGGCCTTCTAGGCACCAATAATGAAACGATTAATGAATATGTTTCCTTTCCACATTGTGATAGGAAAATGGCGCGGGCTTTGTCTACATTATCACCAATTACATCCGCGGCTTCCAGAGCACACAATAAACGTTCTTTATATTCACTCCAATTGTCAGTCCTGGGATCAAATTTTCCGGGAAACACTACATTTGTCAAATTACACGCCATATTACTACTTAAACTAATTAATTTTCCTCGTCGCCATTAAAAGATACACGCCAGATCAAACTCATATAATCAAATCTACCTTCCATATATATAACAATTTTACCCTTAACATTATCAATACATAACAGGTACCAAGTTGATCCTGCCGAACAATGTTCGACCGAATATTCGGTTCGGTAAAAGTTTTACCGAACTTTTGGCCGAATATTTGTATTCGGTGAAATCCATATTCGGCCCATCACTAGTATAATACTCTACACCCATAATTTATATTTATAAATAATGATTATAATGAACACCTAACTTTATTATTTTACAGAAAATTACCTTATTTAATGTCATGCCTCCGCCCACAGCTCCACCCAGGAGCAAATACCTTATCTTCAATACACCTCTAAGTGCTCTCGCCACAAACATACCATATTTTCTCCTTGGAATATGAATTGGATCAATCGGTTTGTAAAGTAGCATACTTTTGCCTGTCCATATTGAAAATGCTACAGCTCTCTTATCAACGCATGACCAGGCTGTAGATCTTTTTAGAGATGATCTACAATAAACAAATATTTCACATTCGAATCAAGAAATAAATAATGTTGCAAATTATAAGTATTGAACATATTCTAGATTCAGTTTATATTTACAATTGTAGGATAACATACACCGAAGCACCAATAATTGATCATTAATTTATAGAATTTTAAACGACACAGAATTTTTTTTAAATCTAATATAAAAATTACCTCATACGATTATGTAGTATTCTCGACATTATGAACGTTATTCCTTTTTATTATTGTATATACTTGGTAAAACAATAGTTATTTCTTAAAACATAATATCTAAGAGGAATAGGATTCAAAAAGATTTTTTCTACTTCATAAGCTCTACCGGTTTAATAGTTACAAAATCACATGTATATAGCAAAGATCATAAGCAGATGTATATAAAATTTAACAAATTAAAATAATGTTACACAATCAACTAAGAAATCATTTTCGGTCACTTCATATTATTTTCGAAATTTGACAAGTTTCGGACTGTAAATCCTAATGCCATTTTCAATTTGATTTTGGTCTTTTGGTTGGTCTTTGTCTTTGGTCTGGTACGTTTCGTTTCTACATAAGTTCCTTGTTATCATGAATCATCGATATACTTTAGTAGATTTTTTTTACTTTTCAAAATTGTTTATATATATTAAAAATGTGTTTTATCAATTTTATTTCATCTTTTTGGTGAGTGGTAACTAAAAGCATTATAGTTACTTAATGGCTGTAATAGTAATAATATGTAATTCCATATTACATAATATGATATAATCCTTACCTTTTTCCTATTCGTATTTATTATTTATCATGGCTATATTACTTTGCTTAAAAAACTAAAAAGCTAAAATGTGTTTTTAACTTTTAAACGCACAGAGAGATAATGATGTGCCGATTGTGAAATTTTTTAGTATTCGAGAACTTCAGCAACTTTAATAATAGTAACTATTATATATTCTGTGGTAATAGTTATAAAAGGGATCGAATCAATACTCGTCTCTAACTTGAAACTAGTATCACAAGTACTATAATATAGCTATATATACACTATAATAAGCTACTTATATAATAATATATAAGTAGCTTAGGGTATTAGGGCCGCGCCGGCGTACCAGAGGGGAGTAGCCCTAGCATTATTTTCCGATAGGTACCGAACTGTCAGTCATTTTTTGCGGAGAGAAATCTGCGCCACGCACACTTTCTCAGACTCTCACACAAAAACAATCGGCTGTTACTAAGAAACTTACACATAAGAATTAAATTAATACACTTATAATTTCACACACACACACACACACACACACACACACACACACACACACACATATATATATATATATATATATATATATATATATATATATATATATATATATATATATATAGACTCTTTACGGTAAATGTTGATCAGACGCGACTTCACGCGAGCACTTTGTCTAAGTAAATGTCGCACATATTCAGTATGATTTTTTCGACCGTTGATAGATCAACAAATGTTGGTCAAATCGTTGACAACCTGTTAGCAGACCACGACGTCACACGCGCATCAAGGATGGTCAAAGTATATTAGTTTGGCGACGAGGAGCTGAACAAACACGTCAAATATATATATATATATATATATATATATATATGATCTCTTTACGGTAAATGTTGATCAGACGCGACTTCACGCGAGCACTTTGTTGATCCGAAAACGCATGTTGATCCGGCGCCTTTTGTTGATCCAATATGCGTCTCTGGTAACTAATGTGGCTCCGACCGGATCAACATCTGGACTCACGAGACTGTTTGCTAGCGTTGGCCGAAGTTGATCCGATATACAAATCCACCTTGCGATGGTTACGGAAAATGTTGATCCGATTTAAATGAGCCAATCAGAGCACAGCAAACGATAAGATAAACGATCGGATTGGCTGAATGCAGCCGCGACGTTGCCGTTTCGTATCGTTGGCGGTACAAGCTACAGATTAAATGCGTGTTATGTAATGCATTCAGGGTGCTGTTTGGTCTACCTCGTTATTGTAATGCGCCGGGTAAGTTCGCGGATGCGCGTGTGGAATGTTTATAGACCACCATGCGTAAACGATGCACATCCCTGGTGCGCAGGGTGCGGGCCAGTTCCAATGGTATCCTGAGGGCATTTTCTGACAGGTTTGAGGTCAGTACCTGAACCATTGTCATATGGTGCACGCGCTGACTAATCGGGCCTGTCTTATATATAGTTTTAAAATTAGGTAAATAGTTTTAAGTTTTACGAAAATTAGTTTTAAGATTTGTATTATTACTAACATCTACGATCCTTGTGGTCGAAATAAAGGACTTTTTTTAACGAATTACTCGACAACGCCCCTTCTTGTAACGGAAGTGGTGGCAAGGGCGACATAAGGTATTCGTATGAGTGCATGTTTGCGTGCGTGTGTGTGTCTGTGTGTGTGTGTTGTGTGGGTTTGTGTGCATATGTGTGCGTGTGCGTATGTGTAAGTGTGTGTGTGTGTGAATGGGTGTGCGTGTGTGCACTGTTGTTGTGTGTGTGTGTGTGTATATGTGTGTGTGTGTGTGTGTGTGTGTGTGTGTGTGTGTGTGTGTGTGTGTGTGTGTGTGCGGTAGTGTGCGTGTGTGAGTGTATGTATGCGTTTGTGCGTATGCGCATGTGTGCGTGTTTGCGCGCTTGCTTGTGTGTGTGTGTGTGTGTGTGTGTGTTTACCATAAACCAGTTAACATGTTTTCTACGTCTTCATAATCAAGATTTTTAAGGACGCGTTTACAAAATTGATAGGTATAGAATCGAACTATTACATGAGATATTATCATGAGACCTTACCTCCGGTCTGATGGAGTGAGTTCAAAATGTAATTCGGGATTACTAGTGGAACTCTTGGACTAGTAGAACTGGGTGTGCTGAGTTTGGGCTCGTTTTGTTAGTTATTATGAGTCCTTACATCTGGACTTGCTGAAGTGACATGAAGGTATACTTCGGTAACTAACACTGTAACACCTGGACTAGTAGAACTAGGTATGCCGAGTTTGAGTTTGTTTTGTTAGTTATGATGAAATCGTCACAAAACAAAAGTTCTTTTCACTTTGTCTAGTACCAATAGGTATACAAGCCGATATTTGGAAAAATGAATAACCTCGTAGTAACATCTTTTGGGGCAGTATCAATATCCACTTACCAGCCACACTGTTTTTCGCTGTAATCAACTGTTCTTTATATGAGCCTCACTTGCCCTCACTATACCCACTATAACCTCGCGATATCCACTTTACTGCAGTCCAGTGCACCCACCACCACCTCTGCCACCTACGCCTCCACATCTACCACCGCACCCCTCTCTAAGCCTTCGTTATCCACCTCCGCTACCTCCGCCTCCACCATAAACTCTGCTCCATTTGCCTCAACAATAAACTCCGCTCCCTCCGCCGCCACCACCACGCGTTGTCGCTATTCTTTCCGCCTCCAACACAATTCCCCGTTTCCACTATCTCCGACTTCACCACAAATTCCTCTCCTCCGCCTTCACCACATACTACGCTGTGCTACCTTCGCTTCCACGTCTCCATTCTCCGCCTCCGTTTTCTGGGCGCACACACACACACACACACACACACACACACACACACACACACACACACACACACACACATACTAACACACACACACGTACTAAAAAAATACAACAGTGTATACACACACACATACACTCACACACACGCGCACGCACATGCGTTCACACGAACACACATGAACGCACATACACCCACACGCACGCGCACACAAACTCGCATAACACACACACACACACACACACAACACACACAAACACACACAAACACACTCAAACACACGCGCGCGAACTAAATGGCACCCCCCCCACCCTTACAAACACACACACACACACCTCGAGTGACAAATTAATTTGTAATAAGGTACTATCCATCATCTTCTAAGTGATCTATGACAAATGAATAAAATAATACAAATTCACTCACACGATAACAAAATCTCGAACAAACTTCTTTCCACATTAAAACCTGCCAAAGTTTGATCCACAAAATCAGCAGATAACGTATTTTCTTACCTTATTACTATAACGAAGTAGCCTACTGGGTTCTCTGTCACACACAAAACGCGACGATGCCGCTTCGTGTTCGAGTACCTATTCGTCAATTATGGCTCCGGATCCACTTAGTCTAAGTAAATGTCGCATATAAATTAAATATACTCTGGATCTAAAAAATCATATTCAGTATGATTTTGTTGACCGTTGATAGATCAACAAATGTTGGTCAAATCGCTGACGAGTATATTGAAAACCTGTTAGTGCAGATCCACCGACGTCACACGCGCATCAAGGAGGGATCAAAGTATATCAGTTTGTGCGACGAGGAGCTGAGCAAACACGTCAAATAGGTAGATCAACAATTGTTCTAACTTCTCACTGGATCAACATTTACCGTGAAAGGATGATTATATATATATATATATATATATATATATATATATATATATATATATATATATATATATATATATATAGGCTTCGACCACCAAACCTTAGGCCCACCCTACACGTGTCCCCCGGGTGGTGCTAAACGAGCGACAAAGCCGGAAAAAAAATAGACTAGGCTTCCCGCCGTGTGGTAGCGGCGTAAAATCTACCACCACCCCTTGTTCGCACTATGAGTCAGGAGATAAAAGAAATGGCCCCGAGTTCCCGGCGCCCCTTTAATGGGACAGGGGTGCGAAGAATCTCCGGGAGAAAAACCGACGACGAGGTTCACCACCCGTCACGTTGTGTCTCCCGGAGGGGCGAAAAGTGGATTGCGGAAGCCCATCTGGCTACGCTGAATGTATGTGGAGCAATGAATGATAAGATGGATGAAGTATGCGAAATGATGAATGACAGAGGAATAGATGTGTTATGTGTAAATGAAACGAAACGAAAGGGAAAGGATGCCACTGCACATGGCACGTATACCGCGTATTGGTCTGGTGTAGACGAGACCGAATGGGAATGCCAGGGAGTCGGTTTCATCCTTTCAGAAAGAAAGAGTATGAATGTGTAAGCCCGAGGCTGCTATGGATACGAATGAAAGTGGGCTTAAAGAAGCTGTTGTTGCTAGGGGTGTACCCCCCAGACATGTCTAAGCCCACTTACATCCGAGAGCAGTTTTGGGACATGGTAAGGATGGTGTTTACAAAATGTAAGGAAAATGAAAATATTATTATGTTAGGAGACTTTAATGGAAGGGTTGGGGTGAAGAGGTCTGGTTATGAAAGGATATTGGGAACGTTTGGTGATGAAAGTATAAATGAGAATGGTGAAGACCTCCTCACCGTATGTGTTGAAAAGAATCTCTTTGTGACGAATACTTTTTTTCGTCATAAGAAGATTCACATGTATACATGGGAAAGAGGTGATGATAGAAGCATGATAGATTTCGTAATTGTGATACAAGGTAGATACAAGGGTTTACCGGGGGTCCAACGTAGGGACGGATCATTACTTGGTCTTATGTCGAATTAATGGTCTTTTCAAGCGTTGGCGGCATCGGACATCTGTGTCTACCACTGCGTTACAGCGTATAAGAATAGAGAAGTTACAAGATGAAGATGTGAAAGAGAAGTATAAATGTAGACTGAGAGAAAATATTAGGTGTTTGAATGAGTTTTGTATGAATGATTTAGACTTGAATACTGTGTGGGATAATATTAAGAAAGGTTTGGTGGATGCAGCCACCGAAGTATGTGGTGTAAGTAAGAGAACAAATGAAAGGAAAAGGAATACGTTGTGGTGGGATGATGAGGTGCGGGTGGAAGTTGAATCAAAGAAGAAAGCATGGTTAGATTTACTAGCAACTAAAACTGGTAATTCTGGTAGTATGAATGATGAGATTGAAAGAAAAAAGGCAGAATTTAGACGTCTAAATAAAAGAGTAAAAGAAGTAGTTGAAAGGAAAAAGAAAGAAAGAACGGATAAGAATGATAGAAGGATATCTGATAATTTCCAGGCTAATATAAAAATGTTCTGGAAACTCGTAAGAACTGCCAGGGGAAATACAAAACAGCCTATAATTAATGCTATAAGAGACGAGAATGGATGTATTCTGAATGATTAAGTTTCGAATTTAAACAGATGGAAGGTTTACTTTGAAAGCGTGTTTATGAGTGAAGAGTCGTCTGAATTAAATGAACTAGAAATTCTGAAAGAAGTGGAAGGGGGTATGGAGATAAGTGTAGATGAAATAATGAAAGCAATGAAAAGCATGAAAGCAGGTAAGGCAGCTGGATATGATAGAGTATCACTCGAGATGCTAAGGGCTGGAGAGGGAGTGGTGGCAGGCCTGCTGTACAGCTTGTTTAATTTATGTTGGGAATTAAAACGGGTACCGGATGACTAGTGTAAAGCAGTTATAGTACCAATATATAAATGAAAGGGTCACAGCATGACTGCAAAAACTACCGTGGTATAAGCTTGCTTAGTATTGTGGGTAAACTGTATGCTAAGGTGTTAATTGAAAGAGTTATGAAAGAAACTGATGGAAAAATACAGATCAAGTCTTTTCCATGCGCACGATTGCGGAGAAGTTTTTGGCTAAAAACCAGAAAGTTTTTTGTGCGTTCATGGACTTGGAAAAGGCTTATGACAGAGTGGACAGGAATGTGTTATGGCAAACATTGAACTCATATGGGTTGAGCGCTGGTTTGATACAGGCATTGAGGTCTCTTTATAGGGATTCTAGTGCTTGTGTCAGGATCAATGGGGTCTACTCGGACTGGTTTGGCATCCGAAAAGGTGTCAGACAGGGCTGTGTGGCTTCCCCTTGGCTGTTCAACCTATTTATGGACAGGTGTTTGCAAACTTTGAAAGATGAAGAATGTGGGTTAAGAATGGGCGAGTTAACCGTCAAATGCCTTTTGTATGCCAATGATCAAGTCATATTTGCGTCATCGGTGGCTGAGTTGCAAATGAGGGTTACATTAATGAACTGGGCATTAAAAGAAAGGGGAATGAAAGTGAACGCAAGTAAGACGAAAGTGATGGTTTTTGAAAGAGAGGAAAGCAAAACGGTATGTGAAATAAGAATAGAAGGAGAATTAATTGAGCAAGTGGATGAGTTTGTGTACTTGGGATGTGTATTTAGCAGGGATGGTAGATATGATAAGGATATGGAACGACGAGTAAATGCAGGGAATAGAGTGAATGAGGCACTACACTCTATTGTGAAGAACCAGAATGTATTAAAAAGGCACGTATGGTAATTCATAATGCTGTGTTAGTCCCTACTTTAATGTATGGTAGTGAAAGCTGGGTGTGGCAGAAGAAGCACGAAAGTAGAATAAATGCTGTAGAAATGTGGTCTTTAAGGAGTATGCTAGGGTTGAATCTGACAGGTTGAGAAATTGCATGATAAGAGATAAATGTGGTATGCAAGATGATGTTGTAACCAGGATTAAGAAAGGAATGCTTCGGTGGTTTGGTCATGTAGAAGGAATGAATGAGGAAAGAGTGACAAAACAAATTTATATGGCAGATGTGAACGGCAGAGTCGGGAAGGGACGCCTAAGAAAAAAGTTTATCGACCAAATTGGCGATATTTTGAAAATGGGCCACGTTAAAAGTATCCTTAACCGACAAGCATGTATGCGTAGATATATGGATGTAAAGGAGGCGAAGTCAGGATCGTGTCAAATGGAAGTCCGTGGTCTCTGCCTACCCCTCTGGGTGACAGGCGTGAGTGTTTATGCTTTATGCTTATATATATATATATATATATATATATATATATATATATATATATATATATAAGCATATCATTCTCTCTCATAACCACATATTTAGTATAAACCGACGTTCCCCCCCGAACGGGTTCCCGCCTTGTCGTGGCGGGGGGGCTTAGTAGCCGTGGCTTGGTCTCCCACGGTGAACAAAGAGGAACCCACGTGGCTGGCCCGAGGTGAAGGGCCGGCCTGAGGTGGCCACTCCGAGTGGGCTTGAGGAGCCCACTTCGGATGTGTGCTGGTGGACTGCAGCAAGTGGGGACTCCGCACCGTCTACCGCTGCAGCCGAGGTGGAGTCGCGGAGGAAGATGAGTGTTGGTATGACGATGCGCCACTCGCCCTATCCTCCGCGACTC
The DNA here is from genome assembly GCA_907164705.1 of Parnassius apollo. Lineage (NCBI taxonomy): Eukaryota > Metazoa > Arthropoda > Insecta > Lepidoptera > Papilionidae > Parnassius > Parnassius apollo. The sequence continues at coordinate 5,885,683 of CAJQZP010000419.1, read as the reverse complement.
AAACGGGGCCGCACCGTTGATGCGGTGGTGATGGGGCTGCGGGGGGAGAGGATTGTCGGTATTGCGAGGCGCCACTCTCCATATCTTCCGCAGCCGAATCTTGGTTGGCGGCGGAGCCATAGACCAGATCCGCCGCTGGGGTCGGGAAGGCTAGTACTTCTAAGTGCTCGTTTTTCCTGGCCCCATGGCCTTCGCGCATCGGACGCGGGGGCGTCTGTTGCGCAGATGCAATTGGAGGCCGTGGAGGAAGGCGTGCCATGTGTTCTGGTGCGCCTTACTTGGGAAGGAGAACGGGGAGGAATATTCCTCTCCCGAGGAGGTGCTGCCATGGGGCGGCAGTCGCTGGTAGGGCCGCGGAAGTGTGCGAAAGCGTTTCCGTAGCCCTGCCAATATGCGACGAAGGTGGAACACCATGGGGTTTTAGTCGGTGCGAGTCCGACATAACCCGTCCTTGCCCCCACGAGGCGGGTATGCGTAGGCATTTCCCCATGTTAAAAAAAAAAGTATAAACCGACGTTAGAATACATTGATAATGCACGTATGTTAGAGCGAGAAAGATAGGCGAGACCATTCACGTACACACCTCATCGACTTGTATCGGCTTCGCGTCATTCGTGTATAAAACAAATCCTGCTTGTATTTGCAAAAACTCATATTTTAAAGTAAAAAGTAGTATTTAGTAGACGACGTCATTGATAATTACTAGGTGCGTAATACCTAAATATAACTCATCTCAGACGAAAATCCCTCATTATTACACATTTAACCATCATCCATCGTCGTTCGTTTGACCTAAAGGCACGTTAAGTTAATTCCATAAGCTTAGTATTCATCTACCCTAAACATGACAAAATGTAATAAATGTGGAAAAAATATACCCAAAAGTAATCCTGGATGGATTAGAATGTAATCAGTGCGAGAAAATAGTGTCCTTAAATGGGAACTGTTCTGGTCTTACTAACAAGCAAAGGAATGCACTAAAGGCCGCTGAGAATTTAGGATGGACATGCCAAGATTGTCTTGAACATTCCCCGAGACGTAGCTTTATCTACGTTCCCGGTGATGGAGAGGAAGAGGAAAAGGATGATAATGTTCAAGATACAGGAAACTATTCCAAAAAAAAGATATATCAAAGGAGATAGAAAAAGCTCTTCGAAAAGCACTGCGAGACATAGTGAAATCATAAACATCAAAGCGATATTTTATCGAGATGACAGTATCTATAGATGCCTTTAAATTAACAATTAAAGAACTACAGAAGACAAATATAGAATTCTCTAACAAAAATAATTATTTAGAAACGCGCGTTGGTGCACTAGAGCAACGTTTAAAGGATATTGAACAGTCATTGCTAAACAAACATATTGAAATATTAAATATACCTCATAATAACACGGAAATAGTTAACGACACTGTCAAAAAAATTGCAGATAAATTATCGATCTCTGTTAATGATATTGACCAATATTGACACTACAGAAAGTGTACAAGGAAAAAAAGAAAAGCTAGGAAATATTGAAATTACATTTATAAATGAAACAAAATCAACAAAATGGATCACTGCAGCGAAAAATTCTAAGTTATATGCTCATCATAACGTGGATAATTTGACGGAGGCGATAGGGAAACAGATTATTTACTTACGTAAAGCTTTATCAAATTGTAACAGGAAATTACTATGGGAAGCGAGACAAAAGCTTAAACCAAGCTACAAGTCCGTATGGTATAAACGAGGTATCACCCAAGCACGACAAGAAGAACAAAGTGACATCATCATAATCCGTCGCGAAGAAGATATCGTCAGACTACTTAGAGCCTAAGTAGGTAATTCGCTAATAGTATCGATTCTATGTATATATATATATATATATATATATATATATCAACGCATATTTTCTTTTTTCAAAATTTTTTACCTTACATACGTTCCCACATATTCAGAATAATAACAATGAATTTACCTAATAATGTAACTGAATTAAAAAAACTGTACTAACCCAACTGACTTATAGATTACCCATAAAACTAATCTAGGGTCAGTAATTTCAAATTTTTATAGTTTTTTGAGGGAATACTAACAAAAATATCACACCCACGAATTACACTTGCAATCTACTCGCTATATACCGTCCGCCTAACTTAAGCAAACATCTATTTATACACGAATTGCAGCAAGTATGTGTGATAAAAATACATTTACTTTTCATAGTGAGGCTCATGGTTGTAACAGGTGGCTGGACCACTGCATAGTCACTGATTCTGTGCGTGAAACAGCAGTAAGCGTATCTGTTAATTATGATGTATTTTGGTCAGACCACTACCCACTTGTGGTGGAATGTAATTTAAATAAACTTAAGCCTAAGGTTGTGGAGCAGGTAATGAGAAAACCTGTGAATCGTGTTAGTTGGGGCAACAGGACTCCACAACAGATAAAACTGTATCACGATTTTTGTCACACAAACTTGAGAATTATAGATTTTCCAGAGGAACTAAGAGACTGTTGTGATAAATCTTGTAGTAACAAGGAACATCACGCTGTACTTTATAATATGTACGGTAATATTATAAATATACTATCACTGGCAGCAATTCGTACATATAGGGATATAGGGATAAATGTAGAAAAAAGGGAAGTTACATGACCGGGTGGAATAAGCACGTCGCGGGCCCACATCAGGAGGCGCGGCTTAAATATCAAGAGTGGATGATGGCTGGGCAGCCTTCCAGGGGTCGCGTATTTGAAGAGATGTCAGAATCTAGAAAGCATTTTAATGCGTAAGCTCATGGCCTTACCCTTATTCGATATCAAACATCAACGGCTGGCTCAGGACGGTATCGAATTTGATACCAAATACTGCCCTATGAAAAAATATTTTTTTGTTTTAAACAAAACCAAAGACAATATGCAATGAATAATATAGTAAAAGACAAAGATATGCTCTTTTATTTTAAACCATAACCTGGCAATGTTTCTTAGAAGAAAAAAAGGAAATCACCACAGAGGAAAGTAATATATCGTACACTCTCTCACTCTCACTCGAAATCACTCTGAACTTTCGGCGTTCCACGTGTCGCATTGCAGAAGGTGCTCCGTCTTTTTTATAGAATTTTATATTTGTGTCTGGACTAAAAACGAAAGTATTATACTTTTTTGTATTCCTTGTAATATGGTAAACACGTAGATATATAATTTGTGGCATAAAAAGTGAAAAGTAAGTGCCAAAATACTTCGAAATCGAGAAGGCCCATTTTGGCGGTTGGGTGAATAATGTGTTATTTTTCCAATTTTCATTTATTTTTAGTGTAAAATGTAACTAAAAAATAGTTTTATAACATATTTCAAATAACTTGACGTTGTATTTATTTCAAATTCACACAAAAATATATTTGAAATATTGTTCGAAATGTCTGTAATGTTGGGGTTCCTGAATGAGTGTTATTCAAGGAAACAACCACATTAGTTACGTACTATTTAATGAATGTCTGGTAATAATCTAAAATAATGCATATAAGGTATAGTGCAAACTCAGCATACATACGGTTATAAAGTAGCGTACTTACTTACTAAACTAAAGGAGCATACATATTAGACTTACACTTCACCTCCCGAGGACATAGAAAAAAAAAAGAATTAGGTACATTCTTTTTTTTTACATAATTTTTACTAGATATTTACTTGAAGTATCATCTTTTAAAATAATAGTGTTTAATAGACATAAGTTACTTATTACAAATAAAATGGTACATACGTTTATCCTTATCATTATACATTGCAATGTTATCTAAAATTAAATCTTACATTCAAATCTATTGACAAAAAGGCCTAGTCCTATTCTTATGTACTAATTCAATTTTATTATTTTTAATTATTTTTACGTTACAACCTAAATCTTCTATAACTGTATAGGGACCTTTAAATATTGCATCTAACTTACTACGTGCTTCATTTTTTACCAAAACCAAATCATTTTTCTCATATTTTGCAGAATTGACAGACTTATCATATATTTCTTTCCGTTTATGCTTATTAATCAGCAAATTTTTCTTTGCATCTTCATGAGCTAATTGTAACCTGTATTTTAATTGTAATGGATAATTATCTATATTATACAATGGTTCTACGGTATTACTTATGCTATCGGGTATTTGACAAGGTTTTCCAAAAACAAGTTCATATGGCGTGTAATTTGTTTCTGAATGGACTGTGTTGTTAAAACTGAAGCACCAAAATGGTAACCAATAGCTCCATGTATCCGTATGATTGTCACACTGGATCCTTAAAAATGCACCCAAAGTTTTGTGAGCATTTTCAAGAGCCCCAATCGACTGATGGTGATAGGCTGTAGAAGATAATTTTTCTATATTAAGTATTTTACAAACCTGTTCCATGGTTGCAGAAATAAATTCTGTTCCTCGATCTGTGTAGCTATTGTCGTTGGAATACCAAATCTTAATATGAACTGTCTAACAAATGCATCTGCAATGGACACTGTTTCTTTGTTTTGCAAAGGAATAGCTTGTACAAATTTTGTTAATGTCAATATATAACAATTACCATTTTCGTCTCTATCTAAGGGTCCCACTACATCTAAGTATATCTTTTCAAAAGCCGAGGAAGCTGTTGTGGTAATTTCCATCGGTTCTTTTATGTTACGAAAATATTTATGTTTCTGACATTTTGTACACTTTTTAACAAATTCCTGGACATCCTTGTCGATACTTGGCCAATAGTATCGACTTTTGATTGTATTTATCATTCTGCGCACTCCAGCATGACCGCTGGATGGCAGTAAATGAAAGTCATTCATAATAAGTGTCTTTTCGTTGTCGTCATCTATTCTTTTTACGCCTCGTAATATGCATATTCGCGGTCCGGACCAATTACTAAGTGTTGTTATTTCATCACAAACACTTTTGATAAATTCTATATTATCATTATTTTTAATTATACACACTTCAGTGATACGTATCTTTTCACAAAAATTGCTTAATTTCTGCACAAATTCGGCTCGCGAGAAATGCGCCTTGAAATCAAGATTAATGTATAGTGTCTTTTTACCCTCTATAAATGTAAAACATTCAAATTCTTCAGTTATCAAGGCATTATCTCTAATTTGTTTTAATTTGTTGCCTTCAATCAAACACATTTCTACTGAATCACACGGTTTTCTTAATATATCCACAACTCTTGGTTGATCAGGCCAATTGTTAATGGATTTATTAAGATCCTTCTTTTCATCGTCATTCTTACTCTTACTTAACTCATTCAGCTTTTTCTTTTGCGCTCTGGTCATTACAGCCATTACTTGTTCATTCATACTTTTAAGTTCATCAGACGTTATACAAACTCTCGATAAAGCATCTGCCACAACATTGTCTCTTCCTTTCACATAGACTATTTTAAACTTATATTCTTCTAAAGTTAATCGAAATTTAAGTAATCTACTTGACGGATCTTTCATACCAAAAAGATATATTAATGGTTTGTGATCTGTCATTATGGTGAATTTGTTTCCATACAAGTATGGTCCGAAATACTTAACGGACCACACTATTGCCAAAAGTTCTTTTTGAATAGTTGGGTAGTTTCTTTCTGCTTTATTCAAGGATCTACTGGCATATGCAACTGGTCTGAGATCTTTATTACATAATACAGAACCAATAGCAGTACCCGAGGCGTCTGTTTGTAAAATAAATTCATGATTTTCGGAAAAATCGGGATACTGTAAAATTGGTGATGATATTAAAGCATTTCTTAAAAATTCAAAAGCGTTTTGACATTCATCAGACCAAATAAATGGTTCATTTTTCCTACTTAACTTATTCAAAGGTATTACGGCTACGAGTATATCCGAAAAATTTCTTATAAATTTACGATAATAGTTGCAGAATGCTACAAACCGTTTTACTTCATCTGCATTTTTGGGAGTAGGATAATTTCGTAATACTTTTGTTTTTTCTGGATCTGGTAAAACACCTTTTTCTGTAACCAAATGTCCTAAATAAAGAATTTCTTTCTTTAAAAATTCACATTTCTGAGGATTTAGTTTTAAATTTACTTTTCTCAATCTCTCCATGACAGTTATTAAATTTTTGTTATGGGAAGACAGATTTCTTCCAAATACAATGAGATTGTCCTGATATACTAAACATTTATCGTAAGTTAAACCAGACATCGCTACAGACATTATACGACTAAAGGCATTAGGGCTGATCTTTAAACCCATTGGTAAACGCTTCATGCAATATTGACCAGTATTTGTAGTGAAAGCTGTTAATTTACGACTACTAGGCTCTAAACTTACTTGATAGTAACCTTGGTGAAGGTCAAGATGAGTAAAATAAATGGCTCCAGTAAGCGTATCTAAAATTTCATTAATATTTGGTAGAGGAAATTTGTCGTCACAAATAACCTCGTTCAGTTTTCTGTAATCTACAACTAAACGCTATTTTTTCTCATTACCTTTGCTACTTTTCTTAGGTACTAATAATATTGGACTGGACCATTCACTATTTGACTCTTCGATTATATCATTTTCTAACATATTCTCAACTTGCTTAGTTATTTCTGGTTTTAGTGCCTGTGGTAACCTATAAGGCTTGACGTAAACTGGAGTGGAGTTTTGTTTTAAAACAATAGATGGCTCATAAATATTAGTTGTCGTTAACTTATCTCCTTCCAAATAAAAAATGTCAGAATATTTTGCACAAATTGCTTCAATTGATTGTTTCTCTTCTCCGTCTAAATAATTTAAATTTAATTCAGATAGCAAAGTTTTAACCCTGGTAACGTCAATATTGGTCTTATTAAATTGACAAATATTATAATTATACAAACTTTTCAAATCTGGTGTGAAAGATGGCAAGTTTACTTCCTTGTCACTAACATTAAGTATTTTAACTGGAATTCTACTATTACTAACTGTAGTTATTGCGTTTGCTATAAAGACATCCTTCGTTAACTCTTTACTGCATACTACTACTTCTCCAGTTACATCCTCATTCACAATAATAAAATGAATTGATTCCGAGCGTGCTGGAATAATCATAGAATTTTTCATCCTATCATGTTCATCAACAAAATGTAGATAATGTTGTTTATTACTGTTAAAAAGTGTTAAATTATTTGAACCTAAATCAATATTCGCACTAAATTTTTCTAAAAAGTCTAAGCCTATGATTCCGTCTGCTTTTAGTGGTAGCGATTCAAAAACAAGAAAATTGTTCTGAAACGTGGCATTTTCGTATTTTAATATTAAATTTACAGAACCTTGAGATCGTCGCTGACCACCTATTCCATTTATTATAGTATTATCTCTATTAACAATGATATCTTTTGGCAGTACTTCATTTTTAATAATTGACAATGTTGCACCCGTATCAATAAGCCAATAGTATTTAATGTTTTTAATATAAAAAGTAACATATTTTGCATCACCTTGTAATGATAATATAAAATGCTTAGGATCGAAAAAACTGATTCGATGTACCTGCATTGTCGTCTTTATCGCATTGATGAGTGTCAGCTACTTTTTCTACTGAAAATGAGTTTTGACCTCGTCCACGGTTCCTAACATATCTAGAACCTCTATTTCCTCGTTGATTATTATATGAAGGACGATAATTTGCTCTAGAATTTCCGCTAGAACCTTGTCCTTGATTGTAGTGGTTATTAAATTTATGCCCACGATGGTAATTGTTACCATATTGACTACGGTAAATTCCTCTTTGACCTTGAGAACGTCTAAATTTGTGTACCGAGTGGTGTCCATTTTTAGATGAATACAAAATGTTACCTGGTGGTTGGAAAGACGTGCACTCCTCGTCTTTTGCTGCTTGTATGGCATCCTTCAAGCTGCTGAAGCCGCGTGCTGAGATGATGGTGCTCATTTTTGCGCTATATACAGATAAATATTATTATTTTTTTATTATTTTTTTATATTTTGGTATGTGTAACGAACACAAACACATAAAACATAAAAATATACATATTTCCAAATATTTTCATATAAATTTCTCCAAAATCAAAAGTGTAGAATTCAAATTAGTAGTAATTGTGGCACTAAAAGTGAAGTATATACTACTACTATGATATAAAGGGTAATTTATGAAAAATAATTTTATTCCATAGTTTATACATTTAACAAGAATTCCTGTAAGTTTTATCCATAAATATTGTCTCAAAGTTAAAAATATAGCAAAATTTGCAAGTCAGCAAAAAATTTGCAATTCCCGCCATTCGCGTCGTGAGCAAACAGGCTAACCTGTTTGCTGTTCTTTCTGAGCTAGCCAAATTAAAATGGTGTCAAAACAGACAAAAACAGCTAAAGATGGATATTATTGCGACAAATCACTCTTCTCAAGACTTTAAAATCTTCTGGAAGAACACAAACAAAATGAATGTTAAGCCGAGTCTTCCGGTGAGCGTTGGGGGTGCTTATGATCACAAGGATATTGCGGATGCATTCAGATGCAATTTTACTGTAAGGTCACCCTTAAATGTCGTTTCAGGTTTGAATTTGAGCGAAGCTGAGACTATCATGACAGAACGAAATGAAAATATACATGCAAAAAAATAGAAAAAATAATAGTTAAAAGAGATGGTAAGAGGATAATCGCCTGGTTATGATGGTCTCAGAATCGAATACTTCAGATATGCTGGGGCGCATCTTCCGCGAGTCCTTTCACTGTTTTACAGCCTGTGTTTGAGTCACTCTTACTTACCCGAGCCGCTGATGAGGACTATTGTAGTATCCGTTGTTAAAAATAAAACTGGGGACACATCCGACATGGGTAATTAACGACCTATCTCGCTTGCAACCACTGCAGCCAAGGTATTTGACAGTGTGTTAAATGAGTGTCTCAACAAATACGTATTAATAAACGATGCACAATTTGGGTTTAAACTGAATGTATCGACGGAGAGCGCCATTTACTGTCTGAAACACACTGTCAAATACTACACCGTAAGGCGGACGCCGGTGTACGCGTGTTTCCTCGACTTATCGAAAGCTTTTGACCTGATCGCATACGACATGCTGTGGGGCAAGTTGAGGGACGCGGGTGTGCTAGCGGAGTACACGGCTCTACTAAGATACTGGTATGCTAACCAGCGTAACCAGGTAAGGTGGGTTGGAGCTCTGTCGGAAGAATACAGGCCTGTATGTAAACCAACTGATTGAACGACTTAGCAGCACACATGTTGGCTGCCACATCGGTGACATATGTGTCAACCACATAAGCTATGCTGACGACATGGTGCTGCTCAGTCCTTCTATAGCAGGACTGAGGAAACTGCTTTTTATCTGCGAGACATATGCGGAGGAGCATGGCCTAAAATACAACTCAAAAAAGAGTGAAATATTAGTATTTAAGGCACCGAAACGAAAGCCACGAAATGTGCTACACGAGATTAGTAGACATATGGTAGTATTTATACTAGAGCACCTTCTCCCGGCACTTTCCCATATAATAAATTTTTCCCTAGGTTCAGGTCAGTATCCTAATCTTTGGAAGAGAGCTTTTGTAAAGCCTCTCCCAAAAGTTCCTACTCCTATTCTTCACAACCATTTTCGTTCAATATCCATTCTACCCTTTCTTTCCAAAGTTTTAGAATCCTGTTTACAAGCAAATTTTTACTTTTATTTCGAAACATAACCTACTGAGTATCGGTCTGGGTTTCGTCCTGGTCATAGTACCACTACTGCATTAATTAATGTTATTGATAATATTAAACAAGGCATGGAAGAAAAAAAAATAACAGTACTGGTACTAGTTGATTTCTCAAATGTTTTCAACACAGTTGATCATGAAATCCTTCTTTCCATACTGTCTCATCTGAATTTTGGCCCTACTGAATTGGATTGGTTTGCATCTTACTTCGCGGTCGACAACAGTCAGTCAGTGTGGGGCAACTGTCCTCAGCTTGGGCTGAAGTGGATGCTGGTGTGCCGCAAGGCGGTATTCTTTCTCCTATAATGTTTTCAATTTTTATAAACTTTATTACCTCCATCATCGACTGCTCGTACCATTTGTATGCCTATGACCTTCAGCTTTATGTGCAAACTGAGATTGGGGATATCCATAATGGGATCAAAAACTTTAACGGCAACTTAGCAGCTATCAAGGATTGGTCTACTCGTTATGAAGTTTTGGTCAGTCCTTTGAAATGCCAAGCTATACTGGTGGGTAGCTCAAGGATGCTGGCTAAGATTAATCTGGCAGACTTACCTCCTATTTGCTATGATAATACTACAATTCCATTCAGTAACTCTGTTAGAAATCTTGGCCTTCACATCGACAGCACGCTGAATTGGAGAACTCAGGTTTCAGATGTGAGTCGTAAAGTCAATGCCACGCTATGCTTTCTGTATCGTTTAAAACATTTTCTTCCCACAAAATCTAAGATCATGCTTGTCCATTCACTTATATTATGCGTCTGTCTTACTCACACCACACAAAAGGCTGTTGAGCACTTTGGTCAAGCGTGCATAAAACACGTCGCAAACTGACCGTTTCATACCAGCCTCATCGATACCGATGTTCTGTGACACACCCAGGTATCGGTATGTTTCAGCCTCGGAAAGGGTCCTTAAACAGATGGGCATAGATAAGTCTATGCCCTCAGAGTTAGCAACCCTTCCCCTTTCAACATGGAAGACCGCACACCTATCCATCCCCAGCTCCATTCCAATAGAATTGCTAAATTCACAAGTGATGTTTAGCAATTCCACAAGATGGGAGCGACTGGAGGCGAATAACTTGAGTTATTCGCCTGTCATATAAATCCATATAAAAAAGGTGGGTCACTTTTGTACCTCCTTTCCGTAGCTGAAAACCCTTCCCGGAGACCTCCAGTAAAGTACTGAGAGGGTTCAAAGAGAGGCAGAACCAGATTGGACTCAGACAATGGCCCTGGAAGATACCCCTTCTTATCCTTATGTGGCTTTCCGCAGCCATCATCCGCTCGCCCAGATGACAAAGGATCGTACTCCACTGCTCCATACATTGCTCGAGGAAGTCTCTAACTGTACAGTCCATCTTGTACAGCTCGAGGACTCTCTTTAGCCATGTATGGGGCACCGAGTCGAATGCCTTTCTGTAGTCTATCCAGGTGGCGGAGAAGTTCCGACGGTTGCATTTCACCACTTCGCCAATGACCGCGTCAATGAGAAGTTCCTTGGTTCCACAACCACCGCCCCGACATTCACTTTGAGCGCGTGACGACCTGATTTGAGTCCAGGTGACGAGTGATTCTCGCGCTCAAAATGGATGTTAGTGTCTTGTATATGGTCGGTAGACACGTGATGGGGCGGTATTTGATCGGGTCTGTGGTATCCTGGTCTTTAGGAACCAAATGAGTGATCTCAGTAGTGAAGAGGCTCGGGAGCGACTTCTGGTTGAGAGCGTCTTGGAACTGTCGGGCGAGCACAGTGTGACACCACAAACCCCTTCAGCCAGTAGTGATGCAGCCCGTCGAGTCCCGGACTTTTCCAGTTCGGGGCCATACGGACCGCCTCGGCTACGTCATCCGGCGTTATAATGACGGGGTCCATGGGAGTTATACTCGCACACTGACTCGCTACAACTTCCGTCCAAGAGCCCTCGCTGTGGTTTACGGGCTCTGACCACAGGCCGCGCCAGAATGTTACAGTGGCGATCTGATTCGGTGCTGGGCCCGTTCCACTTGCCATTGGTCGCTCCAATGAGATTCATAGAGCCTCTTCTGATCACTCTGGAAGAGACGATTCTGGTTGAACCGCCTTGATTTCTCGGTATATCGCCGAATCCGCTTTCCCCAAGCAGCGATTCTCTGCATCAGATCATCTATGCGCTCCGTCAGTTTTTGCATTATATCCGGCTGGCACAAACTGACATTTGTCCCAGCAAATGCCATCCTGACGGTGCGCACAATTCTTGGCCGGTTATTGCCTGATCTGAAGCATATCAGTCTGCCGATGAGAGCTCTAATTCTATTTTAATGGGCGTCATTCAACGGGAGACGCCCAGACCCGGCGCCGTTTCATGGTGAGGCCATGTGCACAAGCGGGCCTTTGCACCTTCAACTTATGCCGAGGCACGGCACTAACACCTCTTGGCAAGGTGCTGACTGACTGCGCTCACTTAGTGGTTTTCTCACGTAACCGTTACGTCAGCGGGCGATGAGGTCGTCACTTCCCTACGCCTTTAATCAATTATTATTATTATTAGGGGTATCTGTATAGTTTTCTCATCTGGTTGGTTTCTATAAATATATAATTATAAATTAAAATGAAAAGATAAATATACATAAATATCAATAAAATAAAATAAATACAAAAAAAAAACAAATAAATAAAGATCCAACCAGATGGAAGACCTCGGCAGAGGAGACCAAACGGCCGAGGGTTAGGAGGAAAGGGAAAGATACCGACGGACGATGCGGGTGGTATCAAGGACCACTGCCTTCTGCGTTCGAGTCCGGAGCGGTCCGTCACGGAGGGAGGAGTCGCCTCAGATGACCCGAGAGGCTGACTGGGATCAGCCCATTCGCAGAGACGTCTACAGGAATAATTTCGGTCGGCCGACCACCCCACATGTCGGTCACCTCGTGAGCCAGGTCCAGATATTTTGTTCGCTTATCTGTTTCGGCTTTTACGAGGTGCTCGTCATACGGAATGGTAATGTCGACCAAAAATATCCTTGACTGTGCCCGGTCCATCAGCACAATATCAGGTTTTTGGGGGGGGTTTTTTTTCTTTTTTTTTTTTTTTTTTTTTTTTTTTTTTTTTTAATTTATTTATTTTTTTTTTTTATTTTTTTTTTTTATTTATTAAAAATAAAAATTAAATTTTTTTTTTTGTTGGGGGGGGGGGTGTTTGTTAGGTTTTTTTTTTTTTTTTGTTTTGTCTTATTCGCAAGAATATTCCTGTCTGTGATGATGGCCCGGTCCCAGTAGAGCCTGGCGCGGTCATTTTCGAGCACGGCTTCCGGCAAGTACTTGTAATACGGCACTTTCCGGTCCACGAGACCGTATTTCAGAGCGAACTCTTGGTGTAGAATTCTGGCTACTGGGTTGTGCCTGTGCAAGTACTCAGAGTTAGAAAGCGCCGAACAACCGGGAGATGACATGCCTTAGTGACTCCCCGGGATGGCGACAAGCACGACAGACGACGGTGCCATCCTTTAGGATGTATCTCCGATAGTTGTTGGTCTTAATAACCTGATCCTGTATTGCACAGACAAAACCCTCGGTTTCCCCCGAAGAGGTCACCGAAACGTAGCCAGTTGAGGGAGACGACTGTATCTACGAAGGGCTCATGTAGAGCCTTGTAGTACCTCCCGTGGAGCTCCTTCTCCTTCCATACGGTCTCCCGGTCGGAAATGCTAAGCACTGCTGGGTCCTGCCACTGCTCGTTGGCTAAGGATAGAGGGGTAACCTCTTTATCACTGGAAATGACGTCATTATAGAATGGATCATCCGATCTCGCCAAGAAGTATTGACGGAGACTGCACACTTCGCGATTATGCATGGTGAGCGCGCTCAGAAAGCCACGCCCACCATGCTTTCGCGGCAAGTACAGCCTCATTACCGACGATCTCGGATGATGCATCCTATGGGACGTCATGGTAGTGCGGACTTTTCTATCCAGGGCGTTAAGCTTAGTCTGAGTCCACCTGAGTATGCCAAAGGTATACATGAAGACAGGCATGACCCAGCAGTTATATGCGTGTGACTTATTCACACCGGACAAAAGGCTGTTAAGCACTTTGGTCAAGCGTGCATAAAACACGTTGCAAACTGACTATTTCATATCAGCCTCATCGATACCGATGTTCTGTGACATACCCAGGTATCGATATGTTTCAGCCTCGGAAAGGGTCCTTAAGTTGACGGGCATAGACAAGTCTATGCCCTCAGAGTTAGCAACCCTTCCCCTTTCAACATGGAGGACCGCACACTTATCCGTCCCCAGCTCCATTCCAATGGAACTGCTAAATTCACAAGTGATGTTTAGCAGTTCCATAAGATGGGAGCGACTGGAGGCGAATAACTTGAGGTCATCCATATAGAAAAGGTGGGTCTCTTTTATACCTCCTTTCCGTAGCTGAAATCTCCTCCCAGGGCCTTCCAGTAAGGTACTGAGAGGGTTCAGAGAGTGGCAGAACCAGATTGGCCTCAGACAATCGCCCTGGAAGATACCCCTTCTTATCCTTATGTGGTTCTCCGCAGCCATCATCCGCTCGCCCAGATGACAAAGGATTGTACTCCACTGCCCCATACACTGCTCGAGGAAGTCTCTAACTGTAACAGTCAATCTTGTACAGCTCGAGGACCCTCTTTAGCCATGTATGGGGCAACGAGTCGAACGCCTTTCTGTAGTCTATCCAGGCGGCAGAGAAGTTCCGACGGTTGCGTTTCACCACTTTGCCTATGACCCCGTCAATGAGGAGTGGTTCCTTGGTTCCACGACCACCGCCCCGACATCCATTTTGAGCGCGTGACATCACCTGGTTTAGCTCCAGGTGACGAGTGATTCTCGCGCTCAAAATGGATGTCAGTGCCTTATATATGGTGGGTAGACACGTGATGGGGCGGTATTTGCTCGGGTCTGTGGTATTCTGATCTTTAGGAACCAAGTGAGTGATCCCAGTAGTGAAGAGGCTCGGGAGCCACTTCTGGTCGAGAGCCTCCTGAAACTGTCGGGCGAGCACAGCGTGACACACTATGAACCCCTTCAGCCAGTAATGATGCAGCCCGTCGAGCCCCGGACTTTTCCAGTTCGGGGCCCTACGGACCGCCTCAGCCACGTCTTCCGGCGTTATGGTGATGGGGTCTATAGGCGTAACACTCGCACCCTGGCTCGCCACAACTTCCATCCAAGGGCCCTCGCTGTGGTTTACGGGCTCTGACCACAGGCCACGCCAGAATGCGATAATGTCAGCCTGATCCGGTCCTTGGCCAGCTCCACATACCTTTGGTCGCTCCAATGATTAATAGAGCCTCTTCTGATCACTCTGGAAGAGACGATTCTGGTTGAACCTCCTTGACCTCTCGTTAAATCGTCGAATCCGCTTCCCCCAAGCAGCGATCTTTTGCTTCAGGTCGTCTATGCGCTCCGTTAGTTTCTGCGTGATATCCGGCTGGGACAAACTGATATTTGTCCCAGCAAACGCCACGCCACGCCTAACGGTGCGGATAATCCTCGGTCTATTATTACCCGACCTGAAGCTTGTCAGCCTGCCGATAAGGGCCCTTGCCTTTGCGACACGGTCCTCGATTCTTTTTCTCCAGGCTGGGATGGCGCTACTTTGTGTAGTAGCGCGTCCAGCCATGGGAAGTTTGGCGCCAATAATACGGCAAACTGCCACTGCGGCGCCAAAGAGAATCGAGTCCGTCCCGCAAAGGTCCCGGCTGTCTTCCAAATAGGTCACCAGCATTGGGTTAAGAGCCCTCACGACAGCCCGATTTCGCTTGCTTAGGGGTATGCGAGGAAGTTGCGGTCGATTTTCGAAAGGCGTGCTGCGCGTTTCCAAAATCGCCTCTTCCAATATACTCCTCATTTGCTGTAGTTCGTGGGAGACTATTTCATCGTCGTTCGAATCAACCACAACTGGAAGATCCATGGCGGCTTCCACGTGTGGATGCTGGTCTGTCGAATGTGGAGCTGCATCTCCAGCCATAGCCGATTCATTCGACGACGGAATAGCCTCACGTCGTAGTCGTTCGAGTTCAGCATCAACAAATATTTTCGAGCGCATGATGTACCGAACTGGGTCTGCCAGGTTTTGTTCCGTGACGGGGATAGACGGCTCCAGCTCAGCAAAAAAGCAATGCATCCGAGACCTATACGCTATTCCCACAGTTTCTTCCCCTTTCGCCCTATAGTACGCCCGCAATGCGTTTTCGTTTATGGATTTTGTCCAACGCATGCGACGTGCTCCACCAGCGGCGGGTGCCGCTTGCTGGGTCCGAGAAGACCCAGCCGGCACCAAGCCTTCTGGTGGGGATGATGGATGCGAGGGGCTGCTAGGTGATCGGGCAGCTCCTCGCGCTCGGCTGGCGGCCCGCATGCTGCCGCGTCCAGCGCCAGCTCCAGATGCGCCCCGGCGACCCCCAGGCAGCGGCCCTATGCGCGTTCCTTTCTGTGTTTCTTCCATCATCCATTTTATGGGCGCCAAATAACGGGAGACGCCCAAGCCCGGCACCGTTTCGCGGTTCGGTTATATGCACAAACGGACCTTTGCATCCACAATTTTGCCTAGGCACGGCGCTCACACCTCTTGGCAAGTTGCTGACTGACTGCGCCGACGTCGCAGTTTTGTCACATAACTGTTACGTCAGCGGGCGATGGGGTCGTCACTTCCCTACGCCTTATTATTATTATTATTATTATGGGGTATCTATATAGTTTTCTCATCTGGTTGGGTTCTATAAATATATAATTATAAATGAAAATGAAAAGATAAATATACATAAATATCAATAACATAAAATAAATATAAAAGTACATAAATAAGTAAAAGCCCAACCAGATGGAGGCCCTCGGCAGGGGAGACCAAACGGCCGAGGGTTAGGGGGGAAAGGGAAAGAAACCGGCGGACGATGCGGGCGGTATCGAGGAGCACCGCCTTCTGCATTTGAACCTGGAGCGGTCCGCCACGTAGTCCCAGCCGCCTCAGATGACCCGAGAGGCTGACTGGGATTAGCCCGTTTGCAGAGACGACTACAGGAATAATTTCGGTCGGCAGACCACCCCACATGTCGGTCACCTCGTGAGCCAGGTCCAGATATTTTGTTTGCTTGTCTGTTTCGGCTTTCACGAGGTTCTCGTCATACGGAATGGTAATGTCGACCAAAAATATCCTTGACTGTGCCCGGTCCATCAGCACAATATCAGGCTTATTCGCAAGAATAGTCCTGTCTGTGATGATGGCCCGGTCCCAATAGAGCCTGGCGCGATCATTTTCGAGCACGGCTTCCGGCAAGTACTTGTAATACGGCAATTTCCGATCCACGAGACCGTATTTCAGAGCGAGCTCCTGGTGTAGAATTCTGGCTACTAGGTTGTGCCTGTGCAAGTACTCAGAGTTAGAAAGCGCCGAACAACCGGAGATAACATGCCTAAGTGACTCACCGGGATGGCGACAAGCTCGACAGATGTCGACGGTGCCATCCTTTAGGATGTATCTCCGATAGTTGTTGGTCTTAATAACCTGATCCTGTATTGCACAGACAAAACCCTCGGTTTCCCCGAAGAGATCACCAAAGCGTAGCCAGTGGAGGGAGGCTACTGTGTCTACGAAAGGCTCATGTAGAGCCTTGTAGAACCTCCCGTGGAGCTCCTTCTCCTTCCATACGGTCTCCCGGTCGGAAATGCTCTGCATTGCCGGGTCTTGCCATTGCTCGTTGGCTAAGGATAGAGGGGTAAGTCCTTTATCACAAGAAATGACGTCCTTATAGAATGGATCATCCGATCTCGCCAGGAAGTAATCACGGAGGCTGCACACTTCGCGATTATGCATGGTGAGCGCGCTCAAGAAGCCACGACCACCATGCTTCCGCGGCAAGTACAGCCTCATTACCGACGATCTCGGATGATGCATCCTATGGGACGTCATGGTAGTGCGGACTTTTCTATCCAGGGCGTTAAGTTCAGTCTGAGTCCACCTGAGTATGCCAAAGGTATACATGAGGACAGGCATGACCCAACCGTTATATGCGTGTGCCTTATTCACACCGGACAAAAGGCTGTTAAGCACTTTGGTCAAGCGTGCATAAAACACGTCGCAAACTGACTGTTTCATACCAGCCTCCTCGATACCGATGTTCTGTTACATACCCAGGTATCGGTATGTTTCAGCCTCGGAAAGGGTTCTTAAGTTGACGGGCATAGATAAGTCTATGCCCTCAGAGTTAGCAACCCTTCCCCTTT
Source organism: Parnassius apollo (assembly GCA_907164705.1). NCBI lineage: Eukaryota > Metazoa > Arthropoda > Insecta > Lepidoptera > Papilionidae > Parnassius > Parnassius apollo. The sequence continues at coordinate 5,867,768 of CAJQZP010000419.1, read as the reverse complement.
CAACATGGAGGACCGCACACTTATCCGTCCCCAGCTCCATTCTAATAGAATTGCTAAATTCACACGTGATGTTTAGCAATTCCATAAGATGGGAGCGACTGGAGGCGAATAATTTGAGGTCATCCATATTGAAAAGGTGGGTCACTTTTGTACCTCCTTTCCGAAGCTGAAATCCCCTCCCGGAGCCCTCCAGTAAAGTACTGAGAGGGTTCAAAGAGAGGCAGAACCAGATTGGACTCAGACAGTCGCCCTGGAATATACCCCTTCTTATCCTTATGCGGCTTTCCGCAGCCATCATCCGCTCGCCTAGATGACAGAGGATCGTACTCCACTGCCCCATACACTGCTCGAGGAAGTCTCGAACTTTACAGTCAATCTTGTACAGCTCGAGGACCCTCTTTAGCCATGTATGGGGCACCGAGTCAACGCCTTTCTGTAATCTATCCAGGCGGCGGAGAAGTTCCGACGGTTGCGTTTCACCACTTTGCCTATGACCGCGTCAATGAGGAGTGGTTCCTTGGTTCCACGACCGCCGCCCCGACATCCATTTTGAGCGCGTGACATCACCTGGTTTAGCTCCAGGTGACGAGCGATTCTCGCGCTCAAAATGGATGTCAGTGTCTTGTATATGGTCGGTAGACACGTGATGGGGCGGTATTTGCTCGGGTCTGTGGCGCCCTGATCTTTTGGAACCAAATGAGTGATCCCAGTAGTGAAGAGGCTTGGGAGCGACTTCTGGTTGAGAGCCTCTTGAAACTGTCGGGCGAGCACAGAGTGACACACCATGAACCCCTTCAGCCAGTAGTGATGCAGCCCGTCAAGCCCCGGACTTTTCCAGTTCGGGGCCCTACGGACCGCCTCAGCTACGTCATCCGGCGTTATGATGACGGGGTCCATGGGCGTAATACTCGCACACTGACTCGCCACAACTTCCGTCCAAGGGCCCTCGTTGTGATTTACGGGCTCTGACCACAGGCTGCGCCAGAATGCGACCATGTCGGCCTGATTTGGTGCAGGGCCCGTTCCACTTACTATTGGTCGCTCCAATGATTTATAGAGCCTCTTCTGATCACTCTGGAAGAGACGATTCTGGTTGAACCGTGTCGACCTCTCGGTATATCGCCGAATCCGCTTTCCCCAAGCAGCTATTCTTTGCTTCAGGTCGTCTATGCGCTCCGTCAGTTTTTGCATTATATCCGGCTGGGACAAACTAACATTTGTCCCAGCAAACGCCATCCTGACGGTGCGCACAATCCTTGGCCTGGTATTGCCTGACCTGAAGCATATCAGTCTGCCGATGAGGGCCCTAGCCTTTGCGATACGTTCTTCAATTCTTATTCTCCAGGCTGGGATAGCACTACTTTGTCCAGTAGCGCGTCCAGCCGTGGAAAGTTTGGCACCTATAATACGGCAGACTGCCAGTGCGGCGCCAAAAAGAATTGAGTCCGTCGCGCAAAGGTCCCGGCTGGCTTCCAAATAGGTAACCAGCATTGGGTTCAGAGCCCTCACGACAGCCCGATTCCGCTTGCTTAGGGCTAAGCGGGGAAGTCGCGGTCGATTTTCGAGAGTCGTACTGCGCGTTTCCACAATCGCCTCTTCCAATGTACTCCTCATTTGCTCTAGTTCCAGTTCCTGGGCGACTGTTCCATCATCGTTTGAATCAACCACAACTGGCGTATTCACGGCGGCATCCACATTTGCCGTTTGCTCGGCAAGTTGTGGCGCCGCATCCTCAGCCGCAGCATTTTCACCCGATGAAGGAACAGCCTCACGTCGTAGCCGTTCGAGTACGGTGACATCAAATGTATTTGAGCGCAAGATATACCGAACTCGGTCTGCCAGGTTTTGCTCGGTGACGGTTACAGATGGCTTCAGCTCAGCAAAAAGTCGATGCATCCTTGCCCGATACGCAAAACCTCCAGTTTCTCCACCCTTCGCCCTAAAATACGCCCGCAATGCGTTGCTGTTCATCTGGGTTGTCCAACGCATGCGGCGTACTCCACCAGTGGCGGGTGCCGATTGCTGAGCCCGCGAAGACCCTGCCGACACCAAGCCAGCTGGTGGGGATGATGGATGCGAGGAGCTGCTGGGTGGTCGTGCAGCACCTCGCGCTCGGCTGGCGGTTCGCATACTGTCGCGTCCAGCGCCAGCTCCAGACGCGCCCTGGCGACCTCCAGGCAGCGGCCCTTTGCGCGTTCCATTTCCGTATTCCATCATCCATTGGTAGGGCGTCATTTAGCGGGAGACGCCCAGACCCGGCGCCGTTTCATGGTTAGGCCATGTGCACAAGCGGGCCTTGGCACCTTCAATTTTTGCCGAGGCACGGCACTAACACCTCTTGGCAAGGTGCTGACTGACTGCGCCGACGTAGCGGTTTTGTCACATAACCGTTATATCAGCGGGCGATGGGGTCGTCACTTCCCTACGCCTTTTTATTATTATTTTGTGGGGTATCTATATAGTTTTCTCATCTGGTTGGGTTCTATAAATATATAATTATAAATGAAAATGAAAAGATAAATATACATATATATCAATAACATAAAATAAATATAAAAATACATAAATAAATAAAAGCCCAACCAGATGGAGGCCCTCGGCAGGGGAGACCAAACGGCCGAGGGTTAGGGGGAAAGGGAAAGAAACCGGCGGACGATGCGGGCGGTATCGAGGAGCACCGCCTTTTGCATTTGAGCCCGGAGCGGTCCGCCACGTAGTCCCAGTCGCCTCAGATGACCCGAGAGGCTGACTGGGATTAGCCCGTTTGCAGAGACGACTACAGGAATAATTTCGGTCGGCAGACCACCCCACATGTCCGTCACCTCGTGAGCCAGGTCCAGATATTTTGTTTGCTTGTCTGTTTCGGCTTTCACGAGGTTCTCGTCATACGGAATGGTAATGTCGACCAAAAATATCCTTGACTGTGCCCGGTCCATCAGCACAATATCAGGCTTATTCGCAAGAATAGTCCTGTCTGTGATAATGGCCCGGTCCCAATAGAGCCTGGCGCGATCATTTTCGAGCACGGCTTCCGGCAAGTACTTGTAATACGGCAATTTCCGATCCACGAGACCGTATTTCAGAGCGAGCTCCTGGTGAAGAATTCTGGCTACTAGGTTGTGCCTGTGCAAGTACTCAGAGTTAGAAAGCGCCGAACAACCGGAGATGACATGCCTAAGTGACTCACCGGGATGGCGACAAGCTCGACAGATGTCCACGGTGCCATCTTTTAGGATGTATCTCCGATAGTTGTTGGTCTTAATAACCTGATCCTGTATTGCACAGACAAAACCCTCTGTTTCCCCGAAGAGTTCACCAAAGCGTAGCCAGTGGAGGGAGGCTACTGTGTCTACGAAAGGCTCATGTAGAGCCTTGTAGAACCTCCCGTGGAGCTCCTTCTCCTTCCATACGTTCTCCCGGTCGGAAATTGTCTGCACTGCCGGGTCTTGCCATTGCTCGTTGGCTAAGGATAGAGGGGTAAATCCTTTATCACTAGAAATGACGTCCTTATAGAATGGATCATCCGATCTCGCCAAGAAGTAATTACGGAGGCTGCACACTTCGCGATTATGCATGGTGAGCGCGCTCAAGAAGCCACGCCCACCATGCTTTCGCGGCAAGTACAGCCTCATTACCGACGATCTCGGATGATGCATCCTGTGGGACGTCATGGTAGTGCGGACTTTTCTATCCAGGGCGTTAAGTTCAGTCTGAGTCCACCTGAGTATGCCAAAGGTATACATGAGGACAGGCATGACCCAGCTGTTATATGCGTGTGTCTTATTCACACCGGACAAAAGGCTGTTAAGCACTTTGGTCAAGCGTGCATAAAACACGTCGCAAACTGACTGTTTCATACTAGCCTCATCGATACCGATGTTCTGTGACATACCCAGGTATCGGTATGTTTCAGCCTCGGAAAGGGTCCTTAAGTTGACGGGCATAGATAAGTCTATGCCCTCAGAGTTAGCAACCCTCCCCCTTTCAACATGGAGGACCGCACACTTATCCGTTCCCAGCTCCATTCCAATAGAATTGCTAAATTCACAAGTGATGTTTAGCAATTCCATAAGATGGGAGCGACTGGAGGCGAATAACTTGAGGTCATCCATATAGAAAAGGTGGGTCACTTTTTTACCTCCTTTCCGAAGCTGAAATCCCCTCCCGGAGCCCTCCAGTAAAGTACTGAGAGGGTTCAGGGGAGAGGCAAAACCAGATTGGACTCAGACAATCGCCCTGGAAGATACCCCTTCTTATCCTTATGTGGTTCTCCGCAGCCATCATCCGCTCGCCCAGATAGCAAAGGATCGTACTCCATTGCCCCATACACTGCTCGAGGAAGTCTCCAACTGTACAGTCAATTTTGTACAGCTGGAGGACTCTCTTATTATTATTATTATTATTAGTATTATTAGTTGCCCCATTGAAATATACAAATTTATTTAAGATAATTTTAATAGATTACAGCCTACCCTACAATGATGCCTTAACAACAATTCTGAAAAAAAAATAGGGCATTAACGAGGACAGAAAATAAATGGGTTAATGAAAGGACTAAAAGGGCATGTGAGAATAGGGACTATTAGTTTTCTTTGTGGTTAAAAAATACTGACGATATGATTTTGATTTGATTGAAAAAAATTGGTACATCAAAACGGATATATATAATAACAAAAATAACCAGATGAGACTTTGGCAAATACTAAATAAGATCACGGGACGGACAAGTCCTTCCATCGATAATATAATTTTAAATTCATTTGAAAATGATAAAGTGACGCCCCTTGATATCGCTTATAATTTCGCTGAGGCCTTTTAGAAAAGTGTTTCAAGAATCGTACCTTCCTGAAATATTTTTGTTTAATAGAATATTAATAATGCTATAAACATTACTAATATTCCCTTAACCACTCATGATAAGCTTAAATGGCTTGTGTTACGAGTAGTTCACGCCAGTAGTCGAATGGCGGATTAGAACCAACGATCTTTTTGAGTTCGCGGTCCGCGCTCTGCTATTAGGCTACTGTCGCTTCAATAATCAATCACAATCGGCCCCTTTTACCGTTGAACTTGTACAGATTGCCTGTAAACGTAACATTTCGATATCAAAAGGCTACTATAAGCTCAGGAGCTAAAAAAATAAAAAAACATTCTAACGAACAAAGCGCCAGGTATTGGCAAAATACGAGCAATAGACTTAATATCCATTGCAGACAAAATATCCGCAACCATAGCCGATCTAATATATACGTGTATAGAAAAAGGAAAATACCCTATTGAATTAAGTAGTACCTAATTGAGCGATTTATACACAAATTTTGGAAAAAAATTCTCATCTTATAATATTAATGTTATGAATACATAGGAATTGAATTAAAAATAATTGCAAATAAGTGAAATGCTGCTAATTCTAACCTAACTTTTGTAGAGATTGACACTATCAATAATACCTAATCGTGGCATGCAGTCTTATTCAACTTCATTACATATATCTTTTTATTTTTATTTTTAGAGGTCTAATTTTTTATATTATTAGAATAACAAACGAGCACACAGTGTTAAGATTTAAAACGTATACTCGTACATTAGTTTTAAATAAACAATATAAGAAAAATTAATAGAAGTTTTATTCCATAGTTTTACAACAACGTGACAATCAACAAGTGAGCGTTGCTAAGATGCATGCGTAGTATCCTCTTAGTAGTCTGTGTAAGATGCCTTTTTCTTTTTATTAACATTCGCCTTTCTTTTAAAACTTCATGCCCATTTTTATAGTTAATTCCAAAACTCGTGGCTTGTATAAAGATTTTGTTAATATGTCAGCAAGCTGGTCTTTAGCACATGTTTTCAGCACCTCTAAATTTCTTTGCTCAACACATTCTCTTATAAAGACGTGTCGTATACGAATATGTTTCGTTCGATGGTGCATTTCAAATGGTGGATCTTGGGCTAGCTTTATAGCCGATTCATTGTCATGATGTAGTTTGGGAATACTTTCACAACTATCAACTAAAAATCTTAATATTTTATCCATCCAAATGATTTCTCTTGCTGCTTCACCGGCGGCAACTAGTTCAGCTTCTGTAGATATAGCTTCGCTAGATTGCCGCTTACTTTGCCATGCTATTGCACCACTAGAGTAAATGCACAGAATACCTGATGTCAACCGTCCAGTGCTATGATCACCTCCATGATCTGCGTTACTATAGCACTCTAAATGATTGCAATTACTTGAACTCTTGTAAATTATACCATACTCAGTTGTGCCTTTTAAATATCGCATTATGGGTTTCACATTAGCCACATTTTCTGCCGTAGGATTTACCAGATTTCGTGACACAACTCCTATAGCAAATGCTATATCTGGTCGAGTTCCACTCATCAGAAAGGATAAGGAACCCACGGCTTGATGATAAGGGAATGATACTTTTGGATTAGTTTCATTGTTGAAATTTTTTGTCATTGTTAATATCCTTCGTTATCGGTGTAGCAGCTGGTTTACATTTCTGCATACCAAACCGTTCAAGTATCCTTTTCGTAAATCCCTTTTGATCAATTTTTATAGATCCATCTACTTTTCTATCGATCTTAATTCCGAGAAAATACGATGCAGTTTTGAAGATGATTTTGAAATTTTTACTCATCTCAACCATAAAATTGTCTATTTCATTTAAATTTGTTGCTGCTACTAATCCATCATCGACATAGAGAGCTATGACAGTTTTAATACCTCCCCGCTTCCTTACAAACAAACAAGGGTTAGATTCACTTTGTTTAAAACCAATTTGTGAAGTATATTGTGTAATACAATGATTCCAACAGCGTGGCACCTGTTTTAAGCCATAAAGACTCTTTTTTTAATTTACAGACCATGTTGGACTTACTGGTATAACCTTCGGGAGGCTTCGTATAAATATCTTCTTTAAGTGTTCCGTATAAGAATGCGGTTGAAACATCAAATTGGGCAATATCCAAGTTTTCTTTTGCTGCAACGCTTAGCAGAGCTCTAATAGTGCTTCCTTTAGCAACAGGACTGAACGTTTCGTTGATGTCAACGCCTTCTTTTTGTGAATAACCTTTAACGACTAACCTGGCTTTGTAGCGATCTATTTCAGCTTCGGAGTTGGTTTTTAACTGATATATCCATTTACAAAGTATTGCTTTTCGACCTTCAGGTAATGTTACAATTTCCCAGGTTTCATTTTCCATTAAGGAATTGATTTTGCTACCCATAGCCTCACGCCACTTGTCTCTATAAGAGCATGAAATTGCTTCTTTATACGTTTTGGGTTCCATTATTTCATCATTCAAAGACATATAGACATAGTCCTGAAAACGGATAGGACGTTTAAGATTTGCTCTATTTCGAAGTGTCATTTGAGATTCATTTTGAATTTCATTTTATAACAATTCATCTACGTTGTCTTTATTTTCTTCTTGTATGCAAGGTTCTTGTTCATTCATATCACCTTTTTCTTCCATTGCAGTAACCCTTTCATGAGATCCCTCAATCTCATCATTTGAAATGACTTTTTGTAGTATTTCATTATCATTTGGGATAGTAGATAAGTCAGAAAAACCTGGCAACTCAAACTGATTACATTTTGCTTTAGTTTCTAGGTTATCAGTTAGAAGGTTATGTGATTTATCTATCAAAGGTATTTCTTGAAAAGTAACATCCCTTTAGCGAATAAGTTTATGATCTGTTTTATTCCAAATTCGGTAACCATTGTCTCCTTTATAACCTAACAGTATTCCTTTTTGAACTTTCTTGTCAAGTTTCATTCTCTTTTGTTTAGGAATATGAACATAGCACTGACAACCTATAATTCTCAGATGTTTAATGGCTGATTTTTTGTCATGCCACAATTCATGAGGAGACTTTCCTGCAATCTTCGTTGGCCCTGTTCCATTTAAAATGTAAACAGTGGTATTTACGATTTCAGCCCATAGTCCTTTTGGTATTTCTTCATGAGCATACATCATCGAACGTGCAGCCTCTACAATTATCCTGTTATCCCTTTTGTATGCTCCATTTTGTTCGGGACTATATGGCATAGTTAATCTTTGAATAATGCCATTAATGCGTAAAATGTCCTGGACCTTCTGGTTATCAAATTATCCCCATTATCAGAAATAATTTCTCTTATTTTATGCCCAGACGCCATTATTTACTAAGCATTGAGGCTACTTCTGACTTCTCTTTCAGAAAACAGATAAAGTGATAACTGGTAAAGTCGTCTTTAAATAAAACAAAATATCTGTATTTCTAAATTGAATACGGGAAAGGCCCGCAAACATCGGTATGAAAAATTTCACCTGCCTTTGATGCTCTTGGTCTCGTTCCAAAACTTTTGCGGTGGGCTTTACCATTTATGCATCCTTCGCAAAGTTCTTTGTCCAGAGCCACTTTAATGCCGAGCTCTTTATCTATCAACTGTCTTACATGTCTCTTATTTTGATGCGCCATCCTCTCATGATAAACTTGTAGGAAATTGGAAGTAGTTATCGGATTAATATGTAACGTAGGTGGCACACACTTTAAATTCAGTTTAAATAACCCTCCATGTCTTTGCCTGTTTCCAGTTAGCACAACTTTTCCATTTACTCTCAATGAACAGGTCTCAGCAGTTGATTCGAAAAAAGAATTCGGTGAACGATCTTGTGCAGCAAGCACAGAAAATAGATTTCTTGTAATCGAAGGCATACCTACATCCTTTAGTAAAATATTTTCTGGTCCACCTTTAACACAAGCTTCAGCACGGACAGTGCCAATGCCAACAGCCTCGATACTTTGCCCATTAGCCCCTGTGACGGTGTGGGAAGTTCTAAAATATTCAAAATTTTCGAAAATATCCCCTCTATTGGTTATGTGACTGGTAGCGCCATTATCGAAATACTAATTTGTCGTATCTAATAGATTGTCCATCAAAAAACCGTTTGATTAGTTTGATTTGTATTCACGCTCAATTGTTTAGGTGTCCTTCCTTCACTGATCCACTTCTTGCATTTCCTTACTCGTTTACTCGTACGTGTTTAAATTCGGGGCCGCTGAGGCGTCAGCCCAGGCCTGAAAACACTCCTACTTATAGTATAATGCAGTTTTACAGTAGCGACCAAACCAAAGCTGATATCTACATCCGATGAGTTCTATAGATGATGGAGTAAATCATCCACTAAAGAAACATCAACAGCGCTTGGATCATCCAGCGGGAAGCAAACCCAATCCACCAACCTATAATATCAAAAACGGCGATAGCGTTCAGAAATCAACGTGGAAACGTGAGTGTCACCACAAATTTTTGTTATGTTATTATTATTTTTTTATTTCTTATAGGACAACACAACAGATTACATCAAGCTATAACTTACAAAAATAATGGTGTGATATAAGACATAATCCTTATACGTGCTATCACGGCACGCCAAAATTGAGAAACAAACATTTTAAATAAAATTGCTTAAACTAACAGGCTCACAAATCCCACAAATCAAGAACTATAACTATAATGAATGTCAATCGAAGGGGATGTCCTTGAGAATATCTTTCAAAACATTTCTAAAGCGAACCAGGCTAGAGCTGAAAATGTCAAGGTTGGTAAAGCGAAGGCTATCCTCATAAAGTCAACATAACCTTAATAGGGGTTGATTCCGGGATATATTATTTCGCAATAGGGGTATGTCAAATATTTTTTTCAACCTTGCGATCACTGAGACATCACTGAACAGTTGGCGTCTGGTCGTCATAATGAAGTCAATCTCATTTTTTGTCGAACCGTCGGGGCTCGACCAGGTCTACTTCCAGTGGGGTCGCTTCTGGAAGAAAGAGTTCATCATAAAGAGTCCCTCTTTCTCCACAAAGTTTCCCTAACTTCAGCTCACCGCCTTCTCTTGTGCCTAGTTTTGCGTTGAAGTCTCCTATCAACACCGTGTAGTGGGTTTTGGAGGAATACATGGCTATAGAAATATCCTCATACATTTCCTCCACCTCCTCATCGGGATATGTTGAGGTTGGTGCGTAAACCTGTATGACCTTCAGCGAATACCGTTTGGTGATTCTGAGAATAAGATACGCGACCCTCGTCGACACACTCCCAATCTTTACAACGTTGTTGACGAGAGACTTGTGGACGATAAATCCGACACCTCCTTTGGACAGATGGTCGCCCTCCCGGTGATAGAACAAGTTGCCGGACTCGAGGATTACCGTGTCCTCTCCCTCTCTTCAGACCTCAGATAATCCAATAATATGCCAACGCAACTTATCGATCTCTTCTTCCAGCTCCAGTATCTTCTCGTCAGTCCTCAGGATGCGTGCGTTATATGTTGCCAGGTCGAGTCATCGTAGGTGGCAACCGAACCTCCACCGGAGATTATTAGCACCCTCTGCCTCGCCGTTACCATGGTCGCCACCGTAGCCAGGAATAGCGGGGCCGTTTGTTTGCGTCGTTGCTCATGGGGGGGGGGATATTTGCCATAGTTGCCACGCTTGGAAAGCGGGTTGGCAACCGCAGTTTTTTATTATGTTATTGCTGTTATTAGGAAGATGCTGCTGCCCATCTCCTTTCTGTGTCCCTCTGTCGCCTCTTACGACACCAAGGGGAAGATATGGGGTAGTGGATATTCTCAACCGCCACTACACGGCAGTGATCGCAAGTCAATCGTCTCGCAGGCAGACTCGATGACTTCCAGCCTCCCGAACAAGCCGGTTTCCGAAAAGGCTTCACTACCATAGATCACATACATACTCTGCGGCAGATTGTACAGAAAATCGAGGAGTACAATCTGCCACTTTGCCTGGCGTATGTGGACTATGAGAAAGCCTTTGATTCCGTCGAAATTCGGGCGGTGATACAGTCCCTTCAGCGGTGCCAAGTTGACTATTGGTATATCGAAGTGCTGAAGTGTTTGTACAGTAGGGCTACAATGGCTATCCGAGTATAGAACCAGAGTTCGAAACCTATCCACCTGTAGAGAGGTGTAAGACAGGGTAACGTTATATCCCCGAAACTCTTCATTGCTGCGTTTGAAGACGTTTTCAAGCTACTGGACTGGAAAGGATACGGTATTAACATCAATGGCGAGTACATCACTCATCTTCGATTTGCCAACGATATAGTCCTTATGGCAGAATCGCTGGAGGACCTTAGCACTATGCTCAATGACCTCAATGGTGTCTCCCTACGGATAGGTCTTAAGATGAACATGGACAAAACAAAGATCATGTTTAATGTCCATGTCACACCTATGCCGGTAGTTGTTGGGAGCACTATGCTCGAAGTTGTTGACGAGTACGTTTACTTGGGACAAATAGTCTGACTAGATAAGTCCAACTTCGACCGAGAGGTCAATCGACGGATTCAACTCGGCTGGGCAGCGTTCGGGAAATTACGACACATCTTCTCGTCAGGTATACCTCGATCTCTGAAAACTAAAGTGTACAACCAGTGCGTGTTGCCAGTGATGACTTACGGATCTGAGACGTGGTCCTTCACTGCTGGCCGTATGAGGATTCTCAAGGTCGCTCAGCGAGCTATGGAGAGGGCTATGCTCGGAGTTTCACTGCGTGATAGACTCAGAAATGAGGATATCCGCAGTAAAACCAGAGTGACCGACATAGCCCAACGGATTAGTAAGCTGAAGTGGCAATCGGCTGGCCATATAGCTCGAAGAACCGATAACCGATGGGGAAGAAAGGTTCTCGAGTGGCAGCCTCGTGCCGGTTGGCGTAGTGTAGGGCGAACCCCCACTAGATGGAGTGACGACCTGGTAAGACATGCAGGAAGTCGATGGATGCAGGTTGCTCAGGACCGTGCTTTGTGGCATTACTTGGGGGAGGCCTATGTTCAGCAGTGGACTTGTGAAGGGCTGTAATGATGATGATGATGATGAAGTATTTTTTTCATAGGTCTACGTCGGTCGTGTTTTATATTAAAATTTAACAGTTCCAAGACCTCGAGGCTGTCCAGTGCCAAGTGTATTATTTTGTGTAGGTTAACTAGGTCCAATTCGTCGCGACGGAGGTGAAGTGGTGTCATGTTAAACTCTTCAAGCCTTTCAGCATTTGACCGGAGTCTTCTATTGTTGCCGGTACGTAAGCTATTTAACGTAGGTTTTGTACGCAAGCTGTTATTTGTTTTTTTAGTATACAATAAAGGGTATTGTATTTTCAATGAATAAGTCAATATAAACCTGTGGTTCTTGGATGGTACTGGTAGTCGTGATGGAAGTTTATAATCTGAAATTGAGTGGCGTCGATCGTCAAAAGGCGCTAGTGTGCATACATTACAAAAGTAACTTTATTTATCAAGTTTTTAAACAATGAAAAAGTTGTGATTTAAGTACTCAGTTCAGTATTCGGGTTTCGGGTACTATAAATACGGGAAATGTTTCTCGTGTTTTATGTATCGAGTCAAATGAGTATCTAAAGTATTCGAGTCAATACTCCCGCTCGATTCAAGTCTACCTAACTCGGACCACTCGCACATCTCTACGTCTCCTCCAGTCTTGGTTATAAAAAGTTGCTCTATGGTTTCTAGTTGAGCCATCATGAGCCATAAAACGTCAAAATGGACTGAGATTTTGTGTTTGACAAATTTCACGTAAAAAAATAAGATCGTACAATACTTAAAATTTAGTGGTTTATGTGGTGCTCCAAAAACTGTGTAATAAGATAACCTTCTATTAGTTTATAGGAAGTTTTATTTTGAAGTTTGTGTGAAAGTAATTGTGCTTCTCTAATGCAACGACATTGAATTTTGCACTGTAAGTATCTCTAGAAATACATCCGAGGTGGTTTAAGTCAAGGTTGGGCACTTCTTATTTTGTGTTAATTAACCCAGCGGTGATGTGTTCGGTCAGGAAATGGTGATATCACGGTCGGTTCATTACACTCTGTCAATGATGTAATTTTTCAAGTGCATCTGAATAGGGCTTCTTTTATTGGTGTGTGCTATTTTTAGTCAGTGTAGTACGGGCATATTGTTGTAAGTGCTATTTGTTTGTTTTCTGTATGCTGATGAGTGTACTGATGTTGAGTAACTTGTCTTTATTTATTTTTTTGTAGAGTAAACATTTTATCTTTGTCTATAAGTTGCTTTATAAATAAAAAAAAATTTTTAATTAAGATAGTGCTAGTGATATATATTATTCTAAATACAATATGAATAATTTTTTAAAGTATACATGTACAGAGCCGTGGTAGCTTAGTGGTTAACGCTCGCTGTAAATATAACAGAACGCGAGTAACCTGGGTTCGATCCCCGCCGGCACCAATGAAATTGTTAATTGAAATTTTAAGTGCTGATTTACCACGTGCTCGGCAGTGAAGGAAAACATCATGAGGAAACCTGCATGTCTGAGGAATAAGAAAAAAAAATATTTCGAAGACATGTGAAGTTCGTCAACACGCATTTGGGCAGCGCGGCGGACACTTCCTTGCCCTAAACCTTCTCAGAAATGAGGGGAGGCCTGAGCCCAGCAGTGGGACGTATATAGGCTGTAACTTTACTTTACTATACATGTAGCCTAGATTTCACTAATCCTATAAAGATTATCTATTGTGTTTCATGTTTTTGAGATGATTATTCTACAGTAGTAGTATAATTCTAGATTAAGTAAGCTATGTTTATAAATAATATAATTTTATCTTAGCTTATACATATGAGAAACGACTTAGCTTATATATGAGAAACCACTGACTGACTCATCACAGGATCTCTAAAACTATTCACCCGATTGACTTCAAATTTAGTATAGTTATTCATTTCGCAATGTAGATGCTCACTAAGAATGGATTTTACAATAATCCCATAAAAAAATTCTTCGAATTTTACATCTAGAGTTCGCAGTAAAATATTATCGAGCACCCTGGGAAGTAAGTAGGTATCAGCTAGTTCTGAATAAAATTATCCTGTGGTTAACATGTCATGTAGCAAGGACAATATCTTACACTGTTTGCTTTTGTTATGAATAAAAATCAAAATACGGCTAAAGTTTGTGAGGTGTACAGGAAAGTCACTATAGACGAAAGCACATGCAGTTATTGGTTTTAAAAATTAAAAAATATTTTTGACCCTACAGGCCATCCCTCAAACTTTCTGCAAATTTTAAATGCAAAGCGCTCCAAATTTCACCTATTTTGACTTGAAATAATTTGGAATAACCACGTTTTTCATATTTAAGCACTCGTAGTTAATTTATTACATCAAAAACGATTTGAGTAGGATATTTTTTTTTTTCAACTATCACACAACACCATCTAGTCCCAAGCTAAGCAGAGCTTGTGTTATGGGTACTAGACAACTGATAAACATACTTATATATTTCTAAATACATAAATATTATAGATAAATTACACCCAGACACAGAACAAATGATCGTGCTCATCACACAAACATTTGTCCTGGTCCATATTACGAAGTTATTTGAAAAAAAAATTTTTTTTCGTAATTTTGCCATAACAATTTCTTTTCAATGCATCAACCGATTTTGATGTAGTTTGTAGCAATCGATGGCATTTTTCGTCGATTGCTATAAACCACATAATAGATTAGTATATTATTATAGTTTAAAAGCTTAATACATTTTGTAATCGATTATTACATCTGTTTAAATGTTATCAATAAAACATTTTTTTGATTTTTTTTTGAAATTTCTATTGGTCTGAATCGGTTAAAATGATATCGAAAACCTCAGTTTGGTAAAGTCCTTTCAAACACCGCCAAGTTTGTTCAAATCCGTCAAGCTATTCAAAAGTTATGAGTAGTTAATATACATCCATACACACATACATACAGCCATAGTGACACCCTTGTAGAAATAGTCAGAATATGATAAGGATATAGAACAACGAGTAAATGCAGGGAATAGAGTGAATGGGGCACTACACTCTATTATGAAGAACCAGAATGTGTCAAAAAAGGCACGTATGGTAATTCATAATGCTGTGTTAGTCCCTACTTTAATGTATGGTAGTGAAAGCTGGGTGTAGCAGAAGAAGCACGAAAGTAGAATAAATATGCTTTAGAAATGTGGTCTTTAAGGAATATGCTAGGGTTGAATCTGAATGACAGGGTGAGAAATTGCGTGATAAGAGATAAATGTGGTATGCAAGATGATGTTGTGACCAGGATTAAGAAAGGAATGCTTCGGTGGTTTGGTCATGTAGAAAGAATGAATGAGGAAAGAGTGACAAAGCAAATTTATATGGCAGATGTGAACGGCAGAGTCGGGAATGGACGCCCTAGAAAAAAGTTTATCGACCAAAATGGCGATATTTTGAAAATGGGCCACGTTAGAAGTACCTTAACCGACGAGCATGTATGCGTAGATACATGGATAGGTAAAGGAGGCGAAAGAGGTATGTCAGGATCGTGCCAAATGGAAGTCCGTAGTCTCTGCCTACCCCTCTGGGTGACAGGCGTGAGTGTTTATGTATTTATGAAGTTAAAAAGAAGACAGAAACTGCAATATTAAACATTGATCTAGATGATCTTTAATGCAGACAGCACATTAAACGATCAGTAACTAACCATAAAAGCGTGGGTTTTTTGCACTTACAACTATGGTGGAAAAATTGAAAAAAAAAATTGATAAATAGTTGACATATTTCTTGAAAAATATAGAATGAAGAAGCTGAATATTTGTTTTTCTTTACTGTCATCATAGAAAAATTACTATTTTTTGGAAAGATCAGAAACCTGTGATGAGAAATAGGTCACTTACAAAAAAAAATTCCAGAAACTAATGTGCTAATCTAGAGGAAAGAACTTCATAAACGGCAACCTAAGGGGGATTCTTCTTACGGATTCTTCTTAAAATATGGCAAAACATAGGTTTAAATTTTTTTCATTAAAATTGAATTTGTATATTACGTCTGTAAAAGGATTCACTATATGAAAGCAAATATTGCCAAGGGGGGTAGAAGACTAAATAGAGGAGGTAGGAGAAGGAAAGATCCCTCTTTTCAAGGGTAATAAAAACATGGAAAAGCATAAGTATTTTTGAGATTTTTTAAAGGCAATGTCTTTCAGCAGAAGTAGTTTTCCTTCATAAGTAGTAAATACACAATTTATCTATATGCTAGAGCCATGTTGTAGCTATATTATGGATTGTAACATGAATGGGTCGGCTCATGGGAATGGACCACACTCTCACAGAATATCACTGTGAAATAGCAGCTCAATGCTGCTGTGTTATGTATGATGAATATAGAGAGCCGAATACCCTTTTTACTGGAAATGAGGCATTCTTCATTTTAGTTCTTAGGGGTGACAATGTATCTTTGTTTTGAGATTTAATGAGGGATGGATGTAGATGTCTATGTATGTGTAAAAAAAAATACAAATTGCTTATTAGTATGTAAAATATTCACTAACAAGTTGTTTAGTAAAAATTGGGCAGTTAAATAATTAACCCAAATACATGTTAGCAAAAAAAAAATTGTGCAAATAGTTGTATGTCTGCTGTTGCAAAAGTGTAATTTGTTGGTATGAAATCTCAATGTAAATAATTCTGATAAATATGTAATTAATACAAATGTCTGGGTGGCCCTTGATTGATTGTGCCAGGCTGGTGTCTGCAACTCTATGCCAAAGCGCTGATTTAGTGTATGAAGTAATCAATAAATTTTTTCAGCTGCACCTTAACCTACTATCATTGATATAGCTTGATACATTATTCCATATTTTTGACAAACTTTACAGAACCGCAGCTAAGAACCGCCAAACTATTTGTCTACTACACATATTTAGTTTTTTATGCAACTTTTCAAATACATCTCAAAATGACTGTTTTTAATATCCTTTTTATTAAACAGTACCTGGATGACCAAGTTTTGCTAGGTTTATTTTGAAATTACATTTAGATTCAAATTACTTACAGATGAAACATGAAGAATATTTTTTGATTTTATTGACGTAATAAAAAAACTGAACTGGTTATTTGAATAAAAAATCATGAGCACAATTAGTTTAGTTAAAATTTTTGTATTTTGAAACAGTACTAAAAAAAGGGCTCGAAATAATAGATTTTCTCACAAAAGAAGGGAACTTAAAAAAAAAGGAGAAAAGTCGGACCGAAGACAGCACGAACCAAGGCATTACGATTTCGCGATTACTCAATATCCATTTGAGCTATTACGATCATTAACACAGTGTCAAAATTTACCTTCTTATATTGTAGCAGTTTTTCATTGCCTGAAAACACGGACAGAAAGACATTTTCTGAAAAAGAAAATAGTAGTTGGCAACTGCGTTCCATTCCACTATATTCTTAATGTGTTATTTGATTAAAACCATACTTTTTAAAACATGGTGAAATTAAATATTGTCTTCTGACATTTGTTATTGTATTTAGTTATGTCTTTCTGGTCTTGTTGATTTACGAGATTGGACTATGAGAGTGCGAGAATATATGATATATCGAATAAAATATGAAATATGAGAGATCGAACTGTGAGAGGCACGATAGTTTTGTCTTGTGCAGATGGCAAGTCTCTGTTAAATAATGGCTGCTGTAACCTTAATTCGGTCTGGAAGTCATCATTATTTGATTCATCTTTTCTTACCCATTATTAAGGGTAGCCACTTCTAAAGTTGAGCCTTTCAATGGAATAACTCATTGGTAATAACTTTACCTTAAGCAAACAATTACTGTTAATTAGTACATCTCACATTCATAAAAACTGAAAAAAAAACTTAACATTTGTGTTACATAACCTGTCTCCCTAGAGCAAGCACAGGTTATGTAAGACTTGCATCAATTAAATGGCGGCCTCTCATATATATATATATTCTTCCCCCTTTTAACCTTCTCAGGCAATGTGTGCTGGAACATAAGGTACAGTTTCCTACACAGACTCCATCACCACTAGCGTAATGGACCTTCTGAGCCTGTTATGATAAGGCAAGGCCTAGTTAAAACCCGGTCAGAGACGTGGAGGATAATGTAAGTAGCAAAACATACCAGCACTCCTCTTCCCCTATGACATCACTTCGGGAGTGGGAGATCTAGCCATGGACTTAGTAGTACTTTATGATGGGCTATTATCTATATTGTTGCCAACAGTCTCGGTGAGTAACATCGGCGTGTCGAAATGCTATACCCTGTAACGGTGACTTCTGGACACACCAGAAACATGTTGGCTGATGTTTTCTCCTTTCTCATGCATGGCATGGGGACTGTCTGTAACGCCTATGGTAAATACATGTTTGTTATAAGAGCCGTGCCATGTAATATTGCTAACCTTGAACATAAAATTAAACATTTGTTGCTAACCTTAGTTAAACAACTGTTTATTGCTAGTGGGGTTTCCCTACAGTCTTCTATATTTTTTTAAAGCTGAGTGTGTATTAGTATAGTGCTTATGTACCAGTGAGCGGACATTCCTAAAGCGAATTGGTATGATCTTTTTCGACCCAATGGCGTCTAGAGCCAACCCTTCCCTGGTTAGTTTGTCTGCTAAGTTGTCCCTGGATCCACTGTGTTCCTTGATCCATTTTAGAGCTGTGGTCTTTTACTGGTTGATAAGAAATTAAAGAAGTTCATATAAAACGCGTGCCATTTAGTGGCGGTTAAGAATATTCCCGTGAGTGTCGTAATATGCGACAGAGGGAAACAGGCAGGAGATGGGCAGCAGCATCTTCCTAATAGCACCTACGACGACTCGACCTGACAACATATAACGCACGCTAACTGAGGACTGACGAGAAGATCCTGGAGCTGGAAGACGAGATAGACAAGTTGCGCTGGAATATTATAGGATTACCCGAGGTCCGAAGAGAGGGGAGGACACGGTGATTTTCGAATCCGGCAACTTGTTCTATCACCGGGAGGGCGACCATCTGTCCCAAGGAGGTGTTGGATTTATCGACCACAAGTCTCTAAATGTGGTAAAGATTGAGAGTATGTCGACGAGGATTGCGTACCTTATACTCTGAATCAGCTTTACGCACCAACACATCGGAACATCCCGATGAGGAGGTGGAGGAAATATATGAAGGTATTTCTAGAGCCATGCATTCCTCCAAAACTCACTATACGGTGTTAATCTGAGACTTCAACGCAAAGGCACAAGAAATAACGGTGAGCTGTAGGGAAATTTGGGATAGGGTAACGGAACCCAAGGGGCAGCAGCTGGCCGACTTCATGGAGAAAGAGGGACTTTTTATGATGAACTCTTTCTTCCAGATGCGGCCCCAGAGAAAGTGGACCTGGTCAAGCCCCGACGGTTCGACAAAAATGAGATTGATTTCATTATGACGACTTTTCAGTGATGTCTCAGTAATCACAAGGGTGAAAACTGGTAGCGATCCCCGAATGGTTACAGGCACACTGGACCTAAATGTTAAATTGGAGAAGTCTTGTCTAATCAACGCTCCGTCCCCCTCATGCTCTAATCCCAAATCCCGAAACCTTTCAGCTCGAGTTACAAAACTGTTCAGTGCTTAGAAGATTGCAATGCAGCGTACAATATGAATGACAAGCTTCTGGAAACTGTCCATGTGGTCGGAGCTAAGTTCTGCAAGACCAGCCGCAGAAGAACACAAAAACTCTCCGATTACACTCTTAATCTCATGGCTGTTAGATGGGAGATGAAGCTGCAGTCGTCAGCAGATATGACAGCATACAGGCAACTGAACAAACAGATCTCCAAATGCATGCGGTGGGACTTACGCAACTTTAATACTGCTCGTATTTAAGAAGCGATAGAACGGAACCAGGACTCCAAAGTCTTTGCCAGAGATCTGTCTGCCGGAAAGAGCCAACTGTCAAAGCTGAAGACCGAGTATGGCAACATCGTTTCCGAGATTTTGAGTGAGATTGAGAGGTTCTATGGGCAGCTGTACACATCATCGTTATAGCCACACGCAAGTGTGAGTAACTATCCAAGGGCAAGTCCTATCCGACACTATTCCGATGATATCCCGGACGTCAGTCTGAGCAAGGTTAGAATGGCTCTCCAGCACCTTAAAATTGGCAAGGCCCCTGGCGAGGATGGAATTACAGCGGTGCTTCTGAAAGCGGGTGGAACACCAATACTTAGAGTCCTTCAGAAGCTCTTCAATTCCATCCTCCATGGTGGCACTACTCCGGAGGCGTGGAGCAGAAGTGCGGTGGTCTTGTTCTTCAAGAAAGGCGACAACGCTCTCTTGAAGAACTACAGACCGATTTCCCTTCTGAGCCCCGTCCACATGCTGTTTTCGAGAGTCATTACGAATCCACTTCCAGCCTCTCGAACAAGCCGGTTTCCGAAAAGGCTTCACTACCATAGATCACATACATACTCTGCGGCAGATTGTACAGAAGACCGAAGAGTACAATCTGCCACTTTGCCTGGCGTATGTGGACTATGAGAAAGCCTTTGATTCCGTTGAAATTTGGGCGGTGCTACAGTCCCTTCAACAGTGCCAAGTTGACTGTCGGTATATGGAAGTGCTGAAGCGTTTGTATAGTAGGGCTACGATGGCTATCCGAGTACAGAACCAGAGTTCGAAACCTATCCAACTGCAGAGAGGTGTAAGACAGGGTGACGTTATATCCCCGAAACTCTTCACCGCTGCGTTGGAAGACTTTTTGGAGCTACTGGACTGGAAAGGATACGGTATTAACGTCAATGGCGAGTACATCACTCACCTTCGAATTGCCGACGATATAGTCCTTCGCACAGACGCTCAGTGAGCTATAGAAAAAGCTGTGCTCGGAGTTTCTCTGCATGATAAACTTAGAAATGAGAATATCCGCAGTATGACCAGAGTGACTGACATAGCCCAACGGATAGTAAGCTGAAGTGGCAATGGGCTGGCCATATAGCTCGAAGAACCGACAACCGATGGGGAAAAAAGGTTCTCGTAAGACATGCAGGAAGTTGATGGATGCAGGTGGCTTAGGACCGTGCTTTGTGGCATACCTTGGGGGAGGCCTATGTTCAGCAGTGGACTTGTGAAGGGCTGAAATGATGATGATATAAAACATGTCAAAGTAATTTGAGAAGTTTTTTTAAAGAAGAAATTACATTTCAAATCAAAGGTAAAATAAAATTTACAGCACATTTAAATAATTTTTAATGGATTTTTATAATACAAAAGTACCTACAATGCATTTAGAATACACTCTCTTCATTAAAGAAATTATGTTTATACATAATCAAGTCCCTATTACATCAAAATATTTACATTGTTTACTCTGTAAGCAATCTCATTAATATTTTATTAATTCTATTTATGTAAGGCTACTCAAGCCAGCTTATCTGCTTACCGTTCAATGCCTATGACATCATCGCAAGTCAGATATTTGTGTTCATATTATTAATTGTAAAACTTATGCATTGTTTGTTAGTGTTTGATTTTAAGAAAGAAATTATGAATCCTTTATTTGGATCTAAGTTTTTTATGCTATAAAAGAATATCCATTATTCTGGTACGGGGGCCACAGTTTGCGCACTCGTACAGCTTCTTTTATAGTTAAATCAGTTTACTACTATTTGGTTTTAGGATAGTTTAAGACTATAGTATGTAAGCATGAGTGGCATATATAGTAAACACATGGGTTGTTACTTTAACAGTTTATTACACATTATTTTGCGGCGCAGCAGTTCGGACTTCGGAGGGACTCAGTATAAAGTGTATGTTTTTGGACCATACAACCTGTGGTTCTTTTAAGAAGTGTAGAGATTCTGTATAGTTACAGGATGTGAGGCATTTTATCTTAGTTCCCAGTAGTAGACTTAGTAGATTATGACACATGTGTAGCTTTTGTTTGAACTGTCCTGTAAGTGTCCATTTTGCAGTGGTCACTTACTATCAGGTGGACTGTCTGTTCGTTTGTCATTTTGCTTTCAAAAAAAAAAATTAAAGGTACTAGAATACTGACGTTAACTCTCGAGCTGGGTATGCAAACTTTTTGCTACTTTTTGTCAATGCGACGTGTACCGACCTTTTATGTTAAGTACTTTGACCTTAATGAACTCAATTGAATTGCTACCTGTTTTTTCAATGCTGACAGTCATTTCCTGTAACTGAAGCAATTTGTTATGCGCTTAAAATTGACAATTTAATTGGTATCGGCGGGGTCGAACCCAGGTTATTTGCCTACTGTGAATTTACAGCGAGCCCTTAGTCTTTGAACTGGCGGCTATTAAGACGACACTTTGAAAATTAACGTTTAAAATGGCTCCGGGCTATCGCCATACTGATCCGAGTGCATACATAATTTCTATGTATAAAAACTTATAAACGCCGTCATAAGGTCTAAAATTGCGTAGCGCCCGTGACGATTATAACCTCTTAGAAATTTTCTGAATCATGCATCATAATGTGCAAGTAAATTACGAATATTTATGTTACGAATATATTTGATGATTCCCAAGCATTTTTTAATAGAATTAAGGGTGACAAACGAGCACGCAGTCCACCTGACGGTAAGTGGATGCTGTGGCCCATAGATATCTATTTATTTTCAACTAAGAATCAAAATGCAGATGCGTTGTCACCCGTGCGGACTAAGATGGAATGTCTCGTTTCCAGTACAAGGGGTCTGCGGTTCTCTACACTCACCATACAAAACACGTGAGAGCGTGGTCCTTCCCCGGTCGAGCCGACCCATTCGTGCTACAACTATACTACTAATAATATAACTGCAGCATGGCTCTACCCATAGAATACTATAATACATATATAATAGAACGGGGGAGCGGGCGGAGCCCGTGTAGCCACTAAAATGTCACTAACACGTCAATTCACACGTATAAATGTCAACACGAGATGTGTTTTGACGTTACAATCGTTTCCAAATTTCGCATGCAAATTATTTAAAAAATGCCAATTTGCACACTATTCACAAATAAATATGTATTAAAATTTAAACGATTTTTTAAATGATGATCTTGAACATTAATCAAAAGTCTAAAATGTGTAAATTTACTCAGTCTGTCAACACAGCGAATCGGGTTTGGCGACGCCAAGCCTCGTACAAAATAAAGTTGACAGCCATTCTATAGTGTATTATAGTATTCTATGGCTCTACCACGTATGAAACTTAGTTGGCCATTATTTGGCTTTAAAATGTATTAGTTTCTTGTCGGTTCTTCCCCGAGAAGGTATTGTTATTGCGAACCGGTGTAATTTTGGCGTTCATGAGAGCTTTAGCCAAGTCTAAATTAAAAAGTTTAGACTTTGGCTTTGACTTCGACGGTAATTCCCTCAGACTTCCGAAAATAGCTTTAATATATTATTTACACAATTCGCTCTAAAGTGATTCATTAAGATGCCCGAGCTAATGTTTAGACGCAAAAACCAAACATTGTTCGAAGAATCAATAGCCAAAGTGTTGCGTCCGATGTAAAACATACTTTATGCCTAATGAAATAAAGTAAGAATTGTGTTGTCAGTCAGAGATGACATCATTAAGACCTCTGGTGAACATCCGACTGGTATTCCATGTGGGTGTTTAAATAGCGCCTTCTTAGTTGCATGTTGTTTGTTATTCTGAATCAAGTTCGAATTCTTAGGAGACACAGTAACTCAGCGATCGATTTTTTGTAACTTTTTTGTAACTTAAAAATGTATACTTTAGAGTGAATGGTTGAATCAGTATTTTTTAAATGGATAGTTAGCACCGATAACGACGCGGGTGCAATACAGAATTAATATTTTTGACCTGGTGCTAAAAGGGCCAAAGCACGTTTTTATTAAACAGTACAGTACTGTACAGTAGCACATATTTTATTTTATTAAACAGTATGGAAGTACACATTACATTGACCTTTTTTGAATAGTATCTTTTGAAAGACTATCAATAAACGTAAGCCCTAGCACAAACAAATTTCGTACTTTTTCAATTATATGCCTTTAAAATCTCTTTTATTTAAAAAAAAAACTTACTTTGACCCTTTTAGCACCAGGTCAGAGATATTTATCAGGACTCCGCTTAAAATAAGCGCTGCTGTAGCAAATTCTGAGACGGAATCCCTTTTGGCATCACATCACTCACTCTTGCCGAGATTTATTTTTACCTTGTGTGTTGTGTGTTACTTTTTATGTTGTTATTTAATTCTAAATGTATATTTTTGTGAGTGTAGTGATGCTAATAAACCCTATGTCTATGTCTATTTAAATTCCTTAGTACACAAACAGCCGAGTTCGAAACCGTGAGGACATTTGGACATTTTTTTATACAATAAGGGTGATAAACCAACACACATTCCCCCTGATGGTAAGTGTGTACTGTGGCCCATAGACATCTACATTTATCCTATACCACGTATAAAAACTAAAGACTAACTTCTAGATGAGCTAAATACTTGAAATTTTGAATGTATTTCAGAATCGGATGACAGTGAAAATATAAAAAAAGTAGTTCGAAAAATTTAATACATGTTTTTTTTAATTCAGTTGTTTTATTGGTTTGTTAAATATAAATCAATGTAGGTAGTGAACAGAACATCGCATCGGGCTTCCGATATGGAAGCTCTTTTCGATAAGGGCTTGAGAGATAATCGCTTCCGGTGACTGCTGCTGTACTCGTTATACACTGAGCCGTTATCGATCGACCACATGTTTTATAATATGCGTGGTACTGTAACGGCAGGAGTTTTTTTTTTTAATTATAAGTCGCCTGTTTTGGAATTAAACTAGTCTTACGGTTTACGGTTTAATGGTTTACGATTATTTAAGTTTATTACATAATTTAACTATTTTTTATTTAATTAACGTAATTAAATCTAAACCCTAAGCATACAGCCGGTCGGAAATTATAGAAATGTTTCCTAGCTCAAAAGGGGACAAAACGACAAATTTAACGCCCCGATGATAAGGTTAAGAGTGGTCAGTATTAACACTCACACAGAGCAAAATAAGGCTATTTCTAGTGCTGCTGACTTTTTGAGTCATACATATGATGAGTTACTGTCAAGAATAAATTCCTTAGAATAGAAAAATCGAGCAACCACAAATATATACAGAGTCTAGAGAATAAACTGGAGCAGTTGGAGCATCATTGCAGCTCGAGTATTGAAGTATGTATTTTACCACAAAAACTCGGGGAGTAGACCTGTTAAATATTATTAGCAAAAAGCAAAAAAAAACAGCCCATAGACGGTCTCTTTAAGTGTGAATCCGTCAAGACATTTAACACAAAAAATACGATCTGCAAGTTAATATACAAATACCTCTAACTTAAGGTGATACCTCGAAATTGTGGTGGTTTTTCTAATTAACATATTTTTTTAAGTTTTGTAGATTACAAACCAAAATTTTGGTATAAGATTTTTGACTATATGACCTTGAATTGCATAAAGGAAAACACGATATCATGTAATTTTCTCGATAGAAAAAAATTGCAAATTAGGCGCTAATTATTTATATTTCTCGATGACACCACAATATTGTTACGAATAATTTCATGGAATAATTTTTAAGGCATAGTAAATAATCATATCTAAGTTCTCATAAACCAGTTTTTTAATCCATAACGAAGTTTTGTTAAAAATAAATTAAAAAGTTGTTTGGCGCTTACTTAGTTTTTTTTCCGAGCGCTTGCTCGGTATGGCTATCTCATAATTTGCGTACTATGAAGTCATTGCATCACTTTCATTTTGACACTCCCGCAGGCGTCCGTTAGCTTCTCCGACAAAGGAATAGCTTTGTCCACCTACACCGATTTTCATCCCTGAGAGTTTGAGAATTAAGGCGAAAAGACTCTTCTTTTTGGTCAGGGA
Organism: Parnassius apollo; assembly: GCA_907164705.1. Classification (NCBI taxonomy): domain Eukaryota; kingdom Metazoa; phylum Arthropoda; class Insecta; order Lepidoptera; family Papilionidae; genus Parnassius; species Parnassius apollo. The sequence goes on along the minus strand of CAJQZP010000419.1, from coordinate 5,842,051 downwards.
ATTTGCTAAAAACTGCCTTTAAATACTGTATGAATAATAAAATATATCTTCGGAAGGAGGATGGGCACTACTTGTAAAGGTTAACAGCGAAAGCGACCTAGAAAACATTAATAATATTGACTATACGTACTAATTTATATTATAAGTGGTCATAAAATATACATTTTTGATTGTTTTCTATATTTTATTAGCGTTTTTTGTTTAATATTAATTATATCACTAATTTATAAGCGTATTTCACAGATACCTATTCATATACTATCACTGACACCTGAATACATCACCCTAATACACATAAATGTGTATTTGCTTACATTTCTCAATCTTGTACACAAATTTGCCACTTACACACTAGTTTTACACTTAACATTAACACATATTAAATACTCCAGTTACATGATAACATTTTAGGTCTCTACCTAGATATCTTATATTGCTTTGTTTTGCAATACTTATTTTTCGGAAATATGTAAATTAATATTGTGCACTACAACCGATTTCTATTTTATTAAAAATGGATGATATCTCCTTTATCACAGTCGAAGTGTTCATATATTAGGATAAAGTATTTTTTACTTAGTGACTTAAACATCCTTAAATCTTTAAATTGAGATATAAATAATAAACACACTCAATTCTTACATTAAGTATATGATGCATTAATCATAACTTTAAAACTAATAGTACCACTCCAATTGATTATTTTGTACTGTTCGTAAAAGAATTTCAGTTAAAATTACACTATGAAACGTCTTTACATAAGTAAAGTAGTTTTTATGCGTGGTAGAGCTATGTTGTGGCTATATTATGGTTGTTGCACGAATGGGTCGCCTCGACCGGGGCAGGACCACGTCCTTACCGAACACCAGCGTAAAATAGCAGCTTAATGCTGCCGTTTTACTGGAATCGAGGCATTCCATCTGAGTCCTCTGGAATAACAACGTATCTGCATTTTGATTCTTTATCGAGGATAGATGTAGATGTCTGTAGGCCACAGCATCCACTTACCGTCAGATGGACTTGTATGCTCGTTTGTCACTCTTATCCTAAAACAAAATATTCTATAAAAATGTTGAGTGCCTAGTAATCTATAATACATACAATGATTACTCTAATATCCACCAGTCTCTCACAAAGGTCACAAATTGTCTACAACCGTATTATTTAGGTAGTAATGTGAAATTTTATACCCTAAATGATAAAAAACTGGAATAAAAATAATTTTTTTTATACAGTAGTATGACAAGACTTCAAGAGACTGTAAGCTCGTTCTGCATAGACCGGGCCAAAGTTAATAATAAAAAGCTGAAGGTTGCCGCCGTTAACTTTGGCATTGGGACGTCAAATAACTCAGTCTCCATCGTGACCATGGGGGCTGTAAAGTGCCCGAAATGTCGAGAATTTAAAAAAGTTTAAATTAAACGCGATAATATCAGATAAATCATTATGTCTCCTGTTTTGATTAATAATACATCGATTCCAGGCTTCGATCAACAATACCAATTGACAATCGAAAAACAATACAAATTGGTATTCTTGATCGAAGATTCCAGGTATTATTCCATAATGCCAGATCGAAAGACCAAAATATCTGGGGAAAATTTGAAAATGTCGCAATTTTGGGGTTGTTGTCGGGAGAAATAAATAATAAAAAATGTGTAATAAAAAGTTTATTTTTTAAATCATTGGCTACAAAAATACTTAACTCTGCCGACACAACAAATTTAAGTACACTTAATGTTTAGGTTCCTACTGGTATTTGGCATTGAACTTTACTTATTGAGTCCGCCACAGAAATCGTAATACTGAGACAAATTACTATTTCTTTGGGGTCCACCAATTTGGAACCTTTAGAAGTATTCAGAAAAGATTTAAAATTCAAACAATTTATTTCAAAGTTCAGTCTAATTAACTCAGTCTTTTATTAAATCAAAGGTAGCTGTGTTGTAAGTGAAAAGAAGTTGTTTTTCTGGAGATTTTAAGTTTTGTCGGAAGTCTGAAGATAATTTAAAATGCCGGGAGAATCTAGACGAATCCGGAAGGTTAGGCGACAGCCTTTGAAAGAAATTTGAAAGGAGTAAGTGTGTACTATGGCCCATAGACATCTACATTTATCCTATACCCACCACGTATAAAAACTAACTTCCCGATGAGTTAAAGACTTGAAAATTTGAACGTTGTTCAGAATCGGATGACAATGTAAAAAATATGAAAAAAAAAAACGATTCTGACTGTGACACACCTCTCTAGCTTTTATCACATCTATGTTATTTACGCATAAATACCTACTCGTCGGTTCTACTCTTAATTTGGTCCATCTTCAATATATCGCGAATTTGGTCGACAAACCTCCGTCTAGAATCTAGATCATCCTTTGTCGACTCTGTTACTTATTTTGCTACTACTGCTAATGAGGGTTGTTTCTCGATTGACTGCCTTATTGCTTTAGAGCTCGTTACCGCGGTTGCTGATCATGCGGTACCGGGTTCGAATTCCGGGTCGGTTAAAAATCACTTATTGGGTTTTTTTGTCAAGAAATTCTCAGTAGCAACCCGAAGTCAGAAAGTCGGCGGTGTTTCATCCCCGTGTCAAGACATACGCACTTAAACCATTAGTCCTATGTCTGATAGGGTGGCAAACGAGTACACAGTCCAACTGATGGTAAGTGAATGCTGTGGCCCATAGACATCCAAATTTATATTCAACTAAGGATCCAAATGAAATGCGTTGTCACATACCCCCTGAGGACTAAGATGGAATGCCTGGATTCCAGTAAAAAGGGTCACCGGATCTCAACCCTCACCATACGAAACAGCAGCATTACGCTGCTATTTTACGCCCCGGTCGAACCGACCTATTCGTGCTACAACTATAATATAGCCTGTAGCGTGGACCTACCATATAAAAGAAAAGTCGTGTTGGATTGCTGTTTCATCAGACTATGAGAGTGAGAGAATAGAGAGTGCACCTGTTTTTGCGTATTCACTCGGACACTATAATCCTGTCCTGCGAAGTCTACGTTGAGACTGACCAACGTAACCGAAATTCGATCTGAAGGATATTATTTTTGCAGCATAAATTTGCTTTGTCTAAAAATCGTTAACCATAGGTACATAGAAAACCTACGCCACGAATTTAGAACTCCTTTGTTTTTCGAATTTGGCTGAAAATAGAACGGTCGAAACGTAACGGAAATATCTTTATGAATTTTCTAATAAACAAGGTTGTTTGATTTTAAAACTGGTTCAACTTCTCACGTGAGATCCCACGCGGGCTCACAATATAATGAATCACTGCATCGATAACGAAACAAATTAACAGGTCGCACCCGAGGAAATGAACCGCTCGTGTTCACGTTGACCCGTTTACAGAATTCGATTAAGACGATGTCGTACAAAATTGGAATTTATCAAGTTTTTTAACAGACTTTTCGACGACCCTTTGTCACGTTCTATTAAAAATCCTTAAATTCGCAAAAAATATACATAAATTACGTGTCACGTTGTTTGTCCGCGGTGGACTCCTAAACTCCTTAACCGATTTTAATCAAATTTGCACACCGTGTACAGTTTGGTCCAACTTGAGAGATAGGATAGTTTTTTTGCCCATGAGTGACCCACATATTTTTTTTGCGAATTTAATCGTTTTTAATAGGACATGACAAAGGGTCGTCGAAAAGGGCAGAACGTCTGCTTGACAAGCTAGTATTTATATATATTTACAATTTTACATCATTATCTTCATCTCTACCTATACAAATAAATAAAATTAAACTGTCTGTTTGTAATGTCAAAATAACAGCGTGTTATGAATGCATATGAAAGTGTATACGGTTTTTATAACGGTGACACAGTTTTTAAAAATGTTGTTTGTGTGTCTGTTTGTTCCGGCTAATCTCCGAAACGGCTGGACTGATTTTGACGGGACTTTCCCTGGCGGATAGCTGATGTTATAATGAGTAACTTAGGCTACTTTAATTTTAGAAGGGTTAGGGTTTCGCGTAAAAAATTAAAACTCTAAAATAAAGTCTAAATTATTACGCACGGGCGGAGTCGCGGGGGGCAGTTGGTTGCCTATATTTCCACACTGAGGAATGCAATTTTTTATTTATTTATATATGGAACTACCCCTGCCCCCCACCCCCACACATATATACATATGTATAATCCGTGCTTTAATTCTTCTACATATATATTAGAATGTATTGGCTCTGTATTCAGGAGCTTTATTTTATTCTTTTGAGTTTTTTTGAAGTTGGCTTTTAATTTTTTTCGAACACTACATATTGAATAAAACTATATTTACGAATTATATCGCGTTTAATTTACTTATTTTAAGTTATTTTTTAATTCCCGACGTTTCGGGTGTTTTTAAGCACCCATGGTCATTTTAATTTTCGGTAGATCGTGCGTAGCTCGAATCGAAAATTAATATTAGATAACTGAAGGTAGCCGGGTTAACTATGACATTGGGACGTTAACATCTCAGTCCCCTCGTGACCATGAGTGCTGTAAAGCACCCGAAACGTCGGGAATTAAAAATAAGTTCAAATAAGTAAATTAAACGCGATAGCATCCGTAAATATAGTTTTATTCAAAAGTGCAATATTTCGTTACACCGTAACAGTTCACGGCTGCACATGGGTCTCTACCACAGTAGGGGTAATTTGACGTAATTGTTATTCTTGAAAGGCAACTTTGGAGATCGCTAAGCTTAACATTACTCACTTCTGATACTGGTCCCCATCTATCGGAGGTCTTTCTACCTATAATCAATTTAGAAATTAAAAAAAAATAATGTATCTAATATTTATTTTAGTTCTAAAACATGTTATGTCAAGATGTTTAGTTACTATTTAGCAGATTGAGTGATTTTACGGTGCTCATACTTCCAAGCCCCCCTGCCAAGTGTCCAGTTTGAATTTTGTCTGATGCCAGTGTTTTGTGTTCGTTTTTGGGTTACTGATGTACTGAGACGATTCCTCTGTCTCTGATATTTTTATTATGTTATTATGTCTAACGAGATGCCATGGTAGCTGGCTGTGGCAGCCAAAGGACACCTGTAACCAACTTAAAACTGAAAGGCTTCCGTGTTACTCTTGAGATGCGATGCCTCTCAGTTTATTATCATAGTGGTTTTTTCAGCCTTCAAATCGGAACATAGCAGCAGCTCCCCTTAAGATTGCTTTATAGGGTTCCTCCCATTTACCATAGTTGCCACGCTTCTCAGCAGGTTGAAAAACACTGTTTTAGGGTTTCGTATCCGAAGGGTAACCAACGGGACTATTACTAAGCTTCCGCTGTCCGTTCGTCCGTGCGTCTGTCTGTCAGCGAGCTGTATCTCATGATCCATGATAAATAGACAGTTGAAATTTTCGCAGTATGTATTTATGTTGCCGCTATAACAACAAATAACTAAAAAAAACGTGTTTTGTTTGGGTTTTCTAATCAATCTCAATAATGGCAACAAGTATGCGTGAGTTTGTATTGCTATATCCTACCTAAATAGTATTAAATCTTGTACGATGGTACGGAACCCTTCATTTTTTATAGGAAAAGGATGACAAGCGAGCACACAGTCCATCTGATGGTAAGTGGTTGCTGTGGCCCATAGACATCTACGTCTATCCTCGTTTGCGATTCAAAATGAAGATGCGTTGTCAGCCTTCAAGACTAAGATGGAATGCCTCTTTTCCAGTAAAAAGGGTCTCCGGTTCTCTACACTCACCATTCGAAACATAGCAGCATTAAGCTGCTATATGACGCTGGTATTCTGTGAGAGCGTGGTCCTTCCCCGGTCGAGCCGACCCATTCGTGCTGCAATTATACAATTAATATAGCTGAATCATGGCTCTCCACTCTGCCACGTAAAAAATGCGCGAGTCCGACTCATACTTGGCTGTTTTTTTACTTTTACATAGTTCTTACCAGGTAGACGCTGCAGCTCATCTCCTGATTTGTTACCACCTGTAGCCTCCTAGTCTAGTTTCTGAATGTTAACGCTGTTAGTCTATGCGACTCCTAGAGCTTCGTCTGACTCAGGGCTCGCGGCCTGCAAGGCCGTGAGCTAATTAAAAAAGGGAAAGGCAACGAGGTGAGGATAGTGATAAATGGTTTATGATTTGGTATTTTTACCAGTCATCATGTCACCTTTTTAGGTGTTTTTGAGCTATCTAACTGCTGTCCGAGAGGGGGGGGAGTGCGGACCTCCGTCTCTGACTGCTCAGCTCGTGTCGTTCGATGGTCTGGGCGCTGAGAACCGCCCAGGAACGCGGGTGTACGGTGTGTACGCGATGTGTGCTGGAACGCGTCGTGGCCCCATTCGTAATCCTAACAGTGTTTGTCTAATTTAGTGTGGGTGTAGTGACGTTGTGCGATGGGCCTGCGACGTTTCGGTCGACTGGATCGAGCGGTTACTGTAGCCTCTTACTTTTTTTTTTTGCGCCCGAAGCAAATATGGGCAACCCTCCGGAAAGCGGGGGAGGGAGGTTGGGAATGCTCATAGCATACCACACAGCCGGCTGCGTGGTTATGTGGTGACTTTTACCCACTAAACCCAACCTTTTAGGAATTGGCTTAACGATCTGACTAGAGATCTCTAAGCCGTATACGAACGCGACCCTCCTTGGCAGAAAGGAGGGCGCAATGTAGCCTCTTACGATAACCACGAGCTTATATATGGTAGTGAATATCCTTATACCCCCACTTCACGGTTAATATATTGCTATAACTGCATAATAATTATTAAATATTTAAAAAGTAATTTAGTATTTTATGGATTTAGCTAGTGCTTAGTAAGCTTTGTGGCCATTCGTTATTCATAAATTCACATTGCATAAAAAATTTAATTAGGGTATACGAATGACCTACTTTAAATGGCACGTCTTTTAGGCTTATGACGTACGGACGGTTTTACCTGTTACTGAACGAGCAGTTATATTTTACTCCTCTGGTAGTAGGTCTGAAAACCGAAAAGCCTGACAAACCAGCCAGTTTAGCCGAACTTCTCGAAAAAGTTCGGACACTTAATGTTTCAGTCTTAGTAAAACACGATAATTTTTTTAAAGAAATAGAATGCTTTTATCATTAACCATAAAATCTTCTTAAATTCTAATGAAATAAAAATAAAATTGAATGAACCAGTCTTCTTTATTATTAATCATTCAATATTCATTACAATATTAATTTTAATAATTGTTATAGTATGCATTTAAGTTCATGAAAAATGTGAACAAAATGGTCAAATATAAAATGCCGTCGAATTTGACCGGACACGCAACCAAAAAGCCTGACTGCGTCCGGCTTTATCCGGACGCCGGGCAACGCTATCTGGGAGACTGTACTTTTGTCTTTCCGCACTTTTTTTGTAGCTATTCACTATAGCTGAATTTTTAGCTTGTTTTTCACTGTAATATAGTATTTGAAACCCGTAATAACACGATAGTGGGGGAAATGGCCTTCATGTAGCTTGAACTAGCAATTATATTAGTCTTTATACTTCTGTTTGAGTACCCTTTTACCATTAGCTGAGTTTTTAGCTTGTTTTCATTGTAATATTATATTAAAAAGCCGTCATATTACAATAGCAGAGAAAACCGCCATCTTGTAGCTCCAACTAGCGGGTATCGGCCGCGGTTTTAGTTTGACGCAACGTTCGATACGGCGATAGCAAATAGACCGATATTTGCTATACGAACCGCGTAATGTATTTTGCAAATAAAATTGTTTCTACGACGTTTTACGAGCGTCTTCCGCGGCAAGAGAACCGCTCGTTTGTTGTGAGCCTTAGCTTGAACAAACGTTATATGCGTTACGATTTTCAAACACCATAAATGAATTTATCAACGCCAGGCACCAGGTATAAATTCCGAGTGTCTGAAGGTCGTTCTCTGGATCTGTGTTGACGTAGATAGTTGAACTCATATAGTTAACATCATAAGATTATCATGTCACATTATGCGAATACTGATACAGGATAACAGTATAGTATGCTTAATGCTTATACATATATTTAAATAATACTAGTTTTTACGTATTTTATCGCGTAGGTATATAAACTTTTTAAATACCCGAAGTTTCGAGCACTTTACAGCACCCATGGTCACGGGGGGGGGGTACTGAACATCTCAGTAGTAGTAGTAGTAGTGTATTTTGACGCGTTACAATCGATTCCAAATTTCCCATGTAAATTATTTTGAAAATTCCAAATTGCACCCTATTTACAAATTAATATGTATTAAAATCCATCTATCAACACAGTGAATCAGGTTTGTAGTGGTGATTTGCTGATAATACGACGTAATTGTTTGTATGTGTGCTCCCGGCGACGCCAATCGTCGTACAAAATAAGGTTGACAGCCATTCTATTCTGCATTATAGTATTCTATGGTTACACCTTATTGAAGTCCACTGCTGGCACATAGGCCTCCCACATAGATTGCCCCTTTGGGGGATGATATTTGCCATAGTTGCCACTGCAGTTCTTTATATTTTTTAGAATTGGCAACTGCAGTTCTTTAATTTTAGTCGTTATTAGGAGGACGCTGCTGCCCATCTCCTGATTTGTTTCCCTCCGTCGCCTCTCACGACACCCACGGGGTGATATGGTGTATTGCCACTACACTAAATCGTGTGCCTTTAACTTGTTCTTCGGAGTTCCCTAAATTGGTGCATTGATTTTGACTATTTGTCTTCGTGGCTGCAATCGTAAATTCCTTAGGACCTTATCCTTTAAAATCACACATCAGATACAGAAATAACTCTATCACTTGCTTTTACAGTTATTAATGGCTACAATACTCGGTAGGTATGTTATAAAGTTTTAAAGCTTGTATTGTTTAAAAATTAATAGTATGGCGTATTGAAGAAATTTAACAAATAGGTTTTAATAATATCAGAAATTTAAAGCCTTCGACTTATGCGTGCAAAATAAACTTTTTTTTTACACGTGGAATTGGAGAAGAAGGTTAAAGATATGAGGTGTTATAATAATTGCTAGTTCGAAGTTCAATATTTTGCACTCGAATTTTAATCCTAAATGTAAAATTAGCAAATGGGCTCATTCACACCTCCATCTGGCCCGAGGGCGAAGATGATGTCTACGATGGAGCTAGTTTCGTCAGGAGAAGCCTTTGCAAAAATCCTTCACATTTGATCAAATCGTTTACTCGGCTTTGTTTTTTTTTTTAATTTAAATTCGCTTGACCAACCTAAATGGCCGGTGCTTGAATTATTTAAATGTATATTTTTTATTAAAAATTGTACATCTATATACCGTTCATACCAAAATACAGCAGTGCATGGACTACTTGGCAGCAAAAATAGGAGAGGGTGGTGCTCACTCAGGCGGACTCCTAGCCAGGAAAGGAATCACAATACATAGAGAATATAAATTTAGGGTGTTGGTATGAAGATGGCACTTGAATAACAACTTGCCAAATTACTTCTTATGCCGGCTTTACACGCTTACCAAGTCTCAGAAAGCGTCCATAAGCACAAGCGTGTAAACGGGAACTTGGTAAAGCTTATCGCTGTGTCGATTCAGTGTCGGCTTTTTGGACATAAATCAAAGGGCGCTTACGACGCATTCACACGGTGGTGCCTTTCGTATTGCTTGTGATCTGACATGATGATAAAGAAGGTAAAAAGAAAGTGGCAGATGCCTGGAGTCGTCTTGCAGAATAAATGCAAAAGGTACGTATGGCTCTACCACGTATACGTATACGTACGTATACGTATACGTGGTAGAGCCATGCTGCAGTTATATTAGTAGTATAGTTGTAGCACGAATGGGTCGGCTCGACCGGGGAAGGACCACGCTCTCACAGAATACCAGCGTGAAATAGTAGCTTAATGCTGCTGTATTTCGTATGGTGAGTGTAGAGAACCGGAGACCCTTTTTACTGGAAACGAGGCATTTCATCTCAGTCCTCACGGGTGACAACGCATCTGCATTTTGATTTTTAATGGAGGATAGATGTAGATGTCTATGGGCCGCAGCAACCACTTACCGGTGGACTGTGTGCTCGTTTGTCACCCTATTCTATAAAAAAAAAAAAATAAAAGGCAGTAAATAATTAAAAGCTGAAATAAAAAAATTGATGACAAAATATTAAAAGGAAAACGCAATAGCTGCAACAAGTTGGGTGTCCGCCATGCTTGTTTGTTCGGAGCACACTTACGCATTCAAAAGCATCTAAATGCGAGCCTAGCATTTGTATAGCCTTAGGGCTTGTGGAAGCTTATTTAATGTCCTTCAGACCGAATTTCGGTCTTAACTGCTTTAGAAGAACAGTCTCAATGAGGACTAGCCATCTGCGCGGGACAGGATTATAGCGCGCGAGTGTAAGCGCTAGCACAGCATAATCTGTTAAGAGGGTAATCCGACACGATCGGAGAGAGATGAGAGACCCGAGAAACGGGGGTGAAACACAGCCAAATTCCTGACTACGGGTAATTGCCGACATAAGTCGTGAGCACACTTTTTATTGGTCGATACGACGTTGACCACGCTGACGTTCAACGTGATTGGTTCATCAGTCGATTCTCGTCGTCTATTGGTTTCGAACGTATCGTTCGGCTTCCGTACACTTCAGAGCAATAATTTTAATGATACATAACTTTTTTATTTAGTTTATTTTAAATTGTTTTTGTTATACCGTTGTTAATTGTTGCTTGTGTATTCCTTGTTATTAATTATTTTTGTTATTTCTTGTTGTTAATTATTTTTGTTGTTATAATTTGAGTGTTCAGATTTTGGTCTAAATATGCAGAGAAGGAAGAATTCGGTGTTAAATAGACAATCCCGACAAATGGTCTATTTAGTGTTTAGTTACATGAAAAAATTAGGTACTGCGAAAAACATCATAGACGTATATAAACAGACTGCTGAGGCGACTAATGTCTCAGTAGCTACAGTACGACGCACCGCAACACCAGATTTTTTGGAAGGCATATCACCTCTTCCTTCTTGTTAATAAAATAATCAATTCTAACCACCAGGTATGCATTAAATACTTTATAGTAGATAATAAAATAACGGACACGAATATCTGCAACATTACTGTATCAAAGTAAAAGTTGATGTGTTCGAGTAAACGTTTTCATAAAAGTCGGCGAAAATGTTCAATTACGAATTGAAATAATACAGGTACCCAATAATTTTGCCCGACAGTGTACCTACCTCCCACCACAGTTTATCTGTGCTCACGACTCGTGTCGGCAACTATACTTCTGCGAATTTCTTGACAGAAAACCCCAATAATCATATTTAATAGAATCAGGCGTTACTTTGCGGAATTCCATTATATTAAAGTTGGTACCATTATATTAAAGTTGGTAAGAATTACTTCGCCCTCATTCGCTCAATAAAATTAAATGATGTGTCTTAAGTAATTTAAGAGTACCTCCCGCCCTCCCTCAATGGCGTGCGTAATCCCAGCAACACTACTCCCAACAACACTACGCTAGGAAAGACACACCATCGACGATAATACGACGTGTTTCGCATTCTACACGAGGCATCCTCAGGTGATGTAGAATCTACGGTGGTTGACCACTAAGATTGCTCTTCATACATCATTTTATTTGAAATTGACGGATGTGTGCGAAGTAATTCCTAACAACTTAAACCCAATAATAGATTTTTGGTTCGACTCGAGATTCGAACCCGGGAGACCTCGTTATCAGTAATCGCGTTTACCACCACTAGACCAACGAGGCAGTCAAACTTAGCAATACCCCTCTTAGATATGAAGCCGGTATTTACCTACTTTTACTTTGTTAAAAGCTTTCCTGTTTTTTATAAAATAAGGGTGAAAAACTAGTAAACAGTCTACCTGATGGTAAGTGGATGCTGTGGCCCATAGACATCTACATTTACCCTCGATTAAGAATCAATATGCAGATGCGTTGTCACCCCTGAGCGTTAAGACAGAATGCCTCGTATCCAATAAAAATGTTCTCAGGTTCTGATTCTACACTCACCATACTAAACAGCAGCATTAAGCTGTTATTTTACGCTGGTATTATGTGAGAGCGTGGTCCTGCCCCGGTCGAGCCGACCCACTCGTGCTACAATCATAATATAGCTGCAGCATGGCTTTGTTTCATGTGGTCATCTGGTTTTGTTGCAGGTCAGTGAATCATGGCGTCGGTTTGGAAGCGCCTGCAGCGCGTCAACAAACGCGCTGCCAAGTTCCAGTACACGGCGTCATACCACCGCATCGACATCGAGACCACGCCCAAATGGTAACTTGTTATTAAATAAAACTAGTTTTTACGGATTTTATCGAAATATTAACTTTTTCATATTGTCGATTTTTCGAGCTCTTTACAGCACCCATGGTCACGGAGGGGACTGAGGTGTTCAACGTCCAGATGTCATAGTTAACCGCGGTTACAGATTAAAATTATTAATTTTTGTTCTGATTTACACAGTATTAACTTATAGTATCTTGAAGTCTTGTCGTACAACTATGCTTGGGGTGGGATTTAATTTAATCTGTGGCAACCGCGATTAACTACGTCATCTGACTAAAAACAAGTTTTATTTAAATGTGTAGTGTTCGCGTAAATATAAGAAATCTTTATGATAACTTGCTGTTTATTGCATCATATATCATCATCATCACAAACAGCATCATCAACAACTAAACCATCATTTTAATTATCATCATTACAGCCCTTCACAAGTCCACTGCTGAACATTTATTGCATACGGTACACAAAACCGAGAAATTCATCATCCATGGCATCTATTATATTCCATTGCTTAACATAGGCCTCCCCATAGATTGCGGTTTTAGATAATTGGCACGCTTGGCAGGCGGGTTGGCAACCGCAGTAATTTTTTTTAGTCGTTATTATTTTTATTATACGTTATGTAATCTACGCCCTGAGAGTGTGGTTTACACATTATATTGTTTTTGATAACATCCCAAATTGCTTTGCATTTATTAGAACTGTTGCCTATATATTTATTATTTACATTTTTTCTGGCAGTGTGGATACATTTTTTCAATATGCGTTTATAAGCATTGTATTTTTGTTTATTTAGATTTTTATTAGCATTGCCATGAATATATTTTAAATACAGATTTCTTTTTGTGATTGTTGCCTTTTTTATCCCTTTAGTAATCCACCGCGCTCTCATATTTGTATTTACTATTTTTATTCTAATGTTTGGAAAGCACAAATTATAAAAAACTAAAAATAGATCATGAAAATAGTCGAAAGCTACGTCAATATCTTCTATTGTATATATGTCAGACCAGGATAATGCCCGCATGCAATGATTAAACTTAATTATATTACTTTGACAATAATCTTTTCTATATTCAAACCAGTATGTAGTTATATGTTTTTCAGACATATTTACGCTGAGGGTCTGCGCTGTTTCATGATCTGACAAACCCAGAAAATGAATGCCCGAATCAGCTTGTATTAGGTTACTAGCAATATGATCAATAGACGCTTTAGTTCTAGTAGGTATTCTTATGTGAAAGTCAATATTATGATTATTTAATATACTTGTTAATTCAACTGTTGGTTTAGTCTGTTTTAATATATCTATATTCCAATCACCCGTTAATACTAATTTAGTGCTCTCTTTTTTATTAGTCAGTTTTTGTAATAATATATTAAGTTTTTCAAAAAATGCTGGCAATGTTTCAGGTTTAGGTATTCTATATATGCAAATAATAATCATGTTTAATTGACTTAATTTAATTCCACAACATTCAAAACAATACTCACAGCCTAATTCGTTTGTTATCACAATTGATTTATATTTAATCCCTTTCTTAACGAAAATACAACTACCACCTCTTTTTTCATTAAGACGTGAAAAGCTTGCGGCTAGTTTAAAGTTATTAATGGAAATAATGTTCTCCATTCCTTTTTTAATAAAAGTTTCACTTAAACATATTATGTCTACATCAATTTTTGATGCCTTTAATTGATCCAATACTATTTCCAAAGAATCAATTTTGCTGAAAAGTCCTGCAATGTTCTGATGTAATATATTCAATTTAGATTTGTTCACGAAAAAAATTATTTGTTGACTGTATACTTTTATTCTGTGGCTTAAAATAATAGGGTATCGTACCTTTTAAAGGTTGTTTTTTTACTAGCTGTGGCAAGGTCAATGTGAATATGTGTTTCTTGTTTTTTTAATTGTTGTTCAAATAAATATGGAATTGTACCTTTTTTTGAATTCGTATGGCCGATTTGTGTAAGATTTTTTTAAATCCTTTATTTGTTTTAAAGTAATTTATACTATTTGAATAAGTTTATGTTTACTACTTCTTCAGAGTCAATGTGAAAGTTTATTATTTTTGCTCTATTAATATTACTATGAAGTCTTAAAAATTTACAATTTTGATATAACCGAGTAACATAGTACATATGATTATTCAGAGATTTTTCTTTTAGATAATTATTTTTTAAAGTCTCTAAAACGAATACTCGCACAAATTTTAATTTCTCTAAAGCTACGCTTACCTCACTAGACAGTTTAAATGGGTTTGTTTCATTCTGTCCCATTATAAGTATAACTCTGTCGTTGCTACTCAACTCACTTTTTAAGATGTTGCAATATGATAAAATGTCTGAAGACGTCGCGTTAGGCTTTATTATAGATAACACATCATAGTTATCGTTCCACGTGTTTATCCGTGAATCTCTAATTTCTAGCGATAGTCCTCGTGCCTGTTCATCGCCAAGGATACATATTTTATTTTTTTCACTTTTTGTTAATTTTTTGCTTATGTTGCGTTGTACTGTGATTGGTGATTGTAGCGGCGCTGTCGTCGCCGCCACAAGCGAAATACACTGAAGCCTAAATCACGCTATCAACATTCCGAATCATAGACGGTATATATAGAACTTCTCCGAACTATCACTTGGAGTGTCGGCCGCTCCCCGGGCAGAACACCTTGCTCGGCGGGAGATCTCCCCTTTTCCTTCACGGCCACAGTGGTGACCCCGACGTGATTTGAACACGCAACCTACAACCTTCGGAAACTTCAAGCTTCCTCAACGTCATAGAATAATACTCCCACCCATTCGCTCCCGAGCAGGTATCGTCTGCAGTCTTCATATCCTGCAAGCCATCTAGCTTCACAAGGTTCATCGCAGCACTGGAATAATAATGCTTCCTGTTCCTTCAAGCTACTCTCTGCGCTATACAGTGTTCGGCACGGCTCTGAGCCTTACTGCTCGCCTTTGCTTCACGGCACTCTCGCAGATTACTTGCCTTCATCTCGACTCACCGCAGACTACAAGGCAATCTCCTGGCACTTGCACATTCGTCGGCAACAAGGCTGCACTATCGACCTCCGGTCTGAGCAGGGGGGTGATGTAGCGGCGCTGTCGTCGCCGCCACAAGCGAAATACACTGAAGCCTAAATCACGCTATCAACATTCCGAATCATAGACGGTATATATAGAACTTCTCCGAACTATCACTTGGAGTGTCGGCCGCTCCCCGGGCAGAACACCTTGCTCGGCGGGAGATCTCCCCTTTTCCTTCACGGCCACAGTGATATTTTTTTTATATCTTCGTTACAAATATTTTGTTCATTGTTTCCGATTTTTGATGTATCTTGCTTAATTTCCTTAACATTTAAAGTCTCATTTTTCAACTTCTCTTGTAAGCATTTCGTAGCACTCTGATTCTTAAATTCGGAAACGGATGTGAGTGCGATTCAGTAACAACATCATAATCCGGCTTCTTTTTATTTAAAATAATATTGGAACGTTTTTTGGGAGTGCCCTTCTTGGGTGTATTTACATTCAAAAGTTTGACATAAACACCCATTTGTTTTTTATTGTCCTCGATAATTTTTTTTTAGATTTGTTGTTTCAATGTTAAGTTCGGCAATTTCTGCGTGTGCACTTTCTAGTTGCATCTTTAAATATTCTATTTCGCATTTCATTTCAGTTATGGTTGAATTATCCATTAATGACATGTTGGGTAGGCTCTGAAGAGTTTCGTTAGGGGTAGAACTGTTAATGTCATCAATATCTTCTACTACTGTACAGTTGTCCGTTGATCGATTATTACTAAAGTTTTGTTTTCTTACTGTTATATTTTGTTCAATTATTTTTGTTTTGTCATATTTTACCAAATTCAAAGAGACCGGTGAATCGTCTACTAGCTTATTCTTATTATTTAGGCATGATTTACATTTCCATGAGCTCTTGCTACTTTTGTTCATTAGATAAAACCTTTTTGCTGACACGTTCGTACATTGAATATCATATTTTTTCTTACATAAAGTGCATATTAGATATTCATTATTTTCTATAATAACATTACAATTGGCACATAAAGCATTTTTTTCGACGAGGATGCCATATTTATGTCATATATTTTACTTTTTTATATATATGTATTCTTATATTAATTAAAAATATATGAAAAAAAAAATAAAAAAAAATAAATGTGTTGGATTAGAACTCTGGTACAGAGCGTTCCAAGTAGGTTCTCGTAACCAATGCACCACGATGGTAATGCAGATGCAATTAAATTTTGTAGTCTTATTCACGATTGATGTTTGATTCACGAGCGATCTGGTCCAAAGTTCATTGTGTCGTTTCATAAATGAGCCGCTTAGTAAACAAGAAAGTTTCCGTTACGATTCTTGAATTTAAAAATAATCTCTCTTCCACTAAACACTGTTAATCACTGTTAATTTTTTATCACGTAGGACCTTATTAAGAAAGTTTTTGCGTTTAAATTTTTTTAATAACTATTTATACAACGAAGATCTAGTCTTACACTATTTACTACAAAATACACCATAATATTTAATTGTATGGAGTCACAAACAATGTCACATAATCCACAGGTCACTATATACACTTTTTTCACAAAAGTTTTTCTTTTTATGCACTTTTACCATTTTATTCGAATAATATATGTGGAGACGGTGTGTACGCTGCTGTATGTGTCAGTCGTTGTGCCCTTGTGTGTGTTGTAAATATGAATATAATGTTGTGTTATTAGGCAGACACTGCTGCCCAACTCGTGATTCGTTTCCCTCTATCGCCTCTTACGACACCCTCGGGACTATATGGGGTAGTGATATTCTTACACCTCCACTACACGGTGACTTATTCCTTAAGGGAACCAAACCCTAAGAATACAGAAAAAACCAGAAGCCGCGTTCAGCTGTACTTACATGCCGCACACTGTCAAAAACAAAACGAACGTCCCGCGCCCGTCCGACTTCCCACCCGCGTAATATTGCTAGCTTAATTTATACAGTACTTACCGCTTTTTTGGGTAAACGGTGATATCATTAGAGGTAAGATAATAACGATAAAATCGTTATCATTCCTTCCTAAACGCATTGATTTTATATAAATAATATCAAGAAATAAAAATAAGTAGGTACTTTAAATAAAACGCAGTTTCAATAAGGTAGCTAAACATTCAATTTCCTTTTTTCTGAGTAAGAGACTTAGCGATTTAAATGTCCATATATTATTATATTTCTGGAAAAACAAACTTATTAAAAAAATATACTAATTAATCAAAATACTATAAAATATATTAAAACTCCGTTCGATGCTATCTACTAATGCTATTAGTAATTAAAATTAGGGCAAAAATATTTACGCCAACACAAGAAAGCCGTTAAATAATTTTTGATAAACTAAATTAACGCCGTTTTATCACAACTAACATGGCTTTTAATAATTCATAGTAGGGTAAAACCCTACACATTTATTCAACTTCGCACTTCACCCTTATTCAATTAAAAACCGTTCTTCATTCGGAGTTGTATGCATCAAGTCAGGAACGCGTAGTGTGCATTGACTAGCATACAGTGCGCCACATAATAGGTTCCCACCGATTGCTAAGTTTTCGTAAGACATATTCACGAGAATAATATTAAAATAGAAAGACTAACTGATCAATTTCAATTTGTTAACTGCCAACTTGCATGTCTTTATAAAAAGTTTCTAAGGTCAGTTAGTGTTCAGCTCGACTCAATTGTCCTCGCGTGACTTTACTGACTGGCTGCGTTTAAGTTGTAAATATGAATATAATAAATGGAGACGCATTTATTCGTTCATTAATTGATTACAGTCGTCAAGTCCACTGCTGAACTAGGTCTTATCTAAGGAATGCCACGAAGCACTTTCCTGAGCCACCTGCATCCAAATATTTTATATCTACAAATACACGCTCGCCGGTTAAGGGTACCCCTAATCTGGTCCAAATTCAATATATCGCCAATTTGCCAACTTTCGTTTAGGGCGTCCCTTCTCGACTCTATCGTTCACATCTGCAATATAAATTTGCTTGGTCACTCTTTCCTCGTTCATTCTTTCTACATGACCAAACTACTGAAGCGTTCTTTTCTTAATCCTGGTCACAACATCATCTTGCAAACCACACTTTTCTCTTATCACACAATTTCTCACCCTGTCTTTCATATTTATGACAGGATGAGAAAATTATTTAGGTATTATTGGAGATGCATATAACTGTTAAATTGTAAATTTTGGCAGGAATATATTGTTTTTTGATCATTGCAAGTCCTGAAGAACTTAAAGTTAAGTAACAGCCTATGTACGGTAAATTATTGGATACAGACGTACTTTCATTATACCGTGTAGTGGCGGGGTAAGACTATTATTGTTTAAGTAATTCGGAAAATTACTGTTTTTATACTTTTTTATAGGATAAGGGTGACAAACGAGCACACAGTCCACCGGATGGTGAGTGGATGCTGCGGCGTATAGACATCTACATTTTACTTTGCTTAAAATTCAGATGCTTTGTCACCCTTGTGGACTAAGATGGAATGCCTAGATTCCAGTAAAACTGGTCTCCGGTTCTCTACACTCACTATACGAAACACAGCAGGAGTAAGGTGGTATTTTACGCTGATATTCTGTGAGAGCGTGATCTTTCCCCGGTCGAGCCGACACATAATCATAATATAGCTGCAGCGTGGCTCTACCACATATATATTTTTTGTCCGACATTCGCACACACCAACTCACAGAAGTTTCGTCGTAATACGATGAACAGTATAGGGACGCATAGAAGACAAAAAATAAATGATCATTCATTTTAATACATAGTATGTGTATATTAAATGTTCTAACTACCTCGTTGGTCTAGTGGTTGTGGTAATGCGACTGCTGGTCATGAGTTCCTGGATTCGAATCCGGGCCGGGCTAAAAAATCAATTATTGAGTTTTTCGTCAAGAAATTCTCAGCTGCCCGGAGTCAGGAAGTTGGCTGTGTCACACCTCAGTGCCTCGGAAAGCACGTAAAGCCGTTGGCCCTGCGCCTGATCTCTCTCCGGTCGTATCGGTTTACCATCCCATCAGATTATGAGAGTGAGGGAATAGAGAGTGCACCTGTGCTTGCGCATACACTTGGGCACTATAAACCTATCCTGCGCCGATGGCTAGCCTCCGTTGAGGCCGGTCGCCATGACCGAAATTCGGGCTGGAGTACAGGTGCTGTTAAGCAATCGTTGACAACGGGTATTTATCCAAAGCAGCCGATACGCAACCGTTATCGACCGTTTGTTTATCCGACTACAGATGAAAAAGGATGGTTTAGTTTTTACTGTGTGTGCGGGTGTGCGAATCACTTTTTGCAATGACAGCTTAAAACTACTTGACCGATTTAAAAAAAAATCTTTCACCATTAGAATGATATGATGACTGTGAAACGTAGCATATATTTTATTATAGAGGTTGCTGCTATTAACGAATATGTTTTAAGACTAACTCGTAAAGCAGTTGACCGATTTTAAAAATTCTTTTCCACTAGAATTTTATGTACTTACCTATAATTAATTATATTATTGTAATATTAATTATTTTTATAATTTAAGAATCATATTTACACACTACTTATTTAGGATGATTGTTATAGATATAGGCAATAAATCTAAAATAATAAGAGCTCCGCTAAAAGGAAAAAATAATTTATTAAAATACAACTAAGAGTTATGTTGTGGAGTTTTTTTAAAATAAAAAATTGACCAAGTGTGAGTCGGACGCTCGCCTATGCAGGGTTCCATAGTAGCAAACATACATTCTACATCTATTCAAAATACCACTATCATTATAGCCAGCAACAAATTACTTTATTTTTCATAGTGTTTGTATAAATGACAAAGTTTTATTTGCGGTTTTTGAAAATGTGCTATATCTCAAAAAATGGACTATTAAACAATATAGGGTTTTCTGTGGTTTATTCATTACCAAAGAGAAAAAACATATTGCACAAAAATGTTTTTATCTATTTCAAGCGATCAAAAGCCGCTGTTAACTGTTGAAAACGATAACAATCGTTGGCAACCGCTTTCACATCTATAGTCTGGAGGACATTACTTTTAGATAACATTATTTATACGTGGTAGCGCCATGCTGCATTTATATCAGTAGTATAATTGTAGAACGAATAGCAGCGTAAAATAGTAGCTTAACGCTGCTGTGTTTCGTATGGTGAGTGTAGAGAACCGGAGACCCTTTTTACTGGAAACGAGGCATTCCATCTTAGTCCTCACGGGTGACAACGCATCTGCATTTTGATTCGCAATCGAGGATACATGTAGGTGTCTATGGACCACTTACCATCAGGTGGACTGTGTATTCGTTTGTCCACTATCCTATAAAAAAACTATTCTATCGTATTCTATTGTATCATTTGCAGGAAGCCGAACAAACTGAGCATTGTATGGACGAGACGTTCACGGCGCGTGGTCACCGAGCCTGTAGAGTGGGAGCCGTCACTGAAGGATCCGCTCAAGTGAGTGTTCCCTGAAAATATATTTACAGCATCTGAATCGTGTGTGCCGGCTTGTACGTGGTTAACAAGTTTTTAGAAGATACCACGGATTTTAAATCGACTGCAAGTTTTTTTTTTATAGTATAGGGTGACAAACGAGCACACAGTCCACCTGGTGGTAAGTGGTTGCTGTGGCCCGCAGACACACTATCACCATCAGATGGTGTCACCCGTGAGGACTAAGATGGAATGCCTCGTTTCCTGTAAAAAGTGTCTGCGATTCTCTACACTCACGATACGAAACACAACAGCATTAAGCTACTATTTTACGCTGGTATTGTAGATATATTGTTTTTACGCTGGTCTGTGGCTCTGGGTTGTGCCTTGTAGCATTCCTTGGTGTAAGACCCATGTCTGAATGAAGGGCTGTAATGATGATGATGATACATCTTCTATTGTGTAGCATGTATCGCATTTTGGAGATGTTGCTTTTTCATCATGAAAGCAAAACTTGCACGGAATGTGTCTGGAACGAAATCTCTACAGAGATGAAGTAGGCCATATTTCTAAAATTGATAAAATTAACAGTCTTTGATGTTTTAAATCTAAGTAAAGTCACAATAGTAAACCCTGTACCAGGTGGAGCTGGGGGGGGGGGGGTTACCAGTTAAATAATAAATCGTGATATAGACATAATCGAAATGAAATTACTTGTTGTTCGCAGAGGGTCAGTAATATTCACCGTCCCGGAAAATCAGACAATCACCGTCACTCTGTTCAGAGACCCCCGGACCAATGAGCTGGAAGATAAAGACTGGACCTTTGTGTTGGAGGACGTGAGTAATAGATTATGTATTATGATAGTTATCATCATAGGAACTTTCAGCGCTTTTCTGTCGAATACTGAACGTGTGTACTCTAAATAAGAATGTAAATTGTCATTAAAACTCCGGCAAACAATTTGTGCACAAAATTTGCGCAAAAACATGGTGCACTGTGCACCACGTCTACACGATAAATTCTTGCATGCGCAAACAGTTTGTAGAAAGTTTTTGCAAAGAAAAACGAAAAAGAACGCCTTCCTTTTACATGCAACTTTAGTTTGAGCAAATTAAGCATTTTTGTAAGTAATTTGCGCGGTATATCGTTTTGCCGTTATAACGTACATGCTTTTTTGTGCAAATTACAATTTGTGCAAGTAATATTCAGCGTGTAGCCGGGCCTTTAGGAGATAAATGTTATGAGGGTACACGGAAATAATCCGATCGCGATTCACGATGTTTCCGTAGACTAAGTAGGGTGTGGAACTACTGTCCTCGGCTACATCACCACTTACCATCGAGTCATTACCATATCACTGGCTTTTATATATTACACTTTGTAGTTTTTTAAATTTATTTTTGATAATAAATTGCAAAAAAATGCCTCGTTTTCAGTACAAAGGGTCTTCGATTCTCTACACTCACTATACGAAACACAGCAGCGTTAATAAACGGCTTCTTTACGCTGGTATTCTGTGAGAGCGTGGTCCTTCCCCGGTCGCCCCATTTCCGACCAGCCGACCCATTCGTGCTACAACTAATATAGCTGCAGCGTGGCTCTACCACGTATATGTGTCCATATATTTACGAAAAATTTATGTACGTACAAAAAATTATTTTATTAAAAATTGGTGATTTTCGGTAAATACTAGAAACAAGCACAAGTTAGTTATACCGGTTAATCGACTCCAAAGAGTCAAAAATTACTTCATGGCGCAATGTCCTAGAAAATATGCAGGCCTTATCTTTAAAAGGTTTAAAATTTTTATCAAGCAAGAAATGTTTAGTAAGAGTTATTATACTAGTAAAGAATACATGATTGATAGTGAACCCTGGGAATGAGGTTATCGCTACCGTACCGTTTCTAAATGTATTCATAATATTTATGTATAAAATAATATATTGAAAAATAATTTTATTTAAAAATAAGTTCCCGCTGGGTTTTTGCTGGTTATTCCTAGGCCACAGGTGTTTTCCGAACCAATATAAAAAAATGACTTCCAATGAGAATCACATGTAGTCTATATTGAACAATAAAATGATTCTATTCTGTTCTGTGTTGTATAAACCACATTTAAATATAATCGAAATACTACTGATTCACTCATCACGAGATCTCCAAAACTATATATCCAAAGTTACAGCTATATACGTCCCACTGCTGGGCACGTGTCTCGCTTATATCTGAGAGGGTTTTAGTGCAAGGAAGTGTCCGCCGCGCTGCTCCAATGCGTGTTGGCGAACTTCACACGTCTTCGAAATATTTTTTTTCTTATTTCTCTGACATGCAGGTTTCCTCACGATGTTTTCCTTCACCGCTGAGCACGTGTTAAATCGGCACTTAAAATTCATCATTATCATCATCATTACAGCCCTTCACAAGTCCACTGCTGAACATAGGCCTCCCCCAAGTAATGCCACAAAGCACGGTCCTGAGCCACCTGCACCCATCGACGTCCTGCATGTCTTACCAGGTCGTCACTCCATCTAGTGGGGGGTCGCCCTACACTACGCCTACCGGTACGAGGCTGCCACTCGAGAACCTTTCTTCCCCATCGGTTATCGGTTCTTCGAGCTATATGGCCGGCCCATTGCCACTTCAGCTTACTAATGCGTTGGGCTATGTCGGTCACTCTGGTTTTACTGCGGATATCCTCATTTCTGAGTCTATCACGCAGAAAAACTCCGAGCATAGCCCTCTCCATAGCTCGCTGAGCGAAGTTGAGCGTCCTCATACGACCAGCAGTGAAGGACCACGTCTCAGATCCGTAAGTCATCACTGGCAACACGCACTGGTTGTACACTTTAGTTTTCAGAGATTGAGGTATACCTGACGAGAAGATGTGTCGTAATTTCCCGAACGCTGCCCAGCCGAGTTGAATCCGTCGATTGACCTCTCGGTCGAAGTTGGACTTACCTAGTCGGACTATTTGTCCCAGGTAAACGTACTCGTCAACAACTTCGAGCATAGTGCTCCCCACAACTACCGGCATAGGTGTGACATGGACATTGAACATAATCTTTGTTTTGTCCATGTTCATCTTAAGACCTATCCGTTGGGAGACACCATTGAGGTCATTGAGCATAGTGCTAAGGTCCTCCAGCGATTCTGCCATAAGGACTATATCGTCGGCAAATCGAAGGTGAGTGATGTACTCGCCATTGATGTTAATACCGTATCCTTTCCAGTCCAGTAGCTTGAAAACGTCATCCAACGCAGCGGTGAAGAGTTTCGGGGATTTAACGTCACCCTGTCTCACACCTCTCTGCAGTTGGATAGGTTTCGAACTCTGGTTCTGTACTCGGATAGCCATCGTAGCCCTACTGTACAAACACTTCAGCACCTCGATATACCGACAGTCAACTTGGCACCGCTGAAGGGACTGTAGCACCGCCCAAATTTCGACGTAATCAAAGGCTTTCTCATAGTCCACATACGCCAGGCAAAGTGGCAGATTGTACTCTTCGGTCTTCTGTACAATCTGCCGCAGGGTATGTATGTGGTCTATGGTACTGAAGCCTTTTCGGAAACCGACTTGTTCGGGAGGCTGGAAGTCGTCGAGTCTGCGTGCGAGACGATTCGTAATGACTCTCGAAAACAGCACGTAGACGCGGCTCAGAAGGGAAATCGGTCTGTAGTTCTTCAAGAGAGCGTTGTCGCCTTTCTTAAAGAACAAGACCACCGCACTTCTGCTTCACGCCTCCAGAGTAGTGCCACCATGGAGGACGGAATTGAAGAGCTTCTGAAGGACTTCAAGTACCGGTGTTCCACCCGCTTTCAGAAGCTCCGCTGTAATTCCATCCTCGCCTGGGGCCCTGCCGTTTTTAAGGTGCTGGAGAGCCATTCTAATCTCGCTCAGACTGACGTCTGGGATATCATCGGAATAGTGTCGGGTAAGACTTGCTCTTGTATTGTTACTCACACTTGCGTGTG
This sequence comes from Parnassius apollo, assembly GCA_907164705.1. NCBI lineage: Eukaryota > Metazoa > Arthropoda > Insecta > Lepidoptera > Papilionidae > Parnassius > Parnassius apollo. Next base: position 5,817,307 of record CAJQZP010000419.1, on the reverse strand, counting down.
GCTCCAACGATGATGTGTACAGCTGCCCATAGAACCTCTCAATCCCACTCAAAATCTCAGGTGTCCCGGAAACGATGCTGCCACACTCAGTCTTCAGCTTTGACAGTTGGCTCTTTCTGGCAGACAGATCTCTGGCAAAGACTTTGGAGCCCTGGTTCCGCTCGATCGCTTCTTTAATACGAGCAGTATTAAAGTTGCGTAAGTCTCGCCGCATGCATTTGGAGATCTGTCTGTTCAGTTGCCTGTATGCTGTCAAATCTGTTGACGATTGCAGCCTCATCTCCCGTCTAACAGCCATGAGATTAAGGGTGTGATCGGAGAGTATTTGTGTTCTTCTGCGGCGGGTCTTGCAGAACTTAGCTCCGACCGCATGGACAGTTTCCACGAGCTTGTCATTCATATCGTCCACTGCATTGCAATCTTCTAGGCACTAGGTATGACCTTCAGCGAATACCGTTTGGTGATTCTGAGTATCAGGTACGCGACCCTCGTCGACACACTCCCATTCTTTACAACGTTGTTGACGAGAACCTTGTGGACGATAAATCCGACACCTCCTTAGGACAGATGGTCGCCCTCCCGGTGATAGAACAAGTTGCCGGGCTCGAGGATTACCGTGTCCTCCCCCTCTCTTCGGACCTCAGATAATCCAATAATATGCCGGCGCAACTTGTCTACCTCTTCTTCCAGCTCCAGTATCTTCTCGTCAGTCCTCAGGGTGCGTGCGTTATACGTTGCCAGGTCGAGTCGTCGTAGGTGGCAACCGAACCTCCACCGGAGATTCTTAGCACCCCCTGCCCCGCCGTTACCATGATCGCCACCGTAGCCAGGAATAGCGGGGCCGCCGGGGACTGGGGGCCGTTTATTTGTGTCGTTGCTCATGGGGGGATATTTGCCATAGTTGCCACGCTTGGCGAGCGGGTTGGCAACCGCAGTTTTTTATTATGTTATTGTTGTTATTGGGAAGATGCTGCTGCCCATCTCCTGCCTGTGTCCCTCTGTCGCCTCTTACGACACCCACGGGAAGATATGGGGTAGTGGATATTCTCAACCGCCACTACACGGCTTAAAATTGCAATTAACAATTTCATTGGTGCCGGGGGGGATCGAACCCGGGTTGCTCGCGTACTGTGAAATTTACAGCGAGTGCTATCCATCTGAACTACCACGGCTCTATATGTATATCCGATTGACAATGCATAACTGTAACCCCACTAAGAAAGGATTTTGGAAACTTTAACCTTTGAAATAGGGCGTTAAAATGTTATAATATATATATATATATATATATATATATATATATATATATATATATATATATATACATAATGTAATATGAAAGAAAAACAAATATTTCGAAGATATATATATATATATATTATGTGTGTGTTGCCTGCGCTGTGCAGGTGTCGCCAACTGGTAAGCGGAGACGCATGGCGACTTGCGTGCTGGACCTGCGGAAGCACGCCTCGCTGTCTGCAGCACAGCGAACGCTGCGTTTGCAGCTTGACCCTTCTGCGCGCAGGCTGAGGTCTGCCTCTTTACATCTCACCTTGCACTCCGTGCTGCTGCGGGAGGGACAGGCCACGTGAGTTTCAGATGAATATCATCATTATTTTTACGTTACTCCCACACTAAGACTTTCTCGTGTATCGTAGAGGTAGTTTACATATACAAATTGCATGGGGACAAACATCTACATCCAGAACAATTACTTGCAGGCTATAAAAATACTTGTCCCTTGCGAGATTCGTACCCTCGGTCCTCAGCGCTGTAACTCATTGCTAAGCCACTGGGGGAGGCCTAACACTCAGGGACAGGCCACATTAGTTTCAGATAAACATCAGCATTCTTTTATTAACACGTCTTTATTAGCTTTGCGTGTATCTGTCTGTAAAATAATTCTCAGGATTATAATAACTCATGATGAATGAGTGTGGTTAAATTTTTTAAAACTCATACCCTTTTATCAATAAACATTCTTACTCGATTAGTTAAATAGTGTTTTGTCACTTTCTAGCAAAGTGTCTCGTAAATGTCATAATGAGACGAAACACTATTTAACTAATCAAGAATTTAAAAAAAAATTATGAATAAGGGTTTATATCATTGCATTTTGTTTAAATTCTGAAGTGAGAAACGAAACAATATTTTTTTATAACATTGGGTGACAAATGAAACAGGTCGACCGGGGAAGGACCACGGTCCTACAGAATACCAGCATGAAATAACAGATTAATGCTGCTGTGTTATGTATGGTGAATGTAGTAGTGTATACTTAGTCCTCAGGGGGTTACAACGCATCTTCATTTTGATTCTCATTTGAAGATAAATGTAGATGTCTACGTGCCACAGTATCCACCATAGATGTTAGAGAGGGAGAACGATCACTACGTACTAAAGCATAGCCCGCCTGTCCCTGAAAATTTGTAGAATTTATGGCGGCGCTGCCGTCGGCGAGTAGTGGCTGCGAAGTTAGCTGTTTATGAGTACAAGTAGATGAAGTTAGTTGAATAATATACAAATTTTATTCGCGGCATTGGTGAGAAAATAATCGTGGCCCGTAATTTTTTAATTTTTGACTAAAAGAAACATTAACCACTTACCATCACGTGGATTGAGTGCTCTTTTGTCACCCTATTCTATTAAAAAAGAAACACTACAGCATTATTTTTCTGTTTCACGCGCCTAGTTCTATGAGAGTGAAGTCATTCTCCATTCAAGCTGGTACTAGTTGGAACTCCTTTTTTACATAGGAGCTTGTGTATATACCACTCCAACTCTTTTGAATTATATGTTGATTTGTTAGTCCGAGAAGTAGAAAACTGTAATTCCTCTAGGGGTGACAACGCATTTGTAGACTTCTCCGTGTAGTGCGGGGCTGTAATAGCTACTTTTTGTTTGTTATAGAATAAGGGTGACAAACGAGCACACAGTCCACCTGATGGTAAGTGCATGCTGTGGCCTATAGACCTGTTGATGTATTGTATTGTATGTAAATATCTTTTTCTTTCGCTCACGCAAACCCAAACGGCTATTTTCAAAGCCACCGAAGGTATGCAATTGCTGATATGTCATACAATCTATCCAGCAGTAGTATGCCTTCTGTGTGCATCTACATTTAACCTCGATTAAGAATCAAAATGTAAATGCGTTGTCACCTTTAAGGACTAAGATGGATTGCCTCGTTTCCAGTAAAAAAAAGTCTCTGGTTCTCTACACTCACCATACAAAACACAGCAGCATTAAACTGTTATTTTACGCTGATATTCTGTGAGAACGTGTTCATGCCCCGGTCGAGCCGACCTATTCATGCTTCAACCATAATATAGCTGCAGCAAGGCTCTACCATGTATAAAAATATTAAAAATAATAAAACATTATAAATACTTACTATCAAGTGGACTATAAGTTCGTATGTCACTTAAACTTGATGAGAAAATTGTATGTTCTTTTTGCTGGATCTATAAATTAATTTCTTTAACAGGGATGAAGATATGCAGTCCCTAGCGTCCCTGCTCTCAGTGAATAACAACTCGGATATTGCAGTTTTAGAGGACTTGGACGAAGATGACTATACTCTGTCCGATAACTCTACTAGACAGGTAAGTTCATGTTTTATATAAACAGGTAAATAGTGAAAAATGTAATACTATATATGTAATGCGAATAATACCTGCCAAAAACGTTTTTAAATGAAAACTATATGAACATATCCATAGCCAACAAATTTGAGTCCACTTACTTTATATGTTTATAGTTATTTGTATATACATTTATTGAGATATATATGTATATATATATATATATATATATATATATATATATATATATAATTATACACCTTGTATATATTTATATATTTTTTATGTATGTGTAGCATGTACATATTTGAATTGAATGTGATCATAACAACTTTACCGCCCATAACTTACTCTCTGTTCTACCCAAGGTTAATTAAGATACTTCTACACTGCTTAATTGGTTTACATAAAATGTATTTATCTACATTTACATTTTAGTTGAAAATACCCCCATTTTTTAATACCATGGGCGTTGTAAGATGATGGTATAATTATCTGTTTACCTCAAATGTAATATAGTTAGGTGTGACTGTGACGTCGACTTTGAGTCTTACGTTGTAGTAAATCAGAAATCGGTTACTGATCGCGTTGTAGTTTTATTCGAATCCCGGGTCGTGTCCGTTCATTAGTTATTGGGTTTTTCTGTTTTCTGTTTTCTGAAATTCGTGGTAGTAGCCCGGAGTCAAAAAGTTGTCGGTGTTTTCAATCCCGTGTCTCGGAAAGCACGTGAAGCCGTAGGTACTGCGCTAGGTCTCTCTCCGGTCGTGTTGTTTTACCGTCCCATCGGATTATGAGAGTGAGTGAATAGAGAGTGCACTGTGCTTGCGCCTGCAAGCGGGAACTATAATCCTGTCCTGCGCAGATGCTTAGTCTCCGTTGAGACTGGCCGCCGTGACCGAAAATCGGTCTGGAGTACATAATTATTATTATACGTAAGTGGGCGAAAAACATCAGATTTAAAAGCACTCACGCCTGATTCTGCGATTGTCAATGCACCTGAAAGGCACGGCGATTAGTAATAATTGACCAATATTCTGCTGTGGACTTTTAAAGACTGGCGATGATGGTGATGATGAAGAGTTGAAGTAAATGATCAGCCAGTATTCAATTTGTCTTGTTATTGTTATATTTCAATTTTGTATATTTTTTCCTGATGGTAAGCGGATGTTGTGACTCTTTGGGTCTACATTTATCCACAATTAAGAACCAAAATGCAGATGTGTTTTCAGCCCTGAGGACTTAGACGAAATGCCTCGTTTTTATTAAAAAAAAGTCTCCGGTCCTTTACACTCATCATACTTAACACAGCAGCGTTAAGCTGCTATTTCACGCTGATATTCTGCCAGACCGTGGTCCTTCCCTAGTCGAGCCGATCTTAATATAGCTGCAGCGTGGCTCATCTAATATCATTTGCCCCACAAATTTTAGTTAAATTATATCAATATTTTTACAGATGCTTGATCTTCGACAGCAAGTAGAAGAAATGACCCAAAGTCTAACAAACAGCGATATCGCGGCCACACCAAACAGCGTGCAGAGTCTCAACTTTGACAACTCGACAACTCCAACAGCTCCGATGACGCCAGACAATAACTCACCGACCACTCCCACTAACCCAACGCCCAACAACGCGGTTGACCTTGAGCCTATTAAAGTCGAAACATCCAATAACAGTAAAAGTAGACCGGAGTATTTGAGTAATTTAACAAAAATGGCTATGAAACCTGAACAACAACCAAAATTCACTTCCACTCCTAATAAAGTTAGCAATAAAATCGTAGATGACTTGCCTGTAGATAATCTAAAAGCGATGCAGTTTAAACCGATGACGATTGCGAAAAGGAACCTTAAGCCATTGGAGTTAAAGACTAATTTAAATAATATCAGTTTAGATACGAATGAGAACGAGAAAGAAGAGGATAGTGAGAAGACTCCTATGGGTGATATGGAGAAGATGTTCCCTATAAAGGGTCTTGATAAGGATAAAACTCCGGTAAGCTTTAAGAGTAAGGAAAAACGTTAGTTCTTTTGTCCTCTTAAAACTAGACAAATTTTAGTCGTAAATGTGAATACCCTAATTGACAATTTAACTGATAATTCCATTATTTCGTAATTGACTTAAAATATTTTTTTATCTCTATTATTTCTCCAAGTGTGACAATTACTGTAAATAAGGCTGTCTTAGAGAATATCAGAGAAGATAAGTTAACAGATGGATTTAGATAATAATTATTTTAAAGTTTTCATCATTCGGTACGAAATCGAAGATGAGATTTTCCCCACAGTTGAAAGTATTTATCGTTATCGCCATTCTTAGTGAGCGGATTGCATGAAAATTTATTTGAAAAGAATTATAGTCCCATAGAGGACAATGGCGAACTTCCAAAATGGAGTTAGAAATCCTGAACAATAGTTTCGTCTGGTCAATTAGTACTATTGCAGGAAGTCAGGAATTAAATATATTCCAGTTTAATTCAAATCAGACTAGACTGTATGGTATAAGATCTTTGCCTGCCTTAATTGGTAAATTGTTACAATAACAACAACTAGTCTATATAGTTTTATATTATGCTTATATAGAGTAATTACTAGCATAGACAGAATCCTGAAATAACGCATTAGTATATTAGGAAGAGTTTTGTAAATAAAATACACCTCAGACTGTATGGTATGAGACCTTTGTCCGCCTAGTATGCAGACTGGCATAGTTGCTATATGTCTGTCGCATAGTTGCTACACTTGGCAGGCGGATTAGCCACAGTTTTTTTTTTTATTTTAGTTTAGCCGTTATCAGTTTTGTTTCGTTTAAAAAATATAATAAAATTAGGCAGGCGCTGCTGCACTGAAATTTTTCCATTCCATTCCATCTACAGTTAATATTCTTTCTCATGTTATACCATTAATGTTTCCTCTTATATATCGCACCCATGCTGGTTTTAAAATCATTTAGACTAATTGTAAAGTATAATAAAGTATTACTAAAAAAACTCCCGTTGGGTTTCTTGCTGGTTCCTCCTAGGGCAGAGGTAGTTTACGACACTAGTGGTAAAATGATAAATAACTTTCAATAAGTATTACTTGTCTATTCTATTTTATAAGTTCGAGAAAAGATTTTTACTTAGTTAATTTATATTTTTAGTTAAAGTATATAATTTTAAGTATTTATGTCGTTAACTTAGAATAATTTTTAAAAGGCGATAAAAACGAAAAGTGATGGTCCAGTTGTATACCCTTGTGGGACGTCGGATGTTATTATTTTAACTTAAGGCTTTATAACATTTGTTATTCAGTGTGCTTTATTAGTTATGTGTACATGCATTTCTCGTAGGTACAAGACCTATTGGAATGGTGTCAGTCGGTGACGCGAGAGTATCGAGCATGTCGAATCACAAATTTGACAACGAGCTTTCGTTCCGGGCTGGCATTTTGCGCGATCATACATCGTTTTCGTCCGGATTTGATGTGAGTACAATTTGTTAATTATATATGACGCATTAGAAGCAATATTAGTTATGTTATGCTAGAGACATTTCAAATATTTAAGAATTGTCGTGTATTTAAATTAAGAATTAGATTTTAAAGTTTTTACTAATAGATAGTGCGAATTTACCTTGAGCATCACCAGCTGATTAGTGACCGTCAATATGGTTTTCGTCGGGGTCATTTCATCTATCACGGGGAGTGCTCTGAGGAATTGTTGAACTGAACTGAGCGACCTTGAGCTTCCTCATACGGTCAGCAGTGAAGGACCACGTCTCAGATCCATAAGTCATCGCTGGCAACACGCACTGGTTGTACAATCTAGTTTTCAGGTTTTGAGGTATATTTGAGGTACGGTGGAAAATTTTAATTAAATTACATTTAATATTTGTTTATAGACTAAAAACATTAAATGTTGTATGTGTATTCTTTTCCTTATTATTTTATGTTGGGCATTTAAGGACCTCTTCTATAGTTAAGAGGACTTCACACCTTTAGCACTTGTCCTCATTACTTTTTAATCTATCACCACGATATGGTTATTCATTATCTGTCGAAGCCCGTGAGATCGGCCTGACATTTTTCATAGTAGCCTCTTCGTAACCCACGAGACGAAATTAGATAACGGATTTTCTTCCTTTAAATATTGAGAAGGCCTATGCACAGTCTCTTGTTTTATATTTCTAACACGTTAGAGTTCGATCTCCGCTAGTACTACTGACATTATTAAAATGTTCTAGAAATTGATTATGTTTGAAGATTTATGAGATACTCAACTACTGTAAACTACTACAACTACTATAAAAAAAATAAAAAAAGGCCGATGCATTCGTGTTGAAGCGTGGCTCTAAAGTGAGATAACGTCGTTAGTACAACATCGTACACGTGTATTTGACTGTTTCGTTTGTCTAGTGGTCATAATGCGCCTGAGGATTTTAAGGTTTGAGGCAGGCTCGAGTGCCGGGACTGGTAATTATTGGGAAAAGAAAGTTAGTTATTGGGTTTTTCTGTTAAGAAATTCTTGTAGAATGGAGTCAGTAAGTTGGCGGTGTTTCACTGCTCTACCTCGGAAAATACGTAAAGCTGTTGGTCCTGCGCCTGATCTCTCCTCAGTTGTGTCGGTTTATCGTCCTATCGGAATATGAGAGTGCACCTGTTCTTGCGGAAATACTCGTGCATTATCTGGGAGCACGGCAGTGCCCCCGCCAAGTTGAGCAAAAAAGCGGCACGGCCGTACTATACTTTCCTCGAAGCAATTCAGGCCATTTTCAATCCACTATAACTTCGTTGTGGATAAAACTAGAAACTGGTCAATCTATTTATTTAAAACATAAAAGATTTTTAATATTGATATAATTACAATAAGATGTTGTTATGTTAGCTAATTACGTAGTAACTTAAGACAGGAGACCCTTCAGTAGGGACTGAATAAATTAACCGACTTGGTATTATATGGATCTCACAACTTTTTACGGTAGAAGAACTGAGTTGCGAGACTTGTTTTTTTTACAAGTTATGTTTTTGATGGCATAATCTTGTCCTGCGCAGATAGTTAGTTTTCGTTAACGACTGGCCACCGTGACCGAAATTTAGTCTGGAAAATATTGTTAGCGCTTGTGTTGTGTTTTATGTGGTAGACGCATGCTGCAGCTATATTATTGTTGTGGCCCGAATGGGTCAGACCGGGGAAGCACCACCCACAAAATACCAGCTTAATAATAATAACAGATCAATTCTGCTGTGTTTCGTATGGTGAGTGTAGAGAACCGGAAACGGTTTTAACTAGAAACAAGGCATTTCATTTTAGTCCTGGGGTGACAACTGGACTTGGATTTTTAATCAAAGATAGATGTAAATGTCTATGGTTCACAGCAATCACTTACCATTGCATCGGGTGAACTGTGTGCTCGTTTGTCACACTTATTCTATAAAAAAATGTGTGTGTGTTTGTGTGTATGTAGAGACTTCTCCGGGCTGCAGCCGGACGAAGCGGAGAGGAATGTCCGCGTGGCGCTGGACGCGAGCGCGCGGCTCGGCATCTCGCAGGTGCTCTCCGCTGCAGACGTGTGCGCGCGCCCCGCGCCCGACAAACTCGCCGTGAGTACACGCACACACACACATGTACATACACACATGCGTACACTACACACACAAGTGTGGGGTGACAAAGGTCGATTGAGCTAGGGCCCACAGTAACCCAATTCGACGAGTAACTAGAGGGTCGCAAATATACGCAAACACAAAACTTACCAAATTCCATAAGTATAGGGTCTACCACAAGGTAGCGTCAGGGGCAAGTAAATGGTAGTGTGTGTGTAGTGTAGGAAGGTGTGTCATGTAACCTGATGTCACCGATATAATCAGATAGCAGAACCGCATGCGCTGCCCAGCTTCTCTTGTGCAATCACTCCAGTGGGCGTTAGCCGGTATCGGAACTAAAGTCCAACGTATAGCACAAATATAATCGGAGGGAACGCGATCTCCTCCGGATCACAAAGTTTAGCGTCCCACGCGACAAAGCAAAATTCCTTCTTACAATATTAACTACACGAGCCACTTGTCGATGCAAATTAATAGCAATCTAAGTTAATTCAATAATTCAAAAATTAAAAATCCTCGTTGTCACGTATATTATTGACAAAATACAACACCATGGAGGCCGTCTTTATTCGACGCTGTAATGGCTATCAAAACTCGCGACCCCCACCGGCGCGGCTTTAGCGCTCAAAATGTTCCTACCGACTGGGACGCTGGCAGCGCCGTATGCGCACAGCAAGCCCCCCCCCTTCCCGCGCAACGCTAACCTGTTCCTCACCCCGGGACGCGCGCCTTGCACGACTCAAATACCACACTTGGCGTAAACAAGAAAGTTACCTCTACATTAGGAATTTTTGACCCCTGAATGGGGTCGGCTCGACCGGGGAAACACCACGCTCTCACAGAATACCAGCGTAGAGTTTAATACTGCTGTGTTTCGTATGGTGAGTGTAGAGATCCGGAGACCCTTTTTACTGGAAAGAGGTATTTCATTTTGATTAGTAATCGAGGATAAATGTAAATGTCTAAGGTCCATAGCATCCACTTACCATCAGGTGGACTGTGTGCTCGTTTGTCACCCTTATTCTATATAAAAAAATACACGTTGTTTCTTATTTACACGAGCATACGTTATTATGAAGTATGGTTTGATAAATAGAGAAAATTATAAATTTTTTGTTAATATGTGTTCCATGTTCTAGATCATGACATATCTGTTCCAACTCCGGGCGCACTTCACCGGCAACGAGTTGCAAGTGGAACAATTGGGTAATATGCATATAAATCTTTATATTTGTATATATAATGCTTTTATCCGTGTGTATGTGACTGCACTCACAGCTGACAGCTTTTATCTTGTTTAAGTTTTTCTTATAACGTGCTAGACCGTGAAAAAAAACATCTTGGGAAACTTCTCATGTCTGAGATATCAAATATATCAACGACATGTGAGGAGGCAGAATCTATAAAATTCTTTCGGAAATGATAGATGATGTTGAGCATTTTAACCTGCTTTGTAATTTTTGATTATCTCAAAAAATGTAAAATGTCCATGTATTCCTAAAACTTTGTTTACATTCCTCATCTTTCGCGATGGCTTTGACATTTATCGATGACTTACCTTTAAATGCCATGGTAACTCAAGTGCTAAGTGCTCGGTGTAAATTTCACGGTACGCGAACAACCCGGGCTCGATCCCCGTCAATCCACCCCACGAAATTGTTAATTGCAATTTTAAGTTTACCACATGCTCGTCGGTGAAGGAAACCTGTCTAAGAAATAAGAAAAAAAAACTATTTCGAAGACATTTGAAGTTCGCCAACACGCATTGGGGCTGCGTGCCGGATATTTCCTTGCCCTAAAACCCTCTCAAAAGTGAAGGAGACCCGTGCCCAGCCATGGGACGTATATAGGCTGTAACTTTAATTTTAATTTTTACTTTTGAATTTCCTTTGCAGGGAACGACGAGGCCGAGTCGTCGTACTTGGTGGGTCGACACGACACGGATGGTGAAGTTCCGCGGGAGCTGTTCAGCCGGGAAGTCAGCGCCAGGCGTTCCAAGATACGTTCCGACCGACCCACACCCGGGTCAGTTGCATTCTTTTTTCTTAAAGTTATCAAATTAATTTATTTTGCAACGATCCGCTAACTAAATACAATGATGTGTCTTACCTGGATTGAAGAGCACCTCCCGCCCTCCCTCAATTGCGTGCACTAATCCCGTCACCACTAATCCCAGCACCACTACTCCCAACACCACTATTCTAGGAAAGACACACCGACGAGGCATCCTCAGGTGATGTAGACTCTACGGCGGCTGACCGCTATCGGTGGTCGTCTTACGTGTCATATTATCGTCGATGGTGTCTTTCCAGGAATAGTGATGCCGGGAGAAGTGGAGTTGCGGGTAGTGGTGCTGGGATTAGTGACGGTATTGGTGCACGCAATTGAGGGAGGGCGGGAGGTGCTCTTTAATCCAGGTTAAGACACATCATTGTATTTAGTTAGCGGATGGTTGCAAAATAAATTAATTTTATATCTTTATTATAATGGATTTCCGTAAACTTTACTTTGGACTTACTCCTGACGAACAAGTATTTGAAGGTCATACACACTGACCTCAATGTATGGACTGGCTATACACTGTGATATATTGAAGCGATTTGATTTTCGCCAATCTGACAGTGGAAGTGAACGTCCACGGAATTAATAATATAGATAAGATAGTGTGATAAAATATATCGATGTAAATTCTATACCCAGGCCTACCTGTGACGTTTATTTTATTTATGTATAATATTAATAGAATGCCATACAATAAATAAATGTAACACGTTAAGACGATACATCGAAAATAAACGCTTAAAATGGCTCCGCCTATTCCACCCCGCGCCCCTCTTGCGACACTCGTCACTCGGTTCCTAAAATTTCAAACTCGCGCCAAATGCTCAATCGGAGGTCAACGTGCGATATAGAGAAAGGAACAAGCAAGCGTCGGAGTCGCGACACACTATTATTTTTAATTTGTGTTCCTTGTATAATAAAATGTAACTGTATATGTCATTGTTGTTGTCGTCATGTTAGTTTATCAAAATAGAAATCAACAAAGCTTATATTTTTTTATTTATTGAAATAATAACTAAGTCATAATTTTTAAAACTGATTATATTGTATAACAGAATTTGTAACTACGTTTTTAATGATATTTTATTCCTCTTCTTTTTTAGGGCCATCATGCACATTTTCTTTATTTTTCTTTTTTGTTACATTATTTGGATCCCGAATTTGTTTATTACGAGTAAGTCGCGGTTCTACCAATTCCGGTAGCAAGCAGTGAAAATAAAATGAAAGTAGTTTTTCTCCATTTTATCCTTCCAAAATTGGTCATCCTTTACTATTGTTTCCACTTTGATTTAATTACGTCTATACTCCCAATAAACATTTAGATCTTTCGGAAATATGCACCTGTTTTTGAACTTGCATGTACCAATCAGAATTTTTGTTCACCTGGATCACACCACTTTTTTATTTACCCGCCAGAAATGAATTTTTTCTTGTATTATGACTTCGTCAATACCGACCTTGTATGCAATTATGGGATATGTGATTTCAAACAGGGTGTTACTTCCTATAAAACTATCAGGCGTTGCTTCTAAAAATGGATGATTTTTGTCTATGAATAAACGACAAGGGTCTATATTTAGGTCTAGACAATTTGATATTTTTTACTGTACCAGCGCAACTGTTGGTTTTAATTCTTGTGACAATCTTCCCAAAATTGGAGGTTGTAATAATAGAAAAAAAAAACTCTTTAATGTCACTTAGAACAATATAGAGCACAGTCACAGCGTCTCCATCGGATTACTGTCCTAATAGTGCGTATTGAGTTGTATAACGACCAACGGAATGTGACCTCCACCGACGTACAAAGCCTAGGTTGAAGCAGGCAAGCTTTTAGTGGATATAACAAGAGTGTGGAGTCCCGATTCCTTATCTAGATATACGGCCAGTATATGGATGTTGTCAATATACCTATATAGGTAGCATTTAGTCAAATGTCATGTTTTATTCCCGCAAAAAATAACTAAAATGCAGCTATAAGCAACCACGCGTAGAAAACTTAATGATTCAAGTGTCATTTAACGCGGCGGAGTCATGCAGCAGTTATATGTGTATTAGTGTTGTAGCACGAATGGGCCTGCTCGTCCGGGGAAGGACCACGCTCTCACAGAATACTAGCGTAAAATAGTAGCTTAATGCTGCTGTGTTTCGTATGGTGCGTGTAGAGATCCGGAGACCCTTTTTTACTGGAAACGAGGCATTCCATCTTAGTCCTCACAGGTGACAAGACATCTTTTTTTTATAGGATAGGGTGGCAAACGAGCATACAGTCCACCTGATGGTAAGTGGTTGCTGTGGCCCATAGACATCTGCATCTATCTTCGATTACAAATCAAAATGCAGATACGTTGTCACCATTGAGGACTAAGATGGAATGCCTTGTTTCCAGTAAAAACAGTCTCCGGTTCTCTACACACACCATACGAAATAGAGCAGCATTAAGCTACTATTTCACGCTGGTATTCTGTGAGAGCGTGGTCCTTTCCCAGTCGAGCCGACCCATTCGTGCTACAACTATACTACTAATATAACTGCAGCATGGCTCTACCACGTAAAAGTCTGCATTTTGATCTGCATTTTCATATTTTTTTTTATTTATTTATTTTTACAAAATATAGTTATTAAATAACATCCGAGGGTACAAATAAACTTACAAAAGTTTTTCCATGTACCGCCGATTCGTAACTTCGACCATGTTCAATCGGTTCGCGTAGCGACAACTTACATAATACATGGTGTGACAATATTACGACAATATTTTTTTTAACTATATGTGTATCACAGGAAAGGACAGTTAGTGAGTTTGATAAATAATATTAGTAATCGAGATATTAATGTTACGATTGTGTGTATCTATGTATATATTTATTAGTAGATTTGTATTTATGTATATTATGTGTGTTAGTATAGTTTTTTTTTTAGTATAAATTATTAGTAGGTGTCGTTATCAATTTGTCTATATAATACTGTTTAAGCTTATATTTAATATTTTTCTTAGTTAGTTCATTTTTTATTGCTTTTGGAATTTGGTTTAAAAGAGCAGGAACTTGATATTGTAACCTAAATTTTCCATACATATTTTTATATTTTGGTATCGTCATATACGGATTAAGGGCTTGTCGTGTAAGCTTTGTATAGATAGGGCTAATTTTTAGTTCTTCCTTGCTATAATTTTCAAGCAATAGTTGGTATTTCACCCTGTCGTGTACTGGTAGTATATTGCAATGATGAAAGAGACCATAAGGATTTTTTTTAAATTTATCTTTGATTTTGAGAGAGGTTATACATTTAAGAATGCGCAATTGTAGCTCGTATATTTTTTCAAGGTGGGTTTTATACGTGCGTCCATAACTGCTTAACCCATACGAAACTATTGATTCGCCGAGTGCTTTATATAGTAACATTAGCATGTGGTAAGGTACTTTACTCTTGATGAGGTAAAATTTTGCTAAGATCGCTCGTAGCTTATCACATACAGATTCAATGTGATAAGTCCATTTCATACGGTCATCGATTATTAAACCTAAATATCTACATTTTTCTACCACTTCAATCTGGGGACATTCACAATTATTATTATGGGTTGAACTTTGGATATTATGAAGACATGTATGATTATGAGCTATAAGATTAATGTCATGTTTTAATCTATTTTGACTCGAGCTCACGTACATTATTTTAGTCTTATTCGAATTAACTACAAGACCTGCGTCGTGTGACCACTGCATGAGCCTCGTAAAATCCTCCTGTAACAGTTTTACCGCCTTATCCATATTGTGGTGGGCTGCTAATAGACAGGTATCGTCAGCAAATTGGAAGATTTTACAGTTGTTAACCACATTGTTGATATTATTCACGTAAGTGATGTAGTGTAGCGGTCCTAATACAGAACCCTGTGCTGTTCCTTCACTCACCAAAACTTTATTACTTAAAGCATCCCCTACCTTGACATAGTAACAACGATTTTTGAGATAGTCCTGACACCAGTCAAGAATCGGCCCTCTGATTCCACAGTCATCTAGTCGTTCTAGTAATACATCATGGCGTAAAGTATCGAATGCCCTGCTATAGTCGATAAATAACAGCGACACATGTTTTCTCTCATTAAGATTTTCATATACGTTATTAGTAAATAGTGAAAGTAGTTGCGTTGTGCTTTTTTTAAGTTGAAACCCAAACTGTGTGTCATTAAGAATGTTATTTAGCCCATAAAAGTTGTAAATTTGATTAGCTATGTGTTTTTCTATAATCTTATCTATCGTAGGTAATATAGTTATAGGACGGTAATTATTATAATCCTGTTTGCATCCCTTTTTGTATATAGGTCTCACAATTCCAGTTTTCAATTCTTTATGCAGACATTTACCAGTTTTGCAATAGCCGGAGCAATTTCTTCGCAAATTCGTTTTATATCCATCGCCCGAATTCTGTCAAGACCCGGAGCTTTGTTAACGTTTATTGTTTTTATAATTTTAAGGATCTCTTTAGGTGTCGCTTTTTGAAAATTCATTGTTACGTTAACTGGTTGTCTGTATTCTATTTTATCTAAAATATTATTTTTACATTAAGGTATTATGTTTTGAACGCCACTATGAAATTTATTCGCAAAGTTATTTGCAATTATATTTGTATTTTTGTTTGTGCCCCCAAACGCATTTAAGAGTACTGTATCCACTGTCTTACGCACCCTACCTGTTATTCTGTTAAGAATAAACCAGAGTTGTTTTAAATTATCTTTATATTTATGTATTTCATTATAAATGTATTTATTTTTGCAGGATCTAATTAACTTATTTGCATAGTTTCGCGCTTTATTATATTGTGTTTTTAAAATTTTATTATTATTATCTTTTATCCATTGGTAAAATAGTTTATCTCTATACTCGCAAGCTTTGATAATACGTGAAGTTATCCATTTATTTTCGGTATGTTTGTTACTGGTGTTTTTCATTTTTGATGTAATTGTCGCGTTGTTGTAGCATTTATTTATATTTTCATATATATACTGTAATATAGTATCTGGACAGACCATATCATCAACTTTCTTCCAGTTAATATTATTCAATGAAAGTTTTAATTTTTCATTATTATATATATTTTTATAAGTAGTTTCACCCTGTATACGCGCATGTACTTGTTCCACACAGGCAAACATTACCGCTCGGTGGTCCGCTAGCATTAAACCAAGCGCCGCGGTGTAAACATCTTGTTTGCGTGATCTCGCGTACACATGATCAATACAGGATTTAGTTATTCTATCTTCAATTAATTCAATTCTAGTGTACTGCGATATCCCGCACTCAAGGCCGTAGTTATGTAGCATGCAGTTGTATTTATGTCTTATAGGAGTATATGTTTGCAAGTCTATATTCATATCTCCGAGGATAAATAGTTCAGAATTTGTGTCCACCCTACCGATCAAAGTGCGAAGTTCGTCGATGAATAAGTGTTTGCTTAGATTAGGAGGGCGATAAATTGCACATACAGTTGCCGTGTATAAAGATGGAGTGCAAATTTGAAATAATATATGTTCAAAATGTTTTGTTAATAAGTTACTAATTATTGTAAATTTATTCTTCTTGTGTATATATGCATTTTGATTCGTAATCGAGGATAGATGTAGATGTCTATGGGTCACAGCATCCACTTATCATCAGGTTGACTGTGTGCTCGTTTGTCACCCTATCCTATAAAAAAAATCACAGTACCCCGATACGTATAATGCAGAGGCTTATTTTATTTATATACAATTTTGTTCTCTATTCCTTTGTACGTAAGTACTAAGTGATTCGAATTATCTAAATGGCTAAGTTGCTTGAATCATACTGAATCTAGGTGGGCAGGTAATGTTCTTTATAATTAACTACAGACATACGTGACACTAAAATGATATTAAAATATTTACAATGATATTATTTACCTTGACTTGTTCGCTTCCGTTATTCTAAGAACATTTTTTTTTCAAATTGCTCTTTCCTTTTTCTCCTATATATTTTTTTTCTTATTATATCCCATTACCACAAACAAATTATTTAAGTACCTACTTATACTAATAATAATTTCCTATTATAATAATAAACCTATTCTACAACTATAGCTATTTATAATAATAAAGATATATCTATAAGAATAGAGAGTACAAGCGAACGACTTGCGTAGGTCCTCCGTTGTAGCGGCCTATCGCCGGACTGGCCCGCGTGAGTATATAAATTCTATAAAACTTTAAAACGCCGTCATAAGGTCTAAAATTGCCTAACGTCCGCGGCGATTAACACGCTTAGAAATTGTCAGAATCTTAAAATATTTTTAATTAATGAGTTAAGTAATCATAATAATGCGCAACTAAATTATAAATATTGACGTTACGAATACGTTTGAGTGATTCCCAAGCATATAGATTAAGTAATTTTGTTGTAATTTCAACTATAGTGATTTTTTAGAGGTGTTTTCGCAAATAATTATGATCGAGTCAAAATTATACAATCGTGTTTTTGAGCAAGCAAATTCAAGATAAAGACATTTACTTACATCAAAATTTCAGTTTCGTTAGTCGTGTCATAGACCCATACTATTCGATGAAAGGAGGTGCATTTTATCAAGGTGTCGCCTTAAACGAAGTACCCCTGAGAGAAGCTACCAAAGTGTCTTTGCAAGTAGTACCCCACAAAACTATCTCTCTCTCAAGCATACAAAGATACCGTTGTGTTGTACTATTTCAAGATCAGGTAGAAAATAAAAGGGTTGATTCCAACTGTTACACTTTCTTTTTTTGGTTTTGATTCACTTTACAATTTAAACTTATACACAATTCAACTTAACTTCACGTTTACTGCGACGACTCGAGCTGAGCTAATGCCACTCTCCATTTACTAATCAACCTTTCGCACTCGTTAGCAGGGTGGGGTGGCATCATTTCCGCCCCACTCTTTTACAGAAATCAAAACATTATGCATCCGGTTAAATTACATTACTCCATTTATTATCCGTAATCATTAATGTTAACACCTAATAGTAATTGTAATGTAAAGTTAAATTGAGTAATTCTGTTATAAACAATAATATAATAGGTATTAACCTAACATTAATCTAACAATAATAGTAGTCTAACAGTTGGGTCTCCTGCCATCGTCTCTAAATATTCTAAAAAGCTCTTAACCATAGAATACTATAATACACAATAGAATGGCTGTCAACCTTATTTTCTACGAGGATAGGCGTCGCCGGGAGCACACATACAAGTAATTACGTCGTATTATCAGTTAATCACTACTACAAACCCTATTCGCTGTGTTGACAGACGGATTTTAATACATATTTATTTGTAAATAGCGTGCAATTTGGCATTTTCTAAATAATTTACATGCGAAATTTGGAAACGATTGTAACGTCAAAACACATCTCATGTTGACATTTCGTGTGAATTGACATGTTCGTGACATTTTAGTGGCTACACGGGCTGCCCACTCCGCCGTTCTATTATGTATGTATTATAGTATTCTGTGCTCTAAACCTTAGAGAACAATTATTAAGACACGATCTCTTCAAATGACATCGTTCAAAGAACCGTGACAGTTGTCCCGTTACATAGAATACCATAATATTATCACCCAGTTATTTTTAACCTTGTAATAAAAATTTATTAAGGGAGTATTAAGGGTGGATTGAATCAAATACCATGTGTTACACCAGAGTAACTAACTCTCGAATAATTTTACTCTTTGGTTTAACTCCCAGACAACTTCGTTAGCGGTTTTATAACACAAAAGTGGAGTAGCCAATTAGAGTTTGTGAATCAATAATAACGGTAATATTTGATAATTATCTGTTGTCGGTGACTTTAGTTGTTAACAGATATGGGTAGGAAAGAACATCGCTAAGTATTATAGACAAGAAACTCGACAACCCTATTGAATTTTATTGTTTATCAAAACTCAGTAATATAAAACCAAACATGTTGGTAATTAAGATACCTACTGAGATTAATAACAAATTTTTAAGTACAGTAGAACCTCGATAAGATAAAGACCAAGGGAAACGTTAAATAATTTGAGTTATTAAGTTTTTTACTTATTAAGGGTTTAGTTAAGGAGTTTTTATTGGTTTATGTTTGTACTTACAGAGGTTCGTTTATGAGCTTTGATTGGGAATTATGTATATACATAGATAGATGAGCTAGGTTAAATGCAAATGCAACTTTTAAATGTTAATATGTACATACATACCTTATTTTATGTTTACAGATACGTTTATTCAAGTTTATTTTATTCTACATTAAAAAGTCTGTAATTTTCTTTTTGTTTCAAACCATTCACACTTTCTATATCAATTTAATTTTCTCAGAGAAAATATGACTCATTGACAGATGATTGAAGTAACAAAGATCGTCTTCATTACAAGTTTGAGTTACTGAGGTGCGATGACCAAATAATTCGTTTAAGTTATAGAGGATTTTTATTTTAAGTAAAAGAGGTTTTGGACTCCGAGTGGAAGGGAACACAAAAATTTATTCATTTATAGAGGTTATTACGTTGTCGAGGTATAAGTTATCAAGGTTCTACTGTACTTATATTATTATTATTTTTATATTAGCTGTAAATTCACTTACTTGTGGAATGTAATCCCACTTTCCTTTTGGTAACAAGTTTACAAATTACCTACACTTATTATTACTGAAATATTGATAATTACGCAGGTCCCAGGATCCGGAGTCTCGTTCTCAAGATCGGTCGAGTCCAGACAAGTGCAGTTCGCCCACCGCAATGAAAGACGTGCGCGATATGTTGATGCAGCAGTCCAAGAGCATCCTGGGCAAGATGTTGTCCCCGGCCAGGGACCAAAAGCACAAAGAATCCAACACAAAGTGGTTCACCGATCCGCTGAAGGTGGCCGAGGTGAGTGCTATAGAGATGGGTATGATTGCCTTAGGTTTAAATTGGTGTGATTACCTTTACCAAGTAGAATTTTCCCACTTTATTTATTTCTTTCTCTCTTTCCCTCTCTTTGCTTCGCTTTCTTTCTCTCTGTAGCCTTTTATATTTAATATTTTTAAAGGACTTAGTCGGCTGAGCGGCCACCTCGTTCCGTTCCGAGATAATTCAACTAATCACTACAGTCGAATAACAAAATTAAAAAATTAAATGTTACGGTAACGAAAGATCTATGCAAGGAACACCTGCGGTTAATAATCACGCTTAAGGAATAAGTGGAATTATAAACAATCTCACCTATTCTCTACACAGAATCAAGTTTGTCAGCTTGTCCAGCATTTTAGACTCGGCTAATGCAAAATATAACTTAAATAAGTGGAATTACAAACAATCTCACCTATTCTCTACACAGAATCAAGTCTGTCAGCTTGTCCAGCATTTTAGACTCGGCTAATGCAAAATATAACTTAGATAAGTGGAATTACAAACAATCTCACCTATTCTCTACACAGAATCAAGTCTGTCAGCTTGTCCAGCATTTTAGACTCGGCTAATGCAAAATATAACTTAAATAAGTGGAATTACAAACAATCTCACCTATTCTCTACACAGAATCAGGTCTGTCAGCTTGTCCAGCATTTTAGACTCGGCTAATGCAAAATATAACTTAAATAAGTGGAATTACAAACAATCTCACCTATTCTCTACACAGAATCAGGTCTGTCAACTTGTCCAGCATTTTAGACTCGGCTAATGCAAAATATAACTTAAATAAGTGGAATTACAAACAATCTCACCTATTCTCTACACAGAATCAAGTCTGTCAGCTTGTCCAGCATTTTAGACTCGGCTAATGCAAAATATAACTTAAATAAGTGGAATTACAAACAATCTCACCTATTCTCTACACAGAATCAGGTCTGTCAGCTTGTCCAGCATTTTGGACTCGGCTAATGCAAAATATAACTTAAATAAGTGGAATTACAAACAATCTCACCTATTCTCTACACAGAATCAGGTCTGTCAGCTTGTCCAGCATTTTGGACTCGGCTAATGCAAAATATAACTTAAATAAGTGGAATTACAAACAATCTCACCTATTCTCTACACAGAATCAAGTCTGTCAGCTTGTCCAGCATTTTAGACTCGGCTAATGCAAAATATAACTTAAATAAGTGGAATTACAAACAATCTCACCTATTCTCTACACAGAATCAGGTCTGTCAGCTTGTCCAGCATTTTGGACTCGGCTAATGCAAAATATAACTTAAATAAGTGGAATTACAAACAATCTCACCTATTCTCTACACAGAATCAGGTCTGTCAGCTTGTCCAGCATTTTGGACTCGGCTAATGCAAAATATAACTTAAATAAGTGGAATTACAAACAATCTCACCTATTCTCTACACAGAATCAAGTCTGTCAGCTTGTCCAGCATTTTAGACTCGGCTAATGCAAAATATAACTTAAATAAGTGGAATTACAAACAATCTCACCTATTCTCTACACAGAATCAAGTCTGTCAGCTTGTCCAGCATTTTAGACTCGGCTAATGCAAAATATAACTTAAATAAGTGGAATTACAAACAATCTCACCTATTCTCTACGCAGAATCAGGTCTGTCAGCTTGTCCAGCATTTTAGACTCGGCTAATGCAAAATATAACTTAAATAAGTGGAATTACAAACAATCTCACCTATTCTCTACACAGAATCAAGTCTGTCAGCTTGTCCAGCATTTTAGACTCGGCTAATGCAAAATATAACTTAAATAAGTGGAATTACAAACAATCTCACCTATTCTCTACACAGAATCAGGTCTGTCAGCTTGTCCAGCATTTTAGACTCGGCTAATGCAAAATATAACTTAAATAAGTGGAATTACAAACAATCTCACCTATTCTCTACACAGAATCAGGTCTGTCAGCTTGTCCAGCATTTTAGACTCGGCTAATGCAAAATATAACTTAAATAAGTGGAATTACAAACAATCTCACCTATTCTCTACACAGAATCAAGTCTGTCAGCTTGTTCAGCATTTTAGACTCGGCTAATGCAAAATATAACTTAAATAAGTGGAATTACAAACAATCTCACCTATTCTCTACACAGAATCAAGTCTGTCAGCTTGTCCAGCATTTTAGACTCGGCTAATGCAAAATATAACTTAAATAAGTGGAATTACAAACAATCTCACCTATTCTCTACACAGAATCAAGTCTGTCAGCTTGTCCAGCATTTTAGACTCGGCTAATGCAAAATATGACTTAAATAAGTGGAATTACAAACAATCTCACCTATTCTCTACACAGAATCAAGTCTGTCAGCTTGTCCAGCATTTTAGACTCGGCTAATGCAAAATATAACTTAAATAAGTGGAATTACAAACAATCTCACCTATTCTCTACACAGAATCAGGTCTGTCAGCTTGTCCAGCATTTTAGACTCGGCTAATGCAAAATATAACTTAAATAAGTGGAATTACAAACAATCTCACCTATTCTCTACACAGAATCAAGTCTGTCAGCTTGTTCAGCATTTTAGACTCGGCTAATGCAAAATATAACTTAAATAAGTGGAATTACAAACAATCTCACCTATTCTCTACACAGAATCAAGTCTGTCAGCTTGTCCAGCATTTTAGACTCGGCTAATGCAAAATATAACTTAAATAAGTGGAATTACAAACAATCTCACCTATTCTCTACACAGAATCAAGTCTGTCAGCTTGTCCAGCATTTTAGACTCGGCTAATGCAAAATATAACTTAAATAAGTGGAATTACAAACAATCTCACCTATTCTCTACACAGAATCAGGTCTGTCAGCTTGTCCAGCATTTTATACTCGGCTAATGCAAAATATAACTTAAATAAGTGGAATTACAAACAATCTCACCTATTCTCTACACAGAATCAAGTCTGTCAGCTTGTCCAGCATTTTAGACTCGGCTAATGCAAAATATAACTTAAATAAGTGGAATTACAAACAATCTCACCTATTCTCTACACAGAATCAAGTCTGTCAGCTTGTCCAGCATTTTAGACTCGGCTAATGCAAAATATAACTTAAATAAGTGGAATTACAAACAATCTCACCTATTCTCTACACAGAATCAGGTCTGTCAGCTTGTCCAGCATTTTAGACTCGGCTAATGCAAAATATAACTTAAATAAGTGGAATTACAAACAATCTCACCTATTCTCTACACAGAATCAGGTCTGTCAGCTTGTCCAGCATTTTAGACTCGGCTAATGCAAAATATAACTTAAATAAGTGGAATTACAAACAATCTCACCTATTCTCTACACAGAATCAGGTCTGTCAGCTTGTCCAGCATTTTAGACTCGGCTAATGCAAAATATAACTTAAATAAGTGGAATTACAAACAATCTCACCTATTCTCTACACAGAATCAAGTCTGTCAGCTTGTCCAGCATTTTAGACTCGGCTAATGCAAAATATAACATAAATAAGTGGAATTACAAACAATCTCACCTATTCTCTACGCAGAATCAGGTCTGTCAGCTTGTCCAGCATTTTAGACTCGGCTAATGCAAAATATAACTTAAATAAGTGGAATTACAAACAATCTCACCTATTCTCTACACAGAATCAAGTCTGTCAGCTTGTCCAGCATTTTAGACTCGGCTAATGCAAAATATAACTTAAATAAGTGGAATTACAAACAATCTCACCTATTCTCTACACAGAATTAGGTCTGTCAGCTTGTCCAGCATTTTAGACTCGGCTAATGCAAAATATAACTTAAATAAGTGGAATTACAAACAATCTCACCTATTCTCTACATAGAATCAAGTCTGTCAGCTTGTCCAGCATTTTAGACTCGGCTAATGCAAAATATAACTTAAATAAGTGGAATTACAAACAATCTCACCTATTCTCTACATAGAATCAAGTCTGTCAGCTTGTCCAGCATTTTAGACTCGGCTAATGCAAAATATAACTTAAATAAGTGGAATTACAAACAATCTCACCTATTCTCTACACAGAATTGTCCAGCATTTTAGACTCGGCTAATGCAAAATATAACTCAAATAAGTGGAATTACAAACAATCTCACCTATTCTCTACACAGAATCAGGTCTGTCAGCTTGTCCAGCATTTTAGACTCGGCTAATGCAAAATATAACTTAAATAAGTGGAATTACAAACAATCTCACCTATTCTCTACACAGAATCAAGTCTGTCAGCTTGTCCAGCATTTTAGACTCGGCTAATGCAAAATATAACTTAAATAAGTGGAATTACAAACAATCTCACCTATTCTCTACACAGAATCAGGTCTGTCAGCTTGTCCAGCATTTTGGACTCGACTAATGCAAAATATAACTTAAATAAGTGGAATTACAAACAATCTCACCTATTCTCTACACAGAATCAAGTCTGTCAGCTTGTCCAGCATTTTAGACTCGGCTAATGCAAAATGTAACTTAAATAAGTGGAATTACAAACAATGTCACCTATTCTCTACACAGAATCAAGTCTGTCAGCTTGTCCAGCATTTTAGACTCGGCTAATGCAAAATATAACTTAAATAAAAAAGAAACAAAACTATGTTTTGTCAGTGTTGAAAAACGCTGTTGAAATGAAAACTTCTTTAGCATCGTTGCGACTCAATGAAACGAAAAAGCGACTATAAATATGGACGGAAATATAAGATTTAACGTGGGAGAAAATGAGATAGGAAGTATTA
Source organism: Parnassius apollo (assembly GCA_907164705.1). Classification (NCBI taxonomy): domain Eukaryota; kingdom Metazoa; phylum Arthropoda; class Insecta; order Lepidoptera; family Papilionidae; genus Parnassius; species Parnassius apollo. The sequence goes on along the minus strand of CAJQZP010000419.1, from coordinate 5,792,442 downwards.
TAACTCAATGTTTGCGAGAAAAAAGTCAAAGAAACGACGTCGCTTACGCGTTTTGTTCAACAAGGTACGAAGGTGTCGTGTGCCAATGAAATAAACAAGCAGCCGGGCTAGCGTGGGCAGGAGACAAAAATTTTTATTTCTGAGGGAAAGGGGAATATTAGATGAATATAATACTACTATTCTTTATTTAGAAAAAACTTGATTATTAAGTTTTAAGTTTTTTGAAAACTATAACTTGTTTGCTATTACCAGTTGAACAATTATTGTAGAGCGCCCTTTTCTTGTACTAAATCCCAGACTGGAATGGGAGGTGAAATACATATATCAACATAGGTGCAGTCAATAGCCCTATGAATATCTGGCAGACCATGCACCATGCAAAATTAATCTATTCGTCGTAAAAATTAGTGCCTGTCCCGTACTTTTAAAAGTACATTAACAATGTCGAAGACTTCTTTAGATATTTTATACATTTTTTATAGGATAGAGTGACAAACGAGCACACAATCCACCTGGTGGTAAGTGGTTGCTGTGGCCCATAGACATCTACATCTATCCTCGATTACGAATCAAAATGCAGATGCGTTGTCAACCGTGAGGACTAAGATGAAATACCTCTTTCCAGTAAAAAGGGTCTCAGGGTCTCTACACTCACCATACGAAACACGGCAGTATTAAGCTGCTATTTCACGCTGGTATTCTGTGAGAGCGTGGTCCTTCCCCGGTCGAGTCGACCCATTCGTGCTACAACTATACAATTAATATAGCTGCAGCATGGCTCTACCACGTAATAATAATTTTTCTACTTTTAGCAATATCCGTAGTTTGGTTTATTAATTTATGACCTATTTGGTATACGGAGATATTTCAAAACATGATTTTTTTGATAAATTACTTACCCTGCAATGAAATCGGTCAATCAGCGCCGCCGAGGTGGCAGAAATGTCGCCGATGGCCTAATCCTTCTCTTTGATTCCACAGCCTATTCCCGCTCGACCTGAAAAGTTGATGACAAGGAAGGAGCTTACTGACCCGTTCGGATCTGATGAAGAGGAGGAACCAGTGCCTCCCCCTCCAGCGCAGGAGACGACTAATGTAACCGGTAAGTGAAAAGTTCTGAGTAATGAATGGAAAAGAATAAAAATATTTTTTCAATGTGAATTACAGATTAGTGAGCTGAAGTGGCAATGTGCCGGCTATATAGCTTGAAGATAATTGACAAAATCAGGTGTTACTTCGCGGAAATCCATTATAATAAAGATATTAATAGTTATTTTGCAACCATCCGTTGACTAAATACAATGATGTGTCTTATTTAGATTGAAGAGCACCTCCCGCCCTCCCTCAATTGCGTGCACTTATCGCGTCGCTACTACTCCCAACACCACTAGTCCCAACACCACTAGTCCCAACACCCCTACTCCCAACACCCTTACTCCCAGCATCACTATTCCCAACACCACTATTCTAGGAAAGACACACCATCGACGATAATACGACACGTGTTTCGCCTCTACACGAGGCATCTTCAGGTGATGTTGACTCTACATCACGCAATTGATGTATTGATGCAATTGATGCGTTAGTGCACGCAATTGAGGAGCGGGAGGTGCTCTTCAATCTAGATAAGACACATTATAGCATTTAGTTAGCGGATCGTTGCAACATAACTATTAATATCTTTATTATGCTAATCTTTTAATTTAACTTTAAATAAACCGACTAGGTTTGTTCCACCGTTGCAGCCTGTTAAATTCCAGAACTTAGCCTCCCCCCCCCATAGATTGCCTCGCAGAGAGATATTTGTCATAGTTATCACACTTGGCAGGCAACCGCAGTATTTTTATTTTTCAACCAACTTTAAAAAAGGAGGAGGTTCTCAGTTCGTCGGAATCTTTTTTATTTTTTATGTATATTCAAGGATTACTCGAAAAGTATCTGCGTTCATTTAAATTTTAAAGAAATCGGTCGAGCGGTTTTCTAAATATTAACTATATTTATATTGAAGTCGGTTTTTTTATAGCATTGGTTGACAATCGAGCACACAATTCACCTGATGGTAAGTGGTTACTGTGGCCCATAGACATCTACATCCATCCTCAATTACGAATCAAAATACAGTTGCGTTGTCACCCGTGAGGACTAAGATGGAATGCCGCGTTTCCAGTAAAAAGGAGCTCCGGTTCTCTACACTCACCATACGAAGCACAGCAGCATTAAGCTACTGTTTGACGCTGGTATTCTGTGAGAGCGTGGTCCTTCCCCGGTCGAACCGACCCATTCGTGTTACAACCGTACTATTAAGATACCTGCAGCATGGCACTACCACGTATAAATCGATCAATTTGGAATCTCGCGATTTGTTTCCCTCTGACGTCTCTTACGATAGCCACGTGAAGATCTGGGGTAGTGGATACTCTTATATCGTCACAACACGGTTATAAAGTAATCATACAGTAATAAATCGCGTCAACATTTTTATCCTTTATTTTTAATAACTGGTGATATTAGCGCCAGCGCTCTTTAAATACAAGAAAATGATATTTTTTTCGTTAAATTACTTAAAATCAATTCCATTAATCTATTTTTTACTGAGCGGGAAGCTTCGTGAGATCTTCTCGTCGTCCATACCGCAAAGCTTGAAGACGAAAGTCTTCGACCAGCACTTACATATGGTGCCAAAACGTGTATATTGTTACGCGCCTTAGTCGACGGCAGTAGCGCCTAGTTGAAACTCGAACTCTCGGTACCTTGCGCGTGTTTACTTGAATATTCTGGATATTTCCGTGCTAATTTATATAAATAGGCGCTGCAAGATGCGATCGAGGAAGTATTGAATTCGGCGAGACAAGCGAAGGTTCGGAGCGAAATAAAGTGAATTAGTGTGATTAATTATTAGTGTTTTAAGTTTTAATTTGTGTAAAGTAAATTAAAGTGTTAATTTAGGTAATTCTATCGGCAATTTTTATTGTCACGAACCTCAAGCTCGTAACAATACTAACGGTACGACTACTCCATAATCTCAAAGTCACCCAGCGGGCGATGGAATGACCTATGCTCGGAATTTATCTGGTGGATATGATTCGTAGCGAAAAAATCTGCCGGAGAACCAAGGTCACCGGCGTATCCTTCCGCATTTGCAGGCTGAAGTGGTAATGGGCTGGTCACATTTGTGGCCGTGGAAGGAAAAGGGGAGATCTCCCGCCGGGCAAGGTGTTATGCCCGGCGAGCGGCCAACGCTCCGTGTGATAGTTCGGAGATGTTCTATATATACTGTTTATGATTCGGAATGTTGATAGCGTGATTTAGGCTTCGGTGTGTTTCGCTTGTGGCGCTACGACAGCGCCGCCATACATTTGTCGCAGAAACGATAACCGTTGGAGTAGGCGTGTCATAGAGTGGAGATCGCGATTAGGTAAACGTAGTGGGGACTCCCCTTGGCTAGATGGAGCGACGATAGCGCAACTGGATGCGTGAAGCCGAAGATTGGGCTAAGTGGCGCGCTTTGGGAGAGGCCTATGTCCAGCAGTGGACTGCTGCAGGCTGATGATGATGATTTTTTACTACGGATGTAGAAAATACTTATAAATCGTCCTCTTCCCCAATATAAGTCTGACTGAACTGAACTCCAATTTTGAATGATTGTATGCTTAAATTACTTTGAAATATTTGTTCAGTTGTGTTCTAAAGTCAGTAAATTCAAACTACATAATTTAAGATATACTACATATTAATAGTTATTATATTTACTATTTCTTTTAATTGCAGCTAAAACAGATTCAAAATCAACAATAGAACCAGCCGTGACGGATCCGCTGACAGCAAACATTCAGTCGGAGCCCTGCCCACAACCACAACCTCATCCTCAGCCCCAGTCCCAGCCTCAGTCCCAGCCTCAGTCCCAGCCCCAGTCCCAGCCCCAGCCCCAGACACAAATTCCTTCCCATACCCAGCCCCAATCACAACCGCAGCCTCAAACCCAACCCCAGCCCCCGGCACCAGACCTACCAAAACCGACACCGGTGAGTATCACTTTACAATTCCCTTGCACTTTGTGTTTTGTTGTCAGGTATGTTTTTATTTGTGAATTCCTTTTTTTTATTATCGTCAGTTTGGGTTTTATTTTTGAATGTTCATAATAATTAAAAGTATTAATTAAATGATAAATATAGCAAGTTGATAAAGCGTTAAGATAAAAATCATGTGTATAAATAGAGAAAATCTATTTTCACGAAAACATAATTTACAGAGTTCCCTCATAAAAATACTTTAAAATATAAATTTACTGTATTCTTATAACATTGTGGTCGCTTCCAAGCTGTTTCTGTAATGAGTTTTGTAAGTTTGTAAAACCTGTATTTTTATTGTTTTGTTTTTATAGGATAGGGTGACAAACGAGCACACAGTCCACCTGATGTAAGTGGTTGCTGTGGCCTATAGACATCTTCATCTATCCTCGATTACGAATCAAAATGCAGATGCGTTGTCACCCGTGAGGACTAAGATGGAATGCCTCGTTTCCAGTAAAAAGGGTCTCCGGTTCTCTACACTCACTATACGAAACACAGCAGCATTAAGCTGCTATTTTACGCTGGTATTCTGTGAGAGCGTGGTCCTTTCCCGGTCGAGCCGCAACTATACTACTAATATAACTGTAGTATGGCTCTACCAGGTCAAAAACCGTGTATAATAAATATACTTTATAAAAAAGTTCTGCTGGGTTTCTTGCTAGTTCTTCCCAAGACAGAGGACTTTTCAAACCAGTAGAAGGAGTAAAAAATGACTTTTAATCGGAATTACTTGTAATTTGATCTACTATAATTTAATTCTAATTCAAAGTCCAATACATAAATATAGATATATTAAATGTATAAAAAATCTTTTTTGTAGCGACAGACGTCTGTTTTCTGTTTCAGTTCGTTAAAAATAATACTGTACATTTAAATAACGTAACAGTTTACCTGCAACCAACTTGAAAATTATATTGAAGTGTCAGAATAGCATGTATCTATTTTAATTTTCATTTATTTATTTTTATTTATTTATTTAACACCAACACGACATACCATAGAATACTATAATACATATATAATAGAACGGGGGAATGGGTGGAGCCCGTGTAGCCACTAAAATGTCACTAACATGTCAATTCACACGTATAAATGTCAACACGAGATGTGTTTTGACGTTACAATCGTTTCCAAATTTCGCATGCAAATTATTTAGAAAATACCAAATTGCACGCTATTTACAAATAAATATGTATTAAAATTTAAACGATTTTTTTAATGATGATCTTGAACATTAATCAAAAGTCTAAAATGTTTAAATTTACTCAGTCAAGGAAAGGGTTTAGTAGTGATAATGACGTAATTGCTTGTACTCCCGGCGACGGCGACCCTCTTACAAAATAAGGTTGGCAGCCATTCTATTGTGTATTATAGTATTCTATGCGACATACTCTAACTAAAGCATAATATTTTTACAAGAAACTGTAAATACTAAGTATTGACTTAATTACATTACACACATTTCTTAAAAGACACACATAAGTATACAAATGCAGTGAATTAAATTGAATAAAAAATAAGAGTTCAATAAAATTAACTCAGAATTTAATATTAATTTAAAAATCTTTTATGTTTTAAATATAAAGATTGACTTGGCAATCGCACTAAGCAATCTAATTTAATATAATATGTACTACTTGTGAGATACATTGTGTTTTCTTGCGATTGCCAAGTCAATTTTTATATTTAAAACATAAAAGATTTTTAACATTGATATGGTCACTATAAAAAATGTTGTTAGGTTAGCTAATTACGTAATAATTTAAAACAGAAGGGCCCTTAAGTAGGGACTGAATAAATTAACCGACTTGATATTACATGGATTTCACTACTTTTTAAGGTAGAAGAACTGAGTTGCGAGACTTGGTTTTAATTACAAGTTATGTTTTTGATGGCATCTCATTTCTTTCTTTTTGTAGATAAGATAGTCTACATTTTTACTTTCCGGTACCTTCTACTTCCTGAATGCCAACAACGTACCTATCTACACCTATTATACATATACAAGTACACCGATTCATTAACTGCAAATATAACTTTGTAATTCCATATATTTATACAGGATTACAAAGTTATTTGTGCAGTTGGTATATCTAGAAAACTGGACCGAAATTAAAAAGTATTTTAGTTTTCCTTGATTTATACACTAAACACTAATTGTATTCTGAATTTGAAGCTTCTATGTCTGATAGAAGTGTCTTAGACTTTTGATGATCGGTCAGTCAGTGAGTGACAAAATTAAGAAACTTTGACTAGTTATACTTCTTAAACTACTGGTTCAAATTGAATGAAATTTGAAATATACCATGTTTATACAATGTCTACTCGGTAACTGAAAATTCAGGCTTCTAGTTTTATCCTCTACGAAGTTATAGAGGGTCGAAAATGGCCTGAATTGCTTCGAGAAAAGTATGGTACGGCCGTGCCGCTTTTTTGCTCGACTTGGCGGGGGCACTGCCGTGCCCCCAGATATATTAGAGGTTAATGTTCAGTTTCAATTTCTTAATTTTTCTTCTTATTTCTTTAAATATAAAGAATGATATATAAATATCACAAAATGATTTACTAACATAAATAACTACCATACGTCTTTTTTTCATTTGCTTTCATCCCTACCATCACCGACATCGCTTTGAAATGCCTGTGTGTGAAAAAATGGCCGATCCATTACGACTGCGTTTGCCATTGGTCCGTTTGTTTGACTGCTTCATTGTGATTGGCTCTGGATTGATCGCTTCGCTGTGATTGGTCGATACGGCGTCTGTTTTGTCTTGTGATTGTACGACGCCACAGCAACTGTTGTCGCGCCATGATGAGCTTAAAGAGAGAGCGAGACAGTTGCTGGAAGCCACTAAACGCGAGGCGAGAGAAAAGGAAAGGAATAGAAGGCAGAACTCGAAAGAGAAAGAGGAGGGAAATAAGACTGAAACCGTAAATGGGCTTAGGAATGGCGAGACAAGTCCCAGTAAAAAGGTAAGGAGCTGATTTTTGGTTGTGCAGTTCATTTATGTTTTATAAATTTTGTGTATTTTGTAGACATGTGTCATTCATTCATTTCTAGTGACCCGATCAAGTATTCTCTCGTATTACGAACGGGTCATTCGAATCGATCGTTCAAATGAACCATTTTAAGTTTCAGATCTCAGTGATCTGTGAGGCCCGATCAATAATAATACTCTTTGGTCGTAGGTCCTGTTTGTTCCTGAAACAAAACAGACGTTTGATCCTGAAAGTTCAAAAAATTTAATTGCAATTATCAATATTTTGATGCTACCCGGGTCAATTGAACGAATCATTCACGATTGACACATCATGTCTATATTTTTTTGGCTGCAACTTAATGACGATGACGATCATTAGCTGTAATTCTTTTACTTACTTTATGAGTAATGTGTGGTAATCTCGTACCGCTGAGCGAAGTGTAGAGCAACCCCTACCATATGGAATGACGAGCTGGTAAGATATGTAGGAAGTTGTTGGATGCAGGTGGCTCAGGAGTGAGCTTTGTGGCATTTGGAACCAACAGGCACACTGTTCCCACATTGCGTGCACGCACGCATGCGTGCGTTATTGAAGTGTAGTTAAAATTTTACTATATTAATTTTATCTAATTTCAAGCTTTTCTTTAATTCAACAATTTAAATTATTAACGTGTCATTTTTTTATATTTTATATCTTTAAGACGATAACCGATACTTAAAGTACAGTTTTTATTTAGTATAAATATTTACTGTATTGTATTTTTCCGCAATGCCTTTGTTTTATTACTATGTCTTCATGTAACCTTCAAATGCAACTTTATAAGTAGCCTTTTTTGATTTTTTTAAAATAAATATATATTTCTAATACATTTAGTTTAATTAAATCTTGGTAGTTCATTGTAACTTCTTTCACGCATAATATATTTTGTTATAGTACATTCGGTGGCAGTTCTGGCTTTTTAATTTTTTTATTTTTAACTTACTATTGCGTACACTCTCATCATCTATCTTCTTTTTATTACTCATCAGTACAGCTATTTATTCATATATTGTAATTTTTAGCCAATGACTGAGGAAGAGAGACAAGCGATGCTACGGGAGCGAGCGAGAAAGCTGATAGCAGATGCACGAGCTGGCTTAGTGAGGTACATCGCTTTATTTATATATACATCTTGGTTATGGTACCGTATAGTGGCGGTGTAAGACTACATCAAAATTAAAATAAATACAAAATAAGAACGAAAATGTTTAAGAAAACGCTTGTTAATAGAATAATTAATTGGTGTTAGGAAGAATGTTATACGACTGGTTTAACGTAATATCAACCTCACCTGTATAATTTCCATATGATAACTTCTGTCGGTTGTTTATTTCTTCGAAATACTATGTCTTAGCACCGACTTCACTTACTATGTACTATTGTATGTAATTATGTTATTTTTATTTTTAGATCAGTTTGTCCTTTTAATTAAAACTTTTATTTTACACATACGTACTTTAACCCTCACATCGTCCCGTGCGTGTCGTAAGACAGAGGAAAATTGAAACAGATTTTTGGAATAAATCAAATTAAACGCAATACACCCGGTAAAATTAATTAATTTAAGGTGTAGTATATACGAAAATATAAGAAACTATTATTGAGGTCATTCTAGTAACAATACAGCAACATATGTGGTAGAGCCATGCTGCGGTTATATGAGAATAAATAGAGAGTAGAACAAATGGGTCGGCTCGACCGGAGAAGGACTACGCTTTCACAGAATACGAGCGTAAAGTAGCAGAGTAATACTGCTGTGTTTAGTATGGTGAGTGGAGAGATCTGGAGACCCTTTTTTACTGGATATGAGGCATTCTATCTTTGTCCTCAGGGGTGACAACTCTTCGCGTTTCGATTCTTAATTGAGGATAGATGTAGATGTATATGGGCTACAGCATCCACTTACCATCAGGTGGATAGTGCCCTCTTTTGGCACCCTTATTCTATAAAAAAACAGTTAAGCCCCTTGAAGTCCTCTGCTGTACAAAATTCTCCCCTGTAGATTGCCTCATAGGGGGGGGGGGATTTTGCCATAGTTGCCACGTTTGCCAGGCGGGGTTGGCAACAGCAGGTTTTTATAATTTTGTATTATTATCAGGACGATGCTGCTGCTCATCTCCTGTTTCAGTTTCCTTCTGTCGTCTCTCACCACATCCACGGGAAGATACGGGGTAGTGGGTATTCCTGCACTGTGACTGCACGGTTGCATTCTAGTTGAATGTGTAATAATTTGTTATCCTCAGTCCGACGTCCCCGCTGTCGCCTTCCCGCAACCGTGGCACCGTGGAGATCATCAGCAAGCAGTCCGTCATGGAGGAACTGGCTGCAGGTGAGGGCACAACAAGGATGTTTGTAATTTTATGATTATTTACTTCAATTCGTAATTTCTTAGTGGTGGGACATGGATATGAGAAGTAGTCTTTCACTACTGGCCTTATTAATCTCAAAGTCGCTTAGTGGGTTAAGGAGATGGCTAGGGATTTCTTTGCGTGGTAGAAATATGGATATCCGCAGTAGACCCATCGACATAGCCCAACGAATTAGTAAACTGAAGTGGCATCTGGCCGGCCACATAGCTCGAAGAACCGACAACCGATGGGGAAGAAAGTTTCTCGAGTGGCAGCCTCGTACCGATTAGTGAATTGTAGGATGGCGCCCAATTAGATGGAGTGACGAGCTGGTAAAACATATAGGAAGTCGATGAATGCAGGTGGCTCAGGACTGTGCTTTGCGGCATTCCTTGGGGGAGGCCTATGTTCAGCAGTGGACTTGTGAAGGGCTGTAATGATGAGGTGGAGGACTTCTATCCTCTAAGTGTTAGGACTGCTTTTCTGTCTTGAAATTGAAATGGGTAGGTACGTGGTGGTGCGTGCATTGCTGTGTTTCTGTCTGCAGAATATTAAGATCCCAGTATAATTATAGGCTGTGAAGCATTCCATATTAGATCACAGAGATGACAGATCTGTATAGCCTTCTTTGTTTTTTTTTTATAAGATAAGGGTGACAAGCGAGCAAGGGTGTCTATGTCTATGTCAAATGCGTTGTCACCCGTGAGGACTAAGATGGAATGCCACGTATCCAGTGAAAAGGGTCTCCGGTTCTCTACAGTTACTAGACGAAACGCAGTAGCATTGAACTGCTATTTTAAGCTGGTATTATGTAAGAGCGTGGTCCTGCCCCGGCAAGCCACTTGGCTTTACCACGTATTATAAGAGGAGGGATTATAAGTTAGTTTGTTAGTTCAGTTTTATAAAAAAAGTTGTTGAAGAAGGTCTGCTATTTCAATGTTCCAATTTCAGGATACCTCTACGAAAACGGGTCAAATTAGGAGTACCCTTAACCGACGAGCATGCATGCATGCGTAGGTATATGGATGTGAAGGAGACGAGAGAGGTGTGTCAGGATCGTGCCAAACGAAAGTCTGTAGTTTCTGCCTACCCCTCAGGGTGATAGGCATGAGTGTTTATGTTTTTATGCTCTACGGTGGAGGTCCATACAGTCCCGATTGTACTGACTAAAAATATGTATTTCTGACTATGTGCGTGCGTGAGTGCGTACAGCGTGCATGTGTGCGTGTACGTCCGTATCTTAGTGAACATTTTCATCGCGCATATTTGAACAAGGAATAATGATAAATTTTAGACTAATTTCCTTCGACCCTTCGTTGCACATAATAAATACCTGAATAACAAACAATTAATTATAAAGTGGGAAGTTGTACTTCAGTCTGTAAGAGTCCACTGCTAAAAACATGGCCCTTTCATAGTAATCCTCTCCAGTTTGACGTAAACACCACTCTCACAAGACGAATTAAGTTAAATAAAATAAAAATAGGGTAAGGTAAATATTGAGAAGGATATAGCAGCTTACAGTTCCTAGATCTGCCGAACATTTTGTACTCTACAAGTTCTAATTTGATTCTGATTTAGCTCTTTCACTGTAGTAAAAACACATACACTTGTTTATAGTAATTTACTTGTTAGATACGTGGGTTCAGAAATGGGTTAGTCAAAGTATAAGAAGATTAAACTCGTATAACTGTTTTATTTAAAATATAGTAAATGACTGGTCGTGAGTTTCGACCATAATTCACTAATTTTTAAGTTTGTATATTAAGAAAGCTTTATTTTACTTTCAACTGCACATTGATATATAGAACACAGATTTATAAGAGATATATTTCACTACTTCACACAAAAGGAACATTTAAATTTACACTACATTTGATTTTAGTAGCTTATTTACAGACAGTAAATACTTGTTGGCAATATTTAAATAAATTTTTGACGACAATCTCTACTCTGTGCTATTGTTTGACTACAGACTATTAAGCGCTTGACCTTGGCTTTAGAGTAATAACAAACATAGTAAAACGTAGTGATTATATTATACTCTTTGATACATGGTATTTACCATAGACTTGAATATACTGACGTGCTATCTAAATCAAAGTAAGTTACTTTCCTAAGTGAGTACTCTGAGACACTGGTGGTGTGAACGTCAGCGAACTACATAGTTGTCCAAGCGAGAACTCTATGTGCTTGGCATTATGAATGTAAACATTGTATGTTCAATTTAATTTAATGCTTTCGTAGCACATTTATATCATATAAGTTCTAACTATCTGCTCACTACTCCTTCTCCATAAAAAACTATAACTATGGTAAACCTCACACTCTTTTTATTGCAATATGCTTATAATGGGTACAAAAAATTTTCTTTACGTCTTAATATATAGGTAATCTAAAAAAAAATCTGTAACTTATCTATGGTCATTGCTATAATATTTTGTAGCGGGCGGCATGGAACAATTAGAAGCGATGTCCCGGGCAGACTCTCCCCCAAGTCCCGGCTCTAGGAGTTTCGGGAGTGTGGATCGATCTGGTGAGTTATTCTTATTCAAAGCTAGGCTTTTTTTCTAACATAACTTTATTAGTTAAAGTAATAACGGTGACGGTACATGTTTGTAATCGTGATATATATTATAATCGTGTTGCAGAGGACAGACAAAGTGATACGCGCAGTGTAAGAAGCACTTCGCCCAACGATGGTTCGCGTCGATCTCCGTTACACTCCTTCTCCGCCCTTGTTGATCGTCTGGCACCTGATGGAACTGCTGCTGATGAGGTACTGACTCTCATCCTTACTTGACTGACTGATAAAAAAACAATAGTCCAAAATACTCAAACGCTAGTCAATTTTAAGATGCCATTAAGTCTCGTGTTGTCACTATCACTTTAAGTTAAAGTGAATGTGACACCAATACACTAGTTTTTATATTGATTATATACTTTATGGAGTATAGAAGTAAGGAGCACCAAAGAGTAGAGAGCCAATATAATTATAGGAGAAAGTTGAAAAAGTGGCCATCTGTAAGCAGTAAATAACAGTTCAAAAACTCTCCACAACAGCGCTGGAGTAGCTACTGAGATGAAATGAACATAGCAGTTGTTGATGGTTTAAGTGTGCTGCTAAATTGCTCAGTAGCTCTAAAATCTAAAATAATTTTATTTAGTAAATATAATCTCGAAAAAGTCGTCTATCCCACTATTTTTCGGCACGTTCTTTAAAATTTAGCCCGTAGCTATAGTGGCGCCACCCTTATTTAACGGTTTTCTACGGACACTTTTTAATACACAGTCTGTACTCCTTACTTCTACACTCCATAATATACTTATTATACTACTGCGTATATGGACCGGGTCGTTGAACGAACAAAATGGCACCGACTCCTTGGTGCGAAAATGTTTATGGAGCACTAACGCGAGTACCAATGCGTGCCGTGCGTCCGTGCAGTGTTTCCACTTTTAGATATTTTGCACTTTTTTTTAGGTAAATCTACTAATATAGGTAGGGCTTTCGGCGTTTCTTCAAGTTGACAGTCTTTTGAATAATTTGGGGTAAAATCGAACTTTAAGTAACCCTGTTTTGTATACTCACCCAATGTAATTTTTTTAAAGATTTATCGAAGGGGATAGGGTCAAAAGAGCTAGAAAAGTATAGAATGAAAAAGTGTTTCCTTCTGTATATCGCAATAATGGTATAATATTTTACTTAGTTCCATATTCATTACTCATATGAGACTAAGTGTTATTATAATTTGAAAATGAGAACGTCTTCTTCATCACAAAACTCAAGATTTTTAATCATAAAATGATATTCAAATCATGCAATGATGTAGTTCATTAAAACATTGAAAATTAGGTGCAATAAGGTTAATAGCTGCAAAATAAGGCTACATCTACAGGTTTTAGGGTAAAACCAAAATCGTAAGTGGAAACACTGGTTCCGTGGTAGGACATGAGTATTAAATAGATGGCGCTGATTTATTCTATGCTTAAACAGTGAATAATTTTTGTTCGCACGACCATATCTTGTCATTTATATCGATGAGATAAATAGATTTACTAATTGGTGGAACTTTTTTTCTGCCCAAGTCTTAGCAAGGCTTAGCACTGCTATTCAACGCGAGCGGTTTAGGAATAGCTAGGAATAGGAATAGCGCAAAACCGCATACAATCACGCACTGCGGCTGGAGTTTTGCTTAATTTTATTTCAGTACCACCATGGATTTCTGGCTAGTAGCGTGTGTGCTGGCTTTGATTTTTAATCAAAATCTTAAACTACGTCGCCGCTATAAGTACTGGGTACATCCACTAACAGATCAAAGACATCTGAAAGGATACTTTCGTGCGGTCAATCGCAGTGCCTGCTAAGCCTTAGAGTCTGTGTGGGTGGTTACTATCGCGTGTGCCGTGTTCCGCGCTGAAGGGCCAATATAATTATAGGCTGTGAGGCATTTCATCTTAGTCCTCAGTGGTGATAAGTCATCTGTGGTATTTGAGCTTGGCTGCAGGTGTTCATGGACTGCAATAAAAGTTAATAAATTCCACTACTGATTCTGGGTAGATGTATCATCATGATCATCCTCATCATTACAGCCCTTCAAAAGTATACTGCTGAACATACGTGTCCGCCAAGGAATGCCACAAAGCACGGTCCTGAGCCACCTGCATCCATCGACTTCCTGCGTGTCTTACTAAATCGTCACTATGTAGTGGGGGGATCGCCCTACACTACGCTTACCGGTACGATGTTGCCACTCGAGAACCTTTTTTCCCCATCGGTTGTCGGTTTTTCGAGCTATATGGCCGTCCAATTGCCACTTCAGCTTACTAATCCGTTGGGCTATGTCGGTCATTCTGATTCTAATGCGGATATCCTCATTTCTAAGTTTATCACGCAGAGAAACCCCGAGCATAACCCTCTCCTTGAGCATCCTCATACGGCCAGTAGATGTATAACTATTTATAATAAATTTCCGTTATTTTCTCATTACAAACAAGGAAACACTGCAATTTTCTTTATTTGTGTAGATTACAAATTATAATAAAGTAAATTAAAAAAGAGCCGTGGTAGCTCAGATGGTTAGCGCTCGCTGTAAATTTCACAATGCGCGAGCAAACCGGGTTCGATCCCCACCGGCACCAATGCAATAGTTAATTGCAATTTTAAATGCTGATTTACCACGTGCTCGGCGGTGAAGGAAAACATCGTGAGGAAACCTGCATGCCTGAGAAATAAGAAAAAAATATTTCAAAGACATTTGAAAGTTCGCCAACATGCATTGGGGCAGCGCGGCGGACACTTCTATGCCCTAAAACCCTCTCAGAAATTAGAGGAGGCCTGTGCCTGGCAGTGGGACGTATATAGGCTGTAACTTTACTTTACTTTACTTTACAAATTATAATACATTCATTAAAGTGGAATGATATAGATCTTAAATTTTTATGCGATACGCGCGCCATCTATTTTCAGTTAATTGTACTATGCCTATGACTGTCGCGCAAGTGTGCAACCAATAAGTTGACAAAGTTTTAGCGCATTCTGGTCAACGGTATGGAAGCACATAAAATACGAATAAATGAACAAATACATTTTCATATTATGAGAAGATAATTACTATGAATTCAAACAAAATTGACATTAATTTTAGTAGTTATATGTCATAAATATTGTGTACATTTAAATCGCTACTTACTATATGCTATGTTCTCATATGTATTTGGATGTACTTCAGGGCAAGGAAACTGGATCGTACATCGCTAGTGAGCTGGAAGCGCTGGAGAAGGAACAGAGTGCTGTCGACGAGAAGGCGGCCGCCCTCGAGAAGCAGCTGCGACGCGTCATGGAGTCTGCAGACAACACCGAGGTGGGAATCGATCCCACTGCTGGGAATAGCCTTTCAATAATTATTTATATTTTTTATTGAGTAAGGGTGACACAGGAATTGTTACGGATCGCCGTAACGCCGTTCGAAAAATGAATAAAACGCGTTGTTCTTGCTTATATAGGAGGCAAGCGGCGGTGAGGATGAACTTGTACTTTTATTCTTCTTGTAGTACCTTTTCAGTGGCTGGAGAGCGACGACGGACCCTACCGGCCGGTCCGTCTTTTATATGATTCGGCCACGGCTGGCCAGCGGACCCTTGCCTCACCCCCGCGCCTTTCTTTATTTCTTTAAAATTTTTATTTATTAACAATCATATTTAATTATATAATATTTTTACATCTAATTCTTATACTATTATATACACAATAATTATCTTATACTCTAAAAGGTTTTAAAACTTGTAATTTACAATTTTTAAGCTGAGAACCCTGCCCCGCACCTCAGCACTATAAATATAAAACGTCGTGACGCCCTATGCGTAGCTTCATTAATTCCGCGGCCGTATCACGATATCATGCCCTGATAATGTTATAATTATCTTAAGAAAGGTAATTTATATGAATGGTAATATGTATACAATAAAGGTGATATGCAACAAAGGTAAATTAATTATAAGAGTACAATTTATATTTTAAAATCTATGCTAACTCTCGTTATTTATTCGATGCCTTTATTGGGAGAGTTATTTGCATAGTTACAACATTATTCTTTCTTTATTATCTTATTCTAAATCTTATATTAATATAAGTTATATATATTTAACAAATTAAATACAATAACCAAGACTACGGCTGTTTTTCTGTGTTGTTGTATACACCCTCGCTAGTTGTCGAACCTCGCTGGTCGCGACCCCCGTGGCTCCGCCCACCGCCCCTGAGTTGCTCAACCAGTGCTGGTTACACTAAGCAGGTATCTCGTCGCTTGCGTCGTGCATATTCTCCCGCCGTCGCCACGCTGCGATCCCTCTGGTAGCACGACGATCTTCTTTGTTGGTCTGCGTAGTACATGCCCACTGCTAGTGGTTACGTCCACTACTCGTACCTCTCCGTCGACGCCGGGATACACGTTGCTTATTTTTCCCCTGGGCCAGATGTTGCGCGGTAGATTGGAGTCACAAATGATGACCAGGTCTCCAATCTTTGGTGATGCGCCTATGCTGCTGGGCTCCCGCCGGTGTTGGAGTAGGGGCAAGTATTCCTTCACCCATCTTCGCCAAAATACGTCTGCTAGGGCTTGAGCTCGTTTCCACTGCTGGCGGGCCGTCACGTCGCTCTTGCTGAAGTGTCCCGGTGCAGGTACATGTGAGTTGGGACCGATGAGGATGTGATTCGGCGTGATGGCTTCCGGGTCTCCTGGGTGAACTGAGACGTGTGTAAGAGGTCTTGAATTGACCGTGTTTTCGACCTCGGCGAGCAGGGTCACCAGTGTCTCGTCACTGGGATAGCGTTTGTTGAGGGTGACGCGTAGGGCTTCTTTCACGGAGCGAACCATTCGCTCCCAGGCGCCGCCCATGAATGGTGCTGATGGTGGTATGTACTTCCACACAATTTGTCGACATGTGGTTTCGTTCTCGAGGGCTGCGAGTGCTGCTTCGGCCAGCTCCTTGTCGGCTGCCTTAAAACACGTAGCGTTGTCACTCCAGATTTCTTTTGGGCATCCTCTTCTGCTCATGAAACGCCTAAGCGCTGACACAGCTGAGTCGGCGCTTAACGAATGGGCCACCTCTATATGTATTGCTCGTGACGTCATGCAGGTAAATAACGCGCCATAGCGTTTTTCACGATGTCGTCCCACTGTGACTTCTATTGGCCCGAAGTAGTCCAGTCCGGTGTATGTAAACGGACGTGCGTGATGAGCGAGACGCGCGGACGGCAGGTTTCCTGTAGACGGTGATGCAGGCTTGGCTTTTCTTAGACGGCACGGTAGGCAGCCTTTGAGGACAGTTTTTACTACTGTACGTATTTTTCTTATGTACAATCTCTGTCTTAATTCGTTCACGACTGTTTCCACGCCTCCGTGATGTAATCTCTCGTGTACGTGTGCTATGTACAGACGAGTGTATGCGTGCTTCCCGTCTAGTATGGGAGGGTCATACGTGTCCTCCTCTACCTCTGATGCTGCTTTTATTCGACCTCTGAGGCGTAGGGTCCCCTCTTCGTCGATATATGTGCTCAGGTGGCCTAGTTTGTCATTACCTCCTGGAACACTTCTGTTGGCGATCCTCTTGAGCTCCTTCGTGAAGCTTTCTCGCTGACTGGCTTGCACCCACAGTTGTTCGGCTCTTATATGATAAGCGGCTGGTATTCCTACAAGCGATGAGACAGTAGGTGTTGCCCTTTTCTCCTTGGTGGGGTTGTTGCGTCGGTTTGTTCTTTGTCAGCCGGGGTCGCTATCTTGTCTAGCTTTGTTGCGTTTGCGCCCAGCCTTCACCACGTGCTTGTTTGGTCTGCACATGTCGATGAATAGGAGGACTCTCGCTGTCGCCCTTATGAGGCGAATCCATTTTGAAAATCTTTCTATTTGTGGCAGATGTGTTGTTGGCGAGTCTTCATTTTTAACTGTGATGTTACATATTTCTCGTTCTTCTCCGGTGTCGTATTGTGTCGTTTTTTCTTCCTGCGGCCATTCGGCCAGTGGACGTTGTAGAAACGGGGGCCCTCGGAACCACCGGTGCGACTCGTCGAACCTTTCTGGCGTGGTTCGGGTCGCGTCGTCTGCCACGTTTTCTTTGGACGGTAGCCAACGCCATTCGTTCTTTTTGGTCGTATCTTCTATCTCCGCCAGGCGATGAGCGACGAAAGCTTTGTATGCGCGGGGCTCCGACCTTATCCACACTAGTGCAGTGCGAGAGTCGCACCAGTATGTCTTGCCCGCTATATCGTCATCGTGCTCACTAATCACGGTCTGCGCAAGACGAGCTCCCAGTAGTGCTGCTTGTAACTCGAGCCGTGGTATGGAGACTGGTTTCAGTGGTGTCACGCGGCTCTTGGCGGCGGCCAATGATATGTTGACGCTGCCGTCTGCTCGCTCCGTTCTCCAATACACGGCGGCTGCGTAGGCCTCCTCGCTTGCGTCGACGAATGTGTGTAGTTGCCGCGTTGACACTGGGTTGTAATCGTAGCATCGCGGTATTCTCAGTTGTTCTAGGGCGTGAAGTGAAGTAATCCAGTCTTCCCATTTTTCTTTTAACTCTATTGGCAGAGGGTCGTCCCATTCCGCCTTGTAACGCCATGTGTCTTGGAATATTCTCTTCGCTGGGGTAGTCACTGGTGATATTAACCCCAGCGGGTCAAATAATGCCATTATTATGCTCAGCGCTTCACGTTTAGTTGGCAAGCGTTGTTTCTCTTTTACGTCGATCGGCATCTTCATATTGTTTGTATTAAATCCAATATGATCGCTTTGTACATGCCAGAGCAGGCCGAGCGTCTTCTCAGTTTCTTTTCCGCCCAGGCGCACGGTCGCGTCGTTTTGTTTATGCTCTGTCGTTATCTCTTCTATTGTTTTTTCTTCGTTCGATGTCCACCCGCTGAGTACGAATCCCGCTTGTTTGTGGACGTGATCGACTGCTTTTACAGTTTGTTGAGCTTCCGTGATAGAGTGGAAGCTCTGCAAGTAGTCGTCCATATAGTGATTTCTTTTTTATGGCGACCGCAGCTTCGGGGTATGCCTCTGAATGTTCTTCAGCATTTTTATTTGATGTATAGTGCTGTGCATGGTGATGATGTCGCTCCAAAGATGATCGATGTCATCCTATATTCCTCCGGTTGGCCCTCCCGCCGCTTGCCTCTCCACAAGAAACGTAAAACGTCTCTATCTTCTTTGCGCACTTTGATCTGCATAAACATTTCTTTTATGTCGGCGCTCACTGCATACGGATACTGTCGGAATCTCATGATTACTCCGGGCAATGATTGTAATAAGTCCGGCCCCGAGTGAAGCATATCGTTGAGACATATTCCTGCTGTCTTCGCGGCGGCGTCGTGTACCAATCTCGGCGGCTTGTTAGGTTTCGCAGGGTTGATGACTGGGAAGTGTGGCAGATACCATGTCTTTCCTTGTGGCGGTGGCATGGGTGCGCGTTCTGCGTAACCCGAGTTGAAGAGGTTCTGTATGCGTTCTTCGTATTGTAGCTTGAGATTGCTGTCTCGGTCGAGCCTCTTCTCTAAAGTGTGCAGACGTCTTTCCGCGTCTTTGTAATTATTTGGTATTTGGAAATCCTTTTCTTTCCACAGCAACCCTGTCTCGAATCTGCCGTCCGCCGACCTTCTGCTGGTCTCCCTCAATATTTGCATACCTCGCTGCTCGGGATTTTCTTTCGGTCTTCTTGGCTCGATGCACAGTGATTCTAATTTGAAATAATTTTTTATTTCTTCTTCTATTGGCTGTGCTTCTTCCCTTTGATGTAGTCTGCCGCAGAAGGTGACCGTCGATGTCAATGAGCTATGACAGCCATGTAGAACCCAGCCCAGGTTGGTGTATGAGGCGACTGGTTGATCTCGACGACCGACGCGCAGTTTTCTAGACACTATGAGGTGCCAGTTATCTTGCCCGATTAGTATTTTCGGTGAGGCGCGTTCGTAGGTGATATCCTCTTTGATATCTAGCAGATGTTGGCAATTCTTCAAGTGATTTTCATTCACGGATTCTGGCGCGAAGTCCAACCGCTCTACAGTACGCGCTGCTTCTATGTTGTGTTCCTCTTGCGCGTGCTTTCCTCTTATTTTAAGGCTGACGATCTTGCTCTTCTCATGCTTCACCTCCGAGCCAACCCCTTGTATCCACATTGCGTGGGCTGGGCCGTCGGCGCCGATGACGTCAGCTATCGAGGCGTCGACTAAGGTGACCGTGCTTCCTTCATCCAATAATGCGTATGTTTCGACGCAACTTAGCGGCCCCTTTATTGTTACGGGCGCAATCTTCAAGTAGGCGCGGCGGTGTTTGTATGGTTGAGTCGTTGTGATGACCTCCCTTGCCGATGTTGCAGTTTCCATAGCGGGTTCTTTTTCAGTTTCTGCTTTTCTGTCGTGATGCAGCAATTTATGGTGTTTCATCATGCATACGCCTTTTCCGCACGGTGGAGCTTTACACAGCAATCGGCGATGTTTGCCTCGCAGACAGCGATAGCAGATATTATACTTCTTCGCTACTTCCCATCTGTCATTTGTGGACAGAGCGGCGTATGACTTGCAATCGGGCAGTTTGTGTTCTTGTTTGCATTGAGGGCAGCGTTCTTCATATTGTTTCTTGCTTGTGGTGAAGGCGCGTTCTATTTTTCTTGGCCTTCGCTCTCTCGGTTCGTTGTCCTCCGTGATGAATTCCGGCAAGGCATACGCGCTGCATTTATCCGCTTCTTCGTTTAGGAAGATTGATATTTTCTTAAGCTCTGGGATATCTTCTTTCTTCCTGGCTGCATAGTCGTACCATTTGCTTTTCAATATGGGCGTGAGTTTGTCTGTGATAACTCTCGTCATCTCCGGACTATGCAGATAGTGTGCTTTCTTGAGCGCTTCCACGGTGCCCACTACGTTTGCTATGCGATTGGCGAATATGCATAACTCCCTGGGATTGTCCGTAACTTTGTTCAGCAGCTTCAGCTTCTCTATTTCTAAGTGAATTAATGCTTCTGGTCGTCCGAATCTCCTTTCCAAAGTTTCTATTATTATTTTGGGGTCTGATTGGCTTATAAGTAGGCAGCTTGCGGCCTCTTTTGCTATCCCTTTTAAGCTTCGGCGTATTCTTGCTATGTTTTCGTTCATCGTGAAGTACTTTGAAGATTCTTCGTACGTTGTTTTGAAGCTGAGCCATTCTTTGCTGCTACCATTGAATGTGGGCAGCTCTTGCAAATATTTCGGCGGCTCCCTTGTGCTTCGTACTGCTTGTGATAGAGCAGCGGCTAAGGTAGCGACGTCGATTTGTTGCTGCGCCTGTCCATAGTCTTCTTTCTGTGGCGCGGTATGTTGTGGAACGTATTGCGGTGCATATTGTTGAAGTACGGGTGGTGCGATCTGCGGTGCTGGTTGCGACGTGAAGTACGACGCGGGTTGCGGCGCGGGTTGTGTTGCAGACTGCGGAGCGGGTTGCGATGCGGAGTGCGACGTGGGTTGTGGTGCAGGTTGCGGCGTGGGTTGTGACGCGGGTTGCGGCGCGGGTTGTGACGCGGGTTTTTCTTGTAACCATGTACTAATGCGTACTGATGCTAAGTCGTCCTCTATTTCTTCCTCTTCGTCCTCGGTTGATCCGGCTTCTGCTTGTAGTCGCTGCACGTGTATTTCTTGCAGTTCCGTTCTTGCTTGCAATCGGGCCTGCTCGAGCTTGAGTTCGGCTAGCCGCTCTTTCGCCTCTAACTCCGCGAGGAGTCTCTTGCGTGAGACTACGGAGCGGCGTGACCTAGTCTCGCCCGGCTTTAATGTACGCTGTGATCTTTGATCACTCTCTTGCTGGGTTTCTTCCGTTGTAGTCGTTTTATCGGTCGCAGAGGTAGCAGTTGTATCGCTGCCCGTTGTGGTTTCGCTAGTGGTGTTTGATGAGCCACTTGCGGCTGAGTCGCCCCCGGAGGTCTCTTCCGTGGCCCCCTGGGTCGTCTGTTCATCCTTACGACGCTTCGATGATTCTCCGCTGTTACTACGCGTAATTACCATTTTTCTTCAAAATAATATTTTTTCGTTCTTGCGGTTTGCTTCTTAATTCGGCTCTTCGAAGGACCATTAATGTTACGGATCGCCGTAACGCCGTTCGAAAAATGAATAAAACGCGTTGTTCTTGCTTATTAGGAGGCAAGCGGCGGTGAGGATGAACTTGTACTTTTATTCTTCTTGTAGTAGGGGAGATACGCAATGAAACGGACGTTTAACTTTGGAGTATTATTAGATACTGTAATTAAAATCTTAGAAACTCGTTATCTGTCCTTAAAAAATTCGGAGGTATTATAGTATTAGTAATACAACATCTTTTATGAAAATGAAATTTATTTTAAGAAATATTTTAGGTTTTTTTTTAACTCGCTAATTGTCCGTTTCATGACACAGAAGCATTGAACAGGACAAAGGGTGTCTTGAAACGGACTAGAAACCAATGTTATACTTTTTGCTATATAAATACGCAAGGTTTCACAAATTATTTTATTTTACATTATAACCCTTATTTAAACAAATCAAACACTTTGGTACAAAACAAAATGAGATCAAAAAATTTAACAATTACAAAAAAAACGACATTAAATAATTAGACTCTTCTTAATCTTCTAACAAAAATGAGATCCTGGCTTCATTATGGTAAAACAATATAAGTAGGTATCAAAAATATTCCTTAATAATATTAGGACTAACTAAAAATCATAAACTGTTTACTTATATCCTATAATTTTATACCCATACATTAAAAGTAATCAGTCTTCCCGTTACCAAGTTGGAGTATTAATTGCAATTATTACAAAAATAATTGTTCATACCCTTCAGACCACATGTCTCGTGTGCCCATTTCTTACAAATAGTACACATTAACCAGTCGACACTGCTGCATAAATAAGCCCCATTACAAACAGTGCAATAGTCATCATTTTTGTTGCTTTTTTTGCGGTGCTTTTCGCCTTGCATTTTCTCTTAGCCTTAGATGTAGATGAAGATGATAGATAGATTCTCGGAGTGAAAAATCGGAATCTGACGACTCTGAAAATGTCTGTATTAGCTTTTTCATGTTTTTGGAAGTTTTCATCTTTTGCTTCCTTTTTTGAATTTTTTTTTAGCAAAATGTTTTTCAATTAATGCGTCCTTCTCAGGCGTGTCAGTTATAACCGTGCTTTTCATCTTCCTAGGTTGGTTCTGAGTTTTCTTTCTAGGCAATGCCTTTGGATAAGGTCGGATATATTCAGGAGATAAAACCATGGTTGATGGATTCGATGATTCTGAGTATGTTATTTGTGGAGTGAAGCTAGAAGAGATAGCAGCAGAGGTATCGGGAGCATCGACAGTAGATAGTATTTCAGCAGAAGTTCCAGGAGCATTATCAGTTGATACTTCAGCATTAGGGAGCTCAGCTGCAGGTCTGTCAGTGACAAAAGATGTCAAAAAATCATCCTCAGTAAACGTATTTCTATTAAATGGATGAATACCAGTTTTTTGAAATCCTGCGATAGCATTTTCCATAGAAAATGCGGCAGTATACGCTGTATTGGCAAATTGAGCCACTTCGTAAATCGATACTGTCTTTCCGGGATTAGATAACATCCATGCATTCATGGCCTCCCTATACCGAGCTTTAAATGGTCCATAAACAGAAACATCAAGCGGTTGGAGGCGATGGCTACAGTGAGGTGGAAACGTTAAGATTGTTATATAATTATCTCTAGCCAATGTGACAACGTCGATTGTTATGTGGCTAGAGTGATTGTCACATAGTATCAAACAGGGGTTTTCCTCAGACGGCTTTACGAATTTGATGAAGTGTATCATGGCTTTGTAGAAACTCTCTTCTGTTATCCAACCACTTGGGTTGGCTAAGCCGAGTGACCCTTTTGGACCGCCTTGTAACATGAATTCCTTGAAATGGACTCTAGGAAACACAAATACCGGAGGTACGGTGCCACCTGAAGCATTAATGAATCCAAGCATTGTGATTAACTGTCCTCTCTCTGCCGATGTCACCTGTCCAACTTGTTTACAGCCTCGCGTTGCAACTACTTTTGGTGGGTTAGTCACTGTCGAACATCCAGTTTCGTCAAGGTTCCATATCATATGAGGTTCAATTTTCTTCTTATTCAATATATTTGCAAGATTTTCGTAAAACTTACCAACGTTTTCTTGGTTAAAAGATGTAGCCCTGGACAGAGAAGTATTTTCTGGTTTACGTACTGATAAAGATGGATTCCTTTTCATGAAACCACGAAACCAATCCTTCGTAGCCTTTTGTCGCTCAATCCACTTTTCGGGCGCTATATTATTTGCAACTGCAAATTGATAAGCAAGCTCCTTCACCTGGATTGTAGTGAGCCCATAGCACATCTTTGAAGATCTTTTTAAATAATCGGCTAATAGTTCTTCTTGTTCCTGAGAAAAAATTCTTCTATTTCCAATATTGGGATTATGAGTGAACGTAGTTGAAGACTCTTTAGCTTTTTTAACGATATCCGCCAAATAAGACTTCGATATCTTATATGCTGAAGCTACTGAGCGAATGGATTGGCCTTTATTTAATACTTCTTTCACAGCAGACTCTATTGCCGCTTTCTCTGGACGAACTCTCTTCTTTGGTGGCATCTTATGAACAAAGAAAACCAATTTAAGAGACTAGGTATACAGGAGTAATGAATCGGACAGACACTGACGCATTGAATTGGACGTCCGTTTCAACACGACTGTACCTGTGCAATTCATTGCAAATCTAACCTTAAATACATATATAACCAAATTCCATAAAATAAGTATTAATAAGATTATAACTCACCGTTCCATGTATTTTTGAGAATATATCACAACAAATACGATTATCACAATAGTGACCCAAGTTATTATCGAATTTTAAACCATTTGGCAAATATACGTTATTTTTTACAAAACTCAAGTGTTGAAGAACACGCGAAAAAGTAAACAAAATAATGGCCGCCGGTAGCTGTCATTATTGTGGGTTTGTCTATGGTCATCAGTGCTGCCAACAAACAAATGAAATGAATATTTTCGTTAAAAATTTTCGAGATATCGTAAGTGTCCGTTTCATAACGCGTCCGTTTCATTGCGTATTCCCCCCACCTTTTCAGTGGCTGGAGAGCGACGACGGACCCTACCGGCCGGTCCGTCTTTTATATGATTCGGCCACGGCTGGCCAGCGGACCCTTGCCTCACCCCCGCGCCTTTCTTTATTTCTTTAAAATTTTTATTTATTAACAATCATATTTAATTATATAATATTTTTACATCTAATTCTTATACTATTATATACACAATAATTATCTTATACTCTAAAAGGTTTTAAACCTTGTAATTTACAATTTTTAAGCTGAGAACCCTGCCCCGCACCTCAGCACTATAAATATAAAACGTCGTGACGCCCTATGCGTAGCTTCATTAATTCCGCGGCCGTATCACGATAACATGCCCTGATATGTTATAATTATCTTAAGAAAGGTAATTTATATGAATGGTAATATGTATACAATAAAGGTGATATGCAACAAAGGTAAATTAATTATAAGAGTACAATTTATATTTTAAAATCTATGCTAACTCTCGTTATTTATTCGATGCCTTTATTGGGAGAGTTATTTGCATAGTTACAACATTATTCTTTCTTTATTATCTTATTCCAAATCTTATATTAATATAAGTTATATATATTTAACAAATTAAATACAATAACCAAGACTACGGCTGTTTTTCTGTGTTGTTGTATACACCCTCGCTAGTTGTCGAACCTCGCTGGTCGCGACCCCCGTGGCTCCGCCCACCGCCCCTGAGTTGCTCAACCAGTGCTGGTTACACTAAGCAGGTATCTCGTCGCTTGCGTCGTGCATAGGAATACACCACACATACACGAGACACGAGTCCATCTGATGGTAAGTAGTTGCTGTTGGTCATAGAAATCTACATCCATCCTCAGTTAAGAATCACCTAATTAATTTTTTACGTAGTAGAGTCATGCTGCAGTTAGATTAGTAGTATAACACGAATGGGTCGGCTCGACCGGGGAAGGACCACGCTCTCACAGAATACCAGCGTAAAATAGTAGCATAATGCTGCTGTGTTTCGTATGGTGAGTGTAGAGAACCGGATACCCTTTTTGCTGGAAACGAGGCATTCCATCTTAGTCCTCACGGGTGACAACGCATCTGCATTTTGATTCGTAATCGAGGATAGATGTAGATGTCTATGGGCCACAGCAACCACTTACCATCAGGTGGACTGTGTGCTCGTTTGTCACCCTATCCTATAAAATAAAATAAAAAATACACCATTGTCCCTCAAACGGAGAAGTTTCTCGCTCTCACAAAATACCAGTGTAAAATGGCAAGTTAATGCTGCTTTGTTTCGTATGGTGAGTGTGAGAGAGCCGAAGACCCTTTTTATTGTATAGGAGACACTCCATCTTAGTCCTCAGGTGTTTTTTTCTTATATATAATAATAAGGATGACACACGAGCACACAGTCCACTTGATAGTAAGTAGATGCTGTAACCCATAGACATCTATATTTATCCTCGATTAAGTATCAAAATCCAGATGCATTGTCTCCCGTGAGGACTAAGGCGAAATGCCTCGTTTCCGGTAAAAAGGGTCTCCGGTTCTCTACACTCACCATACGAACAGCAGTATTAAGCTGCTATTTTGCGCGGGTATTCTGTGAAAGCGTGGTCCCTCCCCGGTCGAGCTGACGACCATTCCTGCTACAACCATAATAACCACGCATATGCGTTTTGATTCTTAATCGATGATAAATGTAGATATGTCTGCGGGCCACAGCTTCTACTCTCCATAAGGTGGATGGTGTGCACGCTTGTCACCTTTATTCTTTAAAAGATTATAAATGTATATTCTATTTAGATTCTAGTTTTATTAATAACTTCATCCACTATATTACCACCCTTAGGGGTAGAGGTTTTTTCGCAAAATCGCCACAACCCATTTTACCTCACTTTGAACTTAATTTTGAATTTTGATTGATGAAGATATCGCATAACATACTACAAAAATAATACATATACAAGAAGAGAACATGTAATCGAATTTAATAAAACTATTTTTACGTATTTTATCGCGTTTAATTTTACTTTTTTTTATAATTCCTGACGTTTCGGAGCATTACAGCACTCGTGGTATTCTTATTATTTTAAAAGAAAAATGCTACATCATTTAACCGATGATTACCATTCATGGTCACGGGGCCTGAGGTGATTGACCCGATGTCAAAGTTAACCTGGACCTTCACCTCTTTTATTATTACTTTTGATCCGATCTACGCAAAATGAACTTACTGTGTCTTGAAGTCTTGCAGTTATGCTTGGGTTTAGTTTTGATTTTATTGATTACAGGATACCAAGCAGGTGGTAGTAGTACCCTATATATATTATATATATATATATTTTTTATATATATATTAGTGGTGTATCAAATCTGATGGAGGATATGATTACAAACTTCAGACAGTTGTATGTTGTTTTCGCGGGTTTTTATTGATCTTTTTATTTGCCCTATGTTTTGTTTGATCATGAGATCATGATAGGAGCTGTAAAGCATTTCAAACGGAAATTAAAAAAAAAAAGTAAAATTAAACGCGATAACATCCGTAGAAATAGTTTTATTCAATGTTTAGTGTTCGCATAAATATAAGAAATCATTGTGCAGTCGAATTATTTACCTCCTACTTTTCTTGAAGAGTGGAGACGTGTATCATATGTTATTACGAAGTGCCAGTGCTGGACTGTAGTCTGTCGTCCAAAGGCTGTAACTTAAATTTTTTTAACATATCTTCGTATTTGCAGGTGAAATGGAAGAAATTATTACTGTCCTGTTCCCGAGTTCCTTACAATCCGGTACCTCCTTTGTTCCATATTTCCTTTTGTTCTATCTCATTGTTTGTTTTAATTTTAAGTGTACCTATGTTTGATTTGGAGGTCAACCACTTTTATTTTAGATCTTTAGTCTCATGGGCTTATACTTAGGCCAATTTAATATGGTTTTATTGTCGGTTACGGAGTTTGGACTGTTAATTTTGGGGGGGCAAACCGTAACGTTACAATGAGCGTAACGTTACATGAATCATCCTTTTTCGCGCGTGCAGCCGGCGTTCATCGATTTATTAGACGTTGTCACGTCGGAAACAATGTGCCAGCTGTGTAATTTACGAGTACCTAGCAGTCGTAAAAAGTGAAGTTAAGATAAATAGCCATGCGGATACTCAATACACCGGCTGTGCCAATATTTCTCGGGTAAACGTCGCCGAGTACCGGGACAAACTTGTGTCTGAAGTCGAGTATTTGCTAAACAAAGTCTTGGATTGGGGGCGACTAAATCCAGTTCTAAATAAAGTCCAGTTCAATCCCCAGAAGACAAAAGTTTGCTCGTTTACCGCTAAAAAGAACCCCCTCTATCTCTTTCAAGGCACTGGCTTTGTTGCCTCAGCCAAAATCGAAATTCTCGGCTTCCACATATCGAGTGATATGCAGTTTCGTGGTCACTTTGAAGAAAAGGCCAAATTGGTCTCGAAAAAGCTCGGCGTGCTCAACAGATGCCGGCACACCGCCTGCAACGTTACAAGGCGAAGTTTCGGCCGCACATGGAATACTGTTCCCATCTCTGGGCTGGAGCTCCCCAGTGCCAGCTCCTTCCACTTGGCCGTATCCAGCGCAGAGTGGCTCGAATCGTCGGCGATCGAGTCCTCTCCGATCGATACGATTCACTGGCGCTGCGAAGAGATGTTGCATCCCTTTGCATTTTCTACCACGGGGAGTGCTCTGAAGAATTATTCGGATTAATTCCAGCCGCCAAATTTCACGTACGCACGACGCATCCAAACTCACGATACCATCCACACCATCTGGATGCTTGGCGGCCCACCATTGTACGTTTGACTAGAAGTTTTCTTCCTCGTACGACTTCTCTGTAGAATCTTTTATCACCGGCGATTTTGCCGGACCGATACGACTTAAGGATCTGACCGGCAACGCACCTGCAATCCACTGGTGTTGCAGTTGTTCTTAGACCGCGGTAGTCACTTGCCATCATGCAAGCCGCATGCTCGTTTGCCCCTCTTTTAGATTAAAAAAAAAACGCGTAAACTTTAAGCTCATTTAATTTCGAACTAAAACGACAGTTCTGAGGGGTTTATTTATACTGTATATAGTACTATACTACTATAGTACTATACATAGTACTATACATATAGTGTCGTAGCATGTGGTCCGATGTTATTCTTAATCTATATGATAAGCGTCATGTATATTGTTTATTGTGAGTATCATAGATATAATAAATATATGGTTCTAAAATTGAAAATTTGTTTTATAATGGTGTAATCTCCATTTAAAGAAATGTTGATAGATGCATAATAGATTAAACGTTGACAATTTAGGCATAATTTCTTCCCTATATAAGATTCATAATATCTTAGTCCTCAGGGGTAACAATGCGTTTACATTTTGATTCTTAATTGCAGATAGGTCGAGATGTCTGCAAGCCTTAGCAACCATTTACCATCAAGTGGACTGTGCTAATTTGTGACCCTTGTTCTATAAAACAAGATATTGAATGCTTAGAATTACATATGATTTAGCTTTAAAATATATGTTTTTCAAAATTATACATTTTATATCATCATAATTGTCACGACTCATCTCAAGTCCACTACTGGACCTACCTCAAGTAATGCCACAAAGCAGGGTCCGAGCAACCTGCATCCACAGACATCCAGTATTTCTTACCAGGTCGTTACTCTATCTAGTGTATGTATCTGTGCGCACCGCCCTACACCGTCCTTATCTTTATTTTCTTCGCCATGGACAATTTATTTTCAAATTCTAAACCTAAATATTATACGTGCAGGAAGAAGACAGACTGATGTCACAATGGTTCCACCTGGTGAACAAGAAGAACGCGTTGCTGCGGCGGCAGATGCAGCTCAACATACTGTAAGTAATGATACATTGTGTCACCTCCATCATTCTGTAGATTTTGAAAGACGTGCCTTAGAGAATAAGTGGTAAAAATAAAAAAATTACAACCGAGATCAATATAAATAAAATGAGAACATCATCAATGTAGTCGAAGTCAATTAAATAAGCATTGTTAAGAATAACTCATAAGCCACTGGCCACAGATCTTGAACAAATTTATATGGGACTACATAAGAAGCACCAGCTTTCAAATAAAAAATCGTCAAAACACATATAAAAAATACAGAATTTACAGTAATCGAATTGGGAACCTCCTCCTTTTTTGAAGTCAGTTAAAAGGGTTTTGTGATCTATATCCTTACTGTGTGAATGAAATATTCAAGATCTGAAAATTATTAAGCAGAATTTGTTATGAGTTTAGGACCCCTGCTTTATTATCTATCAGTAAAAATAATTAGCGGGGATCGCAATTTGTTCAAGTTAGTGTCTGTAAAAACACTTAGTGTCTGTATACATATTGTTACGAGCTTAGGGTTCGTGACAATAAAGACTAGCGATTGAATTACCAAAATTGACACTAATTACCGAACATCAATTAAAACTAATACACACTAATAATTAATCACACTTAACACTTTAATTTACTTTATTTCGCTCCTAAGTCTTCACTTGTACTGCCAATTTACTGCCCCGATCGTGGCTTTCATGGGCTTTTTATAGGCCTTTTCCACTGAAACATCCAGAATATTCCAGCAAATACCGGTATTGACCGACTAGGTGGCGAAAGTTCGAGTGTGGAGTTCTCCAGAAAGCTTAGTTCTTCTATTCGATACTGGATGGCGCTGGAGTTGGAAAGTTCCAACATGACATTTTCTAGAAAGCCCTCGCTCTGTTCCCTGACACTAGATGGCGCTAGTGCCAGGTACCAGACATCAACTTAGGCACGCAACAATATTATAATATACAATCCTTAGGACAAATCTAGGTTGAGCTTTCAATACAATGTTATCATCAGTAATTCAGTCGAAATATCTTGAAACTCTATCCAATTTTGTAAAACGTTGTAATGTAAAGCTAGGATGCGGCGACCATTAAAGCGTACATTTTTAAATAGTGCCTTTCTTTGAAAATCGAGAGTGTGCTTGTTAGTTTTGATATGTAGGGGGCCCATTGAAGCCTCGCTATATATATATATATATATATATATATATATATATAGTCATTAATGTAGACAAGAAACAGAAAGATGCCGAGAATTGAGTAAAGATTTATGTAGATATTAAAAGTAATTCTTAATTTACTTTTACCAGTGATATGACAAAAAACCTCTGTCCTGGAAAGAACCAGCAAGAAACCCAGCAAAACAAACTCAGGTTTAGGAACCCTGCTTCTTTATTGTGTATTTGTAAAAATAATTATCGCCACGCAAATTTTGTTTGTGCTTTTTTATCAATTCCCCCAGAACAAACTTTAGTTAGTAATGATGTTTTGAAGTTTAGGCGGCAACTTGACCGGCAGTGGATTGCTGTTCCTATATTATTGTTTAAATAATGGTTTGAAGTGGATTTCGATAAGTAAATGTGGTGCTGTTTCATTTACTAAGTGTCTGCACATATAAACTGTTAACGGAAACGACGAAACTAGTGCTTCGATGTTGAAATAAAGCTCAAGTAATTTTGTCCGTTTAGACGCTTTAAGAATTTGAGGTACTATTTTCTCTTGAGGTACTATTCTCATCATCAACTATCTGATGGCTCAAGCTGTCTTTTAAATCTCTCAAAAACCACATTAAAATGCATCAACATATTTAAAGTCATTTTAATAATAATATATTATTATTATTTATTTATACTTTAAATATGTTGATATTATTGAAAAATTAAGCGACAGTAGCCTAATGGCAGGGCGCGGACCGCGAACTCAAAAAGGTCGTGGGTTCGAATCCACCATTCGACTACTGGCGTGAACCACTCGTAACACATGCAATTTAAGCTTACCACGAGTGGTTAAGGGGAATATTAGTAATGTTTGTAGCATTGTTAATATTCTTTAAAAAATATTTATTTGCACACCATACAATCCCAAAACATCTATTGTTTTGGGATTGTTGACACAAAAGTTTCCTTATTCTGCACAGGACTATTTCAACTGACGCTTACAACAGGAAAACCTAAGCTGTAAACGTCAGTGCTCTTCCTGTATCACAATATACAAAAATTTCACAATAATACAAATTAAGCTCATAAAAGGGTATAGTAAAAAGAAAATAAAGTTTTACCATATTGTGAAGAAATTTTAAGACATAATCATAAACACTCACGCCTGTCACCCAGAGGGGTAGGCAGAGACTACAGACTTCCATTTGGTGCGATCCTAACACACCTATACCTACGCATACATGCTCGTCGGTTAAGAGTACTCCTAATTTGGCCAATTTTCAATATATCGCTGATTTGGTCGATAAACTACGACGTCCCTTTCCGACGCTGCCGTTCACTTCTGCAACATAAATTTGCTTTGTCACTCTTTCCTCATTCATTCTTTCCACATGACCAAACCACCGAAGCATTCCTTTCTTAATCCTGGTGACATCATCTTGCAGAATTTTAAAACTTTAAGTAAAATAATGGATAATTTCTTATTACTTGATATTTGCAACAGTACAGCCGTACATGTCCATTACTGAAGAGAAAAAAATTAGCGAGTGCATTTTATAACTACTTTGGGAACTCTGCTTTTTTATCAACTCTCACCAAAAAGACTTCAGAGAGTAATTAATTGTGCGGACTACCCTTTTAACGTTTTGCTGTTTTGCAGCGAGCAAGAAGAAGACTTGAGCAGACGATGCGAGTTATTGGCGAGAGAGTTGAGGCTTTCCCTCGGAGTGGACGAGTGGCGTAAGACTCCTGGACAGAAGAGACGCGAGAGACTGCTGCTGCAGGTCAGTTTCCAGCAGCTCTTCACACCTAGGAACTAGTGGATTCTCAACTCAGGAGATGGGCAGCAGCATCTTCCTAATAACGACTAAAATACAATACAAATGCGGTTGGCAAACCCGCTCGTTAAGCGTGACAACTACCTATATGAAGCAGTCTATGGGGTGGGTTTAGTGGGCTTTTTTATAATGTTACCCCCATAATACGATTTTCTCCTGTATCGTCGAGGCCATAGAATACTATAATACACAATAGAATGGCTGTCAACCTTATTTTGTACTAAGAATAGGCGTCGCCGGGAGCACACATACATGCAATTACGACGTATTATCAGTTAATCACTACTACAAATCCGATTCGCTGTGTTGACAGACGGATTTTAATACATATTTATTGTAAATAGCGTGCAATTTGGTATTTTCTAAATATTTGCATGCGAAATTTGGAAACAATTGTAACGTGAAAACACATCTCGTATTGACATTCATACGTGTGAATTGACATGTTAGTGACATTTTAGTGGCTACACGGGCTGCGCCCACTCCCCCGTTCTATTATGTATGTATTATAGTATTCTATGACACAAGAGCCGTGGTAGCTCAGATGGTTAACGCTCGCTGTAAATATAACAGAACGCGAGTAACCCGGGTTCGAACCCCACCGGCACCAATGAAATTGTTAATTGTAATTTTAAGTGCTGATTTACCACTTGCTCGGCGGTGAAGGAAAACATCGTGAGGAAACCTGCATGTCTGAGGAATAAGGAAAAAAAATATTTCGAAGACATGTGAAGTTCGCCAACACGCATTGGGGCAGTGCGGCGGACACTTCCTTGCCCTAAAACCCCCTCAGAAATAAGGGGAGGCCTGTGCCCAGCAGTGGGACGTATATAGGCTGTAACTTTACTTTTTACTTTTATTACACAAGCTAGTAGTACCAGTTACTCGACTCCACCGAGTCAGTAATTCATTCTTGGGGCGATGTATACGCTTTTACAACAAACTCCCAGAAAATATACAAAATTTGTCATACACGAAGTTCAAAAATATTATTAAACTAAGTTTGTATAAAAAGGGTTATTATAATATTAAGGAATTTATGGATGATAATAACCCCTGGGAAGGGTGATCGCTACCAAGCCATTTCTAATTTGTCTTGTGTTGCTTATTGTAAACATGATTGTAATCTATTATTGGAAAAAAAAATAGTCCCGCTGGGTTTCTTGCTGGTTCTTCCCAGGACAGAGATTTTTTTTTTTGCGAACCAGTGGTAAATGAAAAAGTGACTTTCAATAAGTATTGTTATAATCTACATTAAATAAAAAAGTTTCTGTTTCTGTATGGTCGCCATACAAATACTTATTGCGTGTAGGATTCGAACCCGCGGCCCTCAGCACTGAAACATTGCTAAACCACTGCGCTAGAAGAGTGTAGTTTTATAAAACTACTTTAAATGATCAATACCCTCTTTAAATAATAGTAAAATATTAAATTGTAGCGTGGCTTTCTGTTTACAGGAGTTGTTGTCAGCGGTGAACGAAAGGGACAGACTCGTACAAGAGATGGACGAACAAGAGAAAGCGTAAGTGTTTTCTTATTAAATTTTAACTTATACTTATTTTTCTGGAGTAATTTTACATAATTTTATACTCCAATAACATACAGTCTGCCTTAAAATATTTATTGAATGAAACTATTTTCAACGTTAAAATTAAAGTTTAGAATGTTCTCGGAACATCGGAAATATAAAGAAGAAACGATAAATTACATAAAAATAAAATCGTTTTTTTTTTTTTAGATTATACCTATAGACAAGCGAGCAAACAGTCCATATGATGGTAAGTGGATGGCCCGTAGACATCTTCATTTATCCTCGTTTAAGATGCAAATGAACCCTGAGGACTAAGATGAAATGCCTCGGTTGCAGTAAAAAGGGTCTCCGGATCTCTGCACTCACCGTACGAAACACAACAGCATTAAGCTGCTATTTTACGCCGGTATTCTGTGATATTCGTGCTAAAGCCATAATATAGCTGCAGTTTTATTCAATAAATAATGGTGTAATTGATATGAGAAATAATTTTAATATGTAACAATGTTTTATATACAGGATAGCAGAAGACGATGAAATTGAAAGAAATCTATCAAATGTGGAGATACAAAGGAAAAACAACTGTATTTTACAGTGAATAAAGATAAAAATCGAAAAGCGGGACTGTTAATAAAAGCTATTGTGCTACGAATAAATTTGGAAAAAACCCCTAATTAATTTAGGCAGTTTTTGCGTTATCTCATTTTGTAAAAGTGCTGTATTTATTTTAAATGCATAAATTATTTTTGTCGTTATGTATAGTAGATAAAGTAACGTCGCAAAATGGCACTAAATGAAAGGATCATCTTTTCCAATAATTTATTTAGGTTTTTAAACTTGGAGTGGATAACTAGAAATGCTGTTGTGGGACAGAAATAATACTCAGTTGTTTCCTATAATATAGCAAATTATTTTATTTTTCGATTAGCATGTATGCTTTATTTTATTTAGGTTGTGAGGCTATAAATATGTGTTTTTTTTTTAATATAAATAATCTTAAAATAACATAGAAAGATAGCGCTGCATAAATTTGATGTACAAATGACGCTGAAGCTATGCTCTATTGACGTACGTACACAACTTTCTTCATTATTAGCCCGTATAAGGTCACTTCTAGACGGATACTGTTCCAAAAACCATGTTTTTGGTTGCAAATGATTTGAGATGCATATGATTAGTGTAGTGGCGATATAAGTATATCGATTTCTTATATTTTCGTGAACACTAGACATTTAAATAAAACTAGTTTTTACGGATTTTATCGCTTATATTAACTTTTTTATGTCGGGTATATAAATAGTGTATATATATTGACAACTAGTATTATTTAAAAGATATAAGAATATCCTCTACCCCATATAATCTCGTGAGTGTTTTAAGAGACGACTTAGGGAAACAAATCAGCAGGCAGTAGCGTCTTCCGAAGAACGACGGTTGCCAACGCGTTTGCCTCAATCCATGAGGGAGACCTTTGTTCACCAGTGGACTTATCTGTACATGTGTATCATATATGTTGAGCATGGCTTGGTTTTTACATGGCTTAATGTACTAAATGTACACGGCCCTTAGTCTTTCTTTCTTTGACTGAGATAAAAATATATATTTCGATTTAAAGTTAGTTAATATCTTTTTTATTTACATTTAGTACTCAGTTTATCCAGATTACAAGTTGTATGGCCAATCGGTCTTTGCATTTTTTTAATAAGAGCCCATACACATATTTATAGCCTCAATTTTAATTCTGGGTTATGTTAGGTTTACCAAAGAATTACGTTAAATCCAATCGCCTTTTAAGGGCCTACGCTCATAGGTGCCATGGCATGGCACGGCGTGTCAAGACTTCTATTTTCTTTTTCTATTTAATATACTTCGGCATGCTGAAGGATCCTGTGGAATCCCTCTACATGCCAAACAAGTTTAGACTCGCTCGTGTACCAGGCGGTCGCGCGGATTGCTTAGATTGCCGCAGGAATGGGCTAATTCAATCTTGTTTCAATTAGCTTAGCAGTCACATTCTTTTAATAGCATAAAGTAACCTATGCGTTTCTTGAGATGCCGTGACGTGCCGCAGCATGCCGCGGTGTCGCGCGATACATTTCGGTTTATTCGTGCTGAAATAAAGGAATGTCAGTGCTAATTTCATTAAAATAAGGTGGAAAATCCTTTGTCCATGAAAAAAATCCCTTGACACGCCGTGCCATTCCCTGGCGTCTGTGAGCGCAGACCCTTAATCTTGCATGACCCAGTCGATGGTGATAAATAAGTACAATTTGCCATAGATATTTTTTTCGACACGACCATAGTCGCGTGTTATTTTTTTACGTGAATATTACGTATATTTCTAGTGCTGTAAATATTAAAATAATATGTTTTAGTTAAAATTTTATATTTATGTGGCTATGTTATTTAATTTTTTAATTCTCTTGCCTCTGACAGTTCACAGATGAAATGGTTTTTTTACATAAATAATGACGGGAATAATTAATTCGATTATACGACTTTTTTACAGTATCAAAATTGTAATCCTCTTGAACTCCAAGAACATATAAAAATAAAATGATAAATAAATTATCACCTATATTTTTCACTGTTTTTCATTTTAATTATGGCAAACGGTCCTTTGACCAGTGTGCAAGAGTTTTTACTTTTTATTTTTAAATTAAATTATCGTTCAAAAGTTTTGCCAACGTAATGATTTATTCAATGTTTTGCCAACATTATAAAATTTGTGTGTTATATAAATATGTATCTTATGTGTCTGACCGAGGGTCGATTTCTGGCCGAAGCCGCTTAATCAGCTAGTTTCAAAATCCCTGAGTAAGTAAATAAGTTTATCCTATAGGCGAACAATCTAAGACAACAATCACGTTTTTGCTTCACTATTCTAGGTAAACAGTACCAAAAACTACCTAGCACAAAAAAAGTATAGTTTAAGAAAAAGTGGATTTAAATTTAAGTAAAAGTTATTTTCAGTGTTGTGTAAAAATGTATAAAAGCAAACTGTGTAGTGTCAAGACAAACAAAATGATGTTTAATGGCACGAAGAAATTGTTTTGTGATTAAAACTGTTACTTTGTTGAAATAAATAAAAAAAAAAAGAAATTCAGTTCAAATTGTCAAAAAATAAAAATACAAATGAATTTATAACTTTTAAATCAAAGGTTTGTATTGAGTGTATCGCGCTCTCGCTTATTAATATCTTTTAGTTAAATTCGGAGCTTGCTAAACGGCGAAGTGGCTTCGGCTAAAACATCGGCCCATTTTGGCGGCACCTGAAGTTGTTTTTTTTTTGGTTGAAAGTAGCCGAATACGAAACCGAAGCTTCGGTCAGACACTACTTATCATTATCTGTATCATCGAATGTGTTTCCGATGTATATTCTAAACACACACTGCACAGGATTATTCAGACATTGTTAGAGTCATTATGAATGAATGGGTATTATAGTTCGAATAACAATAGTCGTTTTTCTGTGGTTTGGATATTATATAACTCGCGGCACGTAACTAGCGCTGAACGAAACGTTGAAGGGATAGCTGCGAATGTCGTATCGGTGCTGGGGATAGAATGCGACTGGAGAGCCAATCAGCGCGTGCGAACGATACGTACAGACAATCATACGCAGTAATGCACAATGAAG
This sequence comes from Parnassius apollo, assembly GCA_907164705.1. NCBI lineage: Eukaryota > Metazoa > Arthropoda > Insecta > Lepidoptera > Papilionidae > Parnassius > Parnassius apollo. The sequence goes on along the minus strand of CAJQZP010000419.1, from coordinate 5,754,354 downwards.
GTCAACGCTAGACTTTCGTGCCGCGAGTTGTAATTGGAAGTAAAAATGGTTGTTTTTGTGTTATTACTAAACCTAAACGTCATTTTGGCAATGTTTGATACACCTTTCTTATAAATCAGCATGTAAATTATATTCATTATATCTAAATTTATTGCATTAATTTAGAACAAATGAAATGTGAAACGAAGAATGAATTCAAGAATGAACTAGAAAAAGGAGGAACCATGTTAATATTAATCAAAGACGAAAATGAAATGTTTTTTGTATTTTTTCTAGAAAAAAAAGAAATTCATTTATACTTTAAACCAGTGGTTCTTAACCGGTGTTCCACGGATATTGGTGGTCCCTATAGGTACCCAAAGTGGTCCGCGAGAGCATCATAGAATTCTCTTAAATATAAAAAAAACGTTGACAATATTTTTGGAGATGATGCCTTATGTGCACAGCTGCTACCTTTTGCAATATAAAGTGTTGCTATATTAAAATAAGAGGCGCACAATAATATACTTTTGCGTTTAATTTAAAGAAACTTAAAAAAAAACTCATTTATAATATCGACACCCCCGAGAACAAAAGTAGAATAAAGCTAGAAAAAATCTGAAAAATATTCCCAAAGTGTATTCCAACCTATAGATTATGAATCTGATATAACGGAAAAACTACATAATAGCAAATTACTAGTTTTTTGTTCGAGGGCGTCCATATTATGTATAAAAGTCGGTGATCTGTGGCAAGACAAAAATTGATCAGTTATGACTGAAATGTTAAGAACCACTGCTTTAAAACAAGATACAGGAAATAATCATAATGTCAATTTAATTTTATCCAACTGATATAACGAAGTTTCTAATTTGATCTTCAGGTGCTATAATTAATTTGATTTAAAGTTACAATCAGTGTGCAATGTTTGTTCAATATCATTGTTAAGACAAACTGTACATATAGTTGTAAATTGATAGCATAAAAATGTTTTACACTTATATTCTTGTCAAATCAAATATAAATATTGTTTTTACAGTAACTTAAATAAAAAAATTATATACCTCCGAAACAAAATAGGCTGAAAAGATTTTCTTGAATTATAGCTAAGAACATTCTTGACCAAGTCACCTTTTAAACTAAAAAAAAAGACAATCTAAATCGGATGACAGATACACATTTTAAATATCCTCCTACTCTTCTCTGTTGGCTTCGGGGGTTAAAAATAATACTATCAATAATATCTTTCGAGTTGCAATTTAGCGCCGTAAAATGGGATATACTCTCGAAGTGCCATTGATTCGTCTAAAGCAAATACTTCTATGTATAGACCTAGACGAGTAATTCGCTACGGTACTAATACATTGCGCAATATATTACAGTCAGTTCTCTGTAACACCTTTTCTTTTTGTAAAAGATCGATTTTCAAATCGATTCGAATCGAAATCTGATTAATCGATTCGCAAAAAATCGAGATGTAAAAGAGCGATTTTTGAGAAATCGATCTTTTTTTCGCTTTGTTTTCAGATTCGAACAAAGTACAGATTACAAACGTTACTTATTTTCATTTCTTTAATCCATTAAGAAGAGGCGAAAGAAACTGATTACAGTTCTGCTAGTTTTTGAATAGAAAAACTGTCGTTGTTTACGTGTTTGGGTACTTTCAACTAATTGTAAATAATTTTATAGTTCTTATGATCGATCGAAAGAGAAAAAGATTCGATCTCGATTTTCTAGGGTAAAATATCGATTCACTGGATCGGTTTAGTACTATATATCGAAAAAAATCGATCTTTTTGGCACAAGAAATCGATTAATCGATCTCAGATCGACATGCCTAGTCGACTACGAGCGAGCGAGGAGACTAGTTCTTTGTTTTGTAAAACGCGAACGTTTTTTTCTACAATTTAACACTAACTGTATTCAATGTGACTAAGAAAACGCTGTCATTATTTATGTGCGCACTTTGTCAACGTTATTTGAAGGTTAATTTCAGATTGTTACTATGTAATTTTATTTCTTATTTGTTGAAAAAAGTCAAGTTGTATACATAGAAGTCTTTGGTTTCAAGTTATTTTTTAACGTTCGTAGAGCAGACTAACAAACGAAAATAGACGGAGTGCTGCGTGCAAAAACCGTACTCTACGTCTTGACACACATGCATGCGCATGTGTGTCATGTCAGTTGAAATGTACGCAGCGATTTCTTTCTTTGTTGGTCTGCAGTTTACAGAGATACATTTTAAATTATGCTATAAATAAATTTCATAATAAGATTGGCGACCTTTCGTTGACTTTAGTGCAATTATAATATGCGTATAATCGTATTAATAAATTTCAAATATAGCAAACCTGATATTGTCAAATGTTTATGAATGTACGTTTAGAACTTTTGAGTACACAAAATCAACTGTATACGTATATATTTTAATATATGTGCCTAATAACCACTATTAAGTTTATTTAATGAGAGACTTTTCTAGAATAAATGATGAAACGAGAGTTTTGGCGGGAACTTGATCTCAGGCAGATAGCTGTTCCTGTATTGTAATTGTTTGAAGTGGGTTTTGATACACAAAAATGGTGCGAATTTATGTATTAAATGTCTGTGCATGCATGTGAACTATTAGTGGAAACAAGGGCTTCGGTGGTGATATGAACCTCAAGTTTTGTCTGCTAAGGCACCTTGAGACACTATCATCGTCGACTGTCTGCTAGGTTAAGCTATAGTCAAAATCTCCCAAAGTCTTCACAATGTGACGCATCTACATATTGTAGCGAAATTTACTGATATAATTTTGAATTGGGTAATGTAGAACAGACTTTGAGATGTATTCTTTTTGGCTGAAGACCAATGTAGCCAATGCCAAAATTAATTAAAAAACAAAATAAAAATTTAAGAAATGAAATTACTTTAACATTATTGAAAATAATAATTTTATTTAGATATTTTAATATTACTTTCAGTCAATCAGTACACTGAATTTTAAATTCCATGGGAAGTCTTTCTTTAGATATTTTTATTTGTGCTGGGCTAAATAAACGTTGACGATGAATGAATTTGTATGTAATTTGTAAAGATTATATAAACTTAATGAGCATTAGAATGAACTTTGTCAATCTTTCATCTGTACATCTGGCTCGAAGGACCTATCATATTCAGTACATAAGTTATAATATAGCATAGTTATTTTTTTATTATTGTAAATTTATTGTGTAAGTGGGATCTCAGTGGGTTTTGTGATTTTAACCTGTCACGTTATCAGTCAATGTTGTAGGTAGTGTATCGCATTCCCATAGAGAATATTTGTACTGTTGTTGTATCAAAAAGCATGAACTTTCATAAAAAATCTTCTAATTAAATAATCATTGAAATTACTGACAATTCTCATGTTTAAGCTTTTCCTGTGACATTTACATTAGCAATATATAGAGTTCCAAGCACATGAGTTACTTAATGTCATATTTTAGACACGATTTTGACGTATTTACTTCTTACAAAAGTATTTGCTCGAAAAAAATAAGCGCATATACGAATAACTCAGTTAAGTTATTAATGTAATAGATTTTTAAAGTACTTTATATTAATCGAGATAAAAAATTATAATTTATACGCCTGGGAAAAAACTTTGACGTTCAAGTTCTCGTTTTCTTAATCGATAATCACAAAATATTTTTTATAATTTGAAAGGCATGTTATTGAATTCTTAATCGGCTACATTTTTATTTAGATTCTTTATCTCTTGATAATAAGCATAAACCTTTTTTAAATAAAGTAACTTTTTATCTACGGATGTAGCACGCTTACTTTGTGCTGGACAAATATGTGTGCGGCGGAGAAAGGAGCGCTAAAAGTCTTTTAATTTAGGAAACCCGCGCCTTTAGTAATCTTCTTTTCGCTATATCCACCCGAAATAGTCTGGTGATCATGAGTGTCTCCCGTTGTAGAATTTGCCGTAATTTTAAGGAATAAGGGTAACAAACGAGCATAAAGTCCACCTGATGGTAAGTGGATGCTGTGGCTCATGGACATCTACGTCTATCCTTGATTACAAATCAAAATTCAGATGCGTTGTCACACCTGAGAGCTAAGATGGAATGCCTCGTTTCCAGTAAAAAGGGTCTTCTGTTATCTACACTTACATTACAAAACTCAGCAGCATTAAGTTGCTATTTTACGATGGTATTCTATAAGAGCGTGGTCCTTTCCCGGTCGAATCGACCCATTCGTGTAACAACAATAATATAGCTGCAGCTAGGCTCTACCACCAAAAGCAACGTAACCGCAGGTGGATTTATGATCGCAGTACCCGCAGCACCTTTGACAATGCTTTCCGTCGCCGCTCTCGGTATTTGATTTCTGTTGTCAACGAAATTGTTATAACACATTTAAATGCAACCAAGTTTCACGTCTTTTATCCAATTATAATAATATATTCGGCAAATCCTCGCTAAAGAACACCGTTTCCTTGGATGATGTGCTAGGCTATTAAAATAAAAAAATATCCTAATATCAACTACTGTCGTGGACCACTTCTAACAGGTATTTTAAGCTGGCCAGGGGTTAATAACATTTTTAATATTTTAAACAGGTATACGTTTCATACGTACAGAATATGTGTGAATGACATAGTATAGACATGAAATAGTAGACAGGTAAAGATTATAATTATATTGTACTTTAAATTATTATTATTATTAACTACTTACCTACCGTTTTGTATTCCTGATTAAGATAAGCTCATGTGCTGGAACGCGCAACACTATTTAGTCTTTAGTATGCATCACTGTAGAGACAAATGGAGCATCGTAAATATTCGTCAAATTAGTCTGTACCTCTGTATCCTGCGGTAACTATTTATTGTAATTATAAACAATCGTAATGAAATATACGTGAAATTGTAAAATATTCTTGAAGTTTTATTTAAGAATTGGGTTTGAGTGCACACCGAGTCACATAGCGACTGAGCTGAGTATGTGTAGTGGTGGTAGAGAATACAATAGAAGAAAACAAAGAATATTCACTTCCCCTTTCGTTCCGTGGATATCGTAAGAGGCGACTGAGGGAAAGGAAACTGGAGATGGGCAGCAGCGTCTTCATAATAATAATGTCCTTCAGACCGAATTTCGGTCACAACGGCCGGTCTTTACGGAGACTATCCATCTGCGCAGGAGTATAGTATAGAGCGTATCCGCAAGCGCAAGTAGACTATCCCACACTTCTACTGGAAGAGACAGTCAACCGACACGACCGCAGAGAGATCGCGCGCAAGACCAACGGCTTTACGTGCTTTCTGAGGGTGAAACACGGCTAACTTCCTGATTACGGGCAGCTACTGAGAATTACTTGACAGAAAACTCGATAACTGATTTTTATTTTTCGCGACCCGGAATTCGAATCCGGAACCTTATTAGTAGCAGTCACGTTTGTGATCACTAGACTAACGAGCAGCCTTTCTAATAATAACTAAAAATAAAACTTTGAAAAAACTGCGTTTGTCAACCCGCCTGTAGCAACTATGGAAAATATCCCCCTATGAATCTATGGGGGAGGCTTATGTTCACCTGTGGGCTTTTATTGGACGCCGATAGAAGAGCCGTGGTAGCTCAGATGGTTAACGCTTACTGTAAATATAAAAGAACGCGAGTACTCCCGGGTTCGATCCCCGCCGGCACCAATGAAATTGTTAATTGCAATTTTAAGTGCTGATTTACCACGTGCGCAGCTGTGAAGGAAAACATCGTGAGGTAACCTGCATGTCTGAGGAAAAGGAAAAAATATTTCGAAGACATGTGAAGTTCACTAACAAGCATTGGGGCAGCGCGGCCGACACTTTGCCCTAAAAACCCTCTCAGTAATGAGGGGAGGCCTGTGCCCAGCAGTGGAACGTATATAGGCTGTAACTTTACTAACTTTACTTTTATTAGACTAACGGTAACGGTACACCGAATGCTCAAATGGCCCGCTGTGTGACGCATTTTTACTCATGGTTCATGACTAGGAATGGAATTTTGCATACTGACAAAAACAAGAAATGATTTCGATGTTGATTATCTCATATATGCTCTGCACAGGGAACTGTCTGTAACATTTATCGTAAATAAATGTTATCCTGATTTGTGGTTTGTTAATATCATTAAAACCTTGGTTAATGAGGTATAGAAAACTTCAACTGTGATCTCGAATGACTGGGAAAGTAAAATAGCAACGATAGACGGAAGCCTTAACAGCGCAATTGCGCCCACTCATTTCACTGCACGGATATGTGAACTCACTTCTTCAAAACGTATTGGCGCACAGCGCAGGAGGGGAACTTCGGACGGTGTTGCCCGCAGAATGCAGAGTAGTGTTATTGAACATTTGCGGTATTGCACGAATCTTATTGTGTATTATTTTGCACACTGCAACTCCGTGAAATGTAAAAGTGGTTATAGTTATAGTGATGGGTAATCTTTCTTTTCTACATTTATTTTACTTACCTGCCGCAAGGTTTTATTTTGATAGACGGCTGAGATGTCAGATGTGTGCATAGATTTAGTATAAACATAATGTGTGTGCCGGTACCACTGCCTGTTACAGGTACTAAGGAATTTCGTTACCTGTGTTTAGCCCAGACGGACACATACAGACGGAGTCCTACCACCTACCTGCCTTAGAACCAATAAATATTTTTTACTATCAGCATCGTATAGTATAACTCTACAGTAGATCCAGGGACAACGAGGCAGCAAACGGACTGGCCAGGAGAGTATCGACTCCGCTCGTCATAGGACCGGGACCAATTACACCGATTCCTTTTGGTAACGTTCGTTCACTGGTACGTAAGCACTTTACTGATCAACACGCTAAGCTTGGGAAAAATCAAGAAGACTGTAGAGAAGCTAGGGAAGTCCTGTCAGCAGTAAACAGTCGTTTAAATATATAACTTATTAATTTTTTCCCAAAAATATTCCTTTTACTTTTGTGGTAGTATAATTTTTTAACTTTTATATGTCATAAATGTCGTTTTTAGTAATGTTTATACGGTTGTGTTGTAAAGAGAAATAAAAACTGCCTTTTCATACAAATTTTGCCTCTACCTTGTATATTTTGTATGCAGAATCGGTCAAATTTTTTTCTATTTTCGAATTTTTTGTATTAAATGTGGTTCCGCTCTATGATTCCAGCTCCTCCCTTCATATAGGACGTATATGATTTTTTTTTTATACAATCTGTATATACAAATAACGCTTGTACCTGTTTTTTTAAAAAGAGAAATCGTATAGGGAAGTAACTTAGAAGGCAGTTGATAAAAAAATCAAACAAAAATAACCGAATACACATATACTTATTTATTTAATTTGTTACATCATTAAAAGTAAGGAAATTTTTTCGTGTAATATTGTAGGGGTTAACTTTTTTGGGATTTTTTATGTTTTTTATTTTTTATTGCTTCTATTATATACGGTGGGTCTTTTATCGGCATAGAACATTCAAGGTGCGAATGAATTAATTCTGTTAGCACACAACTGTGATAAAACTCTGTCAAACGGGATAGGTAGCATTGTTGTTTCCCAAAACTCTTCACTAATCACTTCAACTCTTGCGTTATATTTCTTTTTACTGATACAAGGATATTTTTTCTCTTTTCTATCCATTTTTATCCGTTTATTTTTTTTGGTAAAAAATTGAAATTCACCAAATATAAAAGTTCAAGTCAAATAATCTAATACACTAATACTAATATAAACACTAAAAACTAGAACAAATATGACAATTAAATAAAAATATAATATATAAGTAGAGCAACTTTCACGATATGCTCAGCTCAGTCCATAAGAGCTGTGCGAAGGAAAGAGATCAACCGTGCGAGCGAGAGGTAAAGTAACGTTGAGCATCACTACACGTCTGAACGCCGAGAATGCACGCCGAAGCACGCACGCGTGCATGCTTATCATGTAATTACTATGCATTGCCTTTTGTTATTTATTAATTAACATTGTATTGTCTTGGTGGATGAGCGGGGTACTCAGTAATACAGATTCCCAACCTAGTAAAGGGCCTTACGACTGGTTTAAAATGTATCATTGTAAATCAATAAATCATTTTTCATTTTTTCAACTGGTTCCATCCTAATCAGCCTATGAAATTGCGAATTTCAATTTTTAATACTAGTACATAGGTACCACCGTAATTTGGTAATTTTAAGTGTTGTTTTATGTATCATGTGGTGGGCGGTAAAGAAAAATATCGTCATGAAACTCGTATGTAATAATAATAATAATAATATTCCACAACTATCACACAACGCCATCTAGTCACAAGCTAAGCAGAGCTTGTGTTATGGGTACTAGACAACTGATAAACATACTTATATATTTCTAAATACATCAATATTATAAATATATAAATTACACCCAGACACAGAACAAATGATCGTGCTCATCACACAAACATTTCCTGGGTGGGAATCGAACCCACGACCTCCGGCTCAGCAGTCAGGGTCACTAACCATTAGACCAACAGGCCTGTCAAATATGTGTCTGAGAAATAAAATAAAATATTTCGAAGATATGTCAAGTTCGCCAGTACGCACTGGGGCAGTATCTCGGCCATTTTCTTGCCCTCATTTTGTTTAATTTCCCTCTTAGAATAGAGAGGAGGCCAGTGGCACACGTGGGAAGTATATAGGCTGTAATCTTACTTTATTGATGAAATACAATGACTGCAGTATGTTAATTTCTGAAGAGATTCTTATTCAGAATTCATTCATCGAGTTGAGTGGTGTTAGGTAAATAATATAAAATACAATGTCTAAAGTAAAATCTTTATTATTCATTATTTGTTGTACAAGCAATTGTATATATAACTAAAATATAATATTAAGTTATAATTTTCTTGTTAATAATTAATTAAATAAAATAAATTGATTGGAAGAACTTGAGAATAAAAATCAGTATAATAGATCTTGTAACAAAAGTGATATTTATTTATGTATCACGGGAACACGGAGCCATAGTACAAATACAAAATGCATGTAGTTGGAGAAGTTCACTTGGCCAGTTTTATTACGCGATACGCGTGCACAATAACATGAGACTTGCGTGTGTTGCAAAGCCCTGCCCGCTCTACGTCGCACCCCCCCCCCTCCCCGCGTGCTCTCTGGTTTTGTATAACGAGCTACAAATTGAAATTTTTACCTATTCTGTGCTTGGGGATGTCGTGGACTCTGAAACTTGGTATTTATAACGGAATAAAGTCGAATTAGTTTTTAATCAGTTGCGTTCTGGTTCGTACAGTAAGTGACGTTCGTGAGTTTCATTATTATAGTTAAATACCTCATGACGTTATATTAATATTCTAATATTTTTGGTAGACTGTACAAGCACGCCGCTGTGACGTCATAGGACTCAGATCTCATGTTATTATGCATGAGTAGTATATTATAGTCAACACAATATGATAAACTGGTGATATAATGGTGTCTTTCCGTACGTACGCAGTAACTTTTATAGAATAAGGGTGACAATGAGCACATAGTCTACCGGAGGGTTAATTCTATGGCCCAGAGACATCTACATCTAACATCGATTAAAAATCAAAATTCAAATGCGATGTCAACCATGAAGTCTAAAATCATGGAGTGTAGAGGTGAGGAGAACCTCTCTGTGTAAAAAAGTGTCCGTAGGAAAGCGTTAAATAAGGGTGGCACTACTGTAGCTAGAGGGTAAACTTTAAATTTTAAAATTTATTTTATTGTTTTCAAAAATTTTATTTTCAAAATCACTCTCAACGTGTTTCACGGCAACTTTTTCTGGATTATATTTACTAAATTGTTTTTGACAACGTGAGTAGTTGAGGTTTTAAATACTGCAGTTTCATCAACTACCCTAGTCACCACTAATATTAAATTCTTCAACTCGGCACACTTCACTCCATCGACAACTGCTAAGTTCATTTCATACCTTCTAGTTACTCTAGCGCTGTTGTGGAGAGTTTTTGAAATGTTATTTACTGTTTACAGATGACCACTTTTACAAATATTCTCCCAAGTAAGATGGTTATCCTTACCTCTATACTCCATGACTAAAATATTATATGTTACGCGCGGTTGCAGCAATTAATTGTTGTTTTAATTACTCTGCCTGGTAAACTTATTGTAAACCGTGCCAATAAAGAAACAATACGAAAATGGCGGCAGTAATTATGGCATGGTCAGCATAAATGTATTTATCAAATATTACGGTAGATATACTTTTAACTATGTAAACAAAATATTTATATTGAAATATAGCTCCAGTCGTGGAAGCTCGGGGGCCAACCGCTTGCTAAAAGATTCAAAGAACACGGGAAATCTGGTTTCGATGCCTGCCGGCACCGATGAATTTGTTAATTGCACTTTCTTCAGTTCAAGTGCAATCAACGTGTAACTAATCACGCGCTTAGCGGTGAAGAAAAACATCCTGAGGAAACCTGTCTGTTTGAGAAATGGAGACCGCCAACTCGCGTTGGAGAAGTGCGGCAGGTTAATTGCTCAAACTCTCTCAAATAAGAGGTCATATACAATAGTAGGGCAGAGTGGTGTAAGATTGCGCGGGCGATAAGATGGCGCACTCGTCATTACTCGACACCGGTGTAAAACACACTGCCAAATTCAATTGTGTTTTGATTGCTATGGATGCCAGCATATGCTCCCAAAAAATATTGAGATACGAAAGAAAACGGGAAGTCTAGGTGAGTTCAAAGTTTTTGTATCCCTCAGATCTAATTTTTGGACATTTTGCAAGTATAACTGATAAAACACCTGTTAGAATTACAATGTATTTGTAATTTTCTAAATAATGGCAGTAGTCTCAATATGGTTGCGTTGGAGGCCAAGTGTTTAAGTTTGCGCACTCAGGGGGTGGATAACATAGCGCGCGCAGACTTACTACGTAAAGCTGTATTCATATATATGAATAAATATTGTTTGTTTTCATTAGCTTTTAACAGCGGTTCACTTAGTTGTAGAATTTTATTAAGACCACGCAAAAGTGACCGTAAAATTTGCACGGCTTCTACCATCGAGTATGCTCGTAAACGTATTGGAAAAGGAGAAAGCAAGAGACTATTAGTTTTTTTTTATTAGTTTTTCTTTGTCTTTAGTAACGGCTGAGTTAACACTAAGATACCGATTGCAGCAACTACAATGTGCTGGTTGCAGCTAGGTAGATATGACACTACATTAGTGTTTAAGTAGTTAAGGTAGAAAAAGGTTACTGTGAAATATTTTTCGGCTTGACAGCCAAACAATTAAAGAGCGCAGCTTACGAGTATGTATAAATTACACCATCGTTTCAATACTCATACAAAAAATACGTGGAAAATGTTTTCGTCAATTTATGAAGCGCCACCCCGAATTTTCTCTTCAACAGCCAAATTCCACGAGTATTTATGCGCGTGCTATGGGGTTCAACTGGCCAAAGGTTTAACGGTTTTATGTGAAGATGTCAGTTAGAAGCTAGAAGAAAATATTAATGAAAAAAAGAAGCCTAATCCAAAAACTAACGCAAAGCGAGTTAAAAGGAAGTTTTTAAAATCAAAGACTTTACCAAAAAGGATGGTATGGAGGTGTGGAGGATGCACTGAAGTCTTTGTAGAGCATATTGATGAAGACTACAACAAGTGTGATACGTGCCAGGTGTGGTGGCACAAAAAGTGGAATATTTGGGTTTTGGGGTATTTTAATGTGATTTATGCAAGCTGAACAAACACTGCGCAATCTTATCGCCACCTATGCGCAATTTTACACACCGGGGTGTATAAAGTTGCGCAAATCTCGACTTCTGTTTTTTTTTTTGCTAAAGTAAAAAGTGATTATGTTTGCTCAATAATTAGTCTTAAAAGTTATTTCCAGATAAGTTCCGATTTCATAATAATAAAGAAACCTGTGATTAATTCGTTTATTTTTATGACCGAATTATTCGAAATTGCGCAAACTTACACCACCCTACCCTAAATACCCTAACTGCAAAGTTAAAGGGGCCCGTGATGTAGCATTTCTACGTAAAGCGTAAGTGAAGCTATGAACATACCGAGGTTTGGAAGCAAAGAAGTTTATACTAAAACAAGTAACTTGAGATCTACATATTCGCAAGAGGTTAAAAGAGTATTTGCTGGTACTAAACAGAATTGAAAACTACTTACACTACACACTTGCACTAATCACCTGCACTCGCACTAATCAAAGTGAATACAGGCCTTACAGTATACTAGTACTATAAATAGAAGTCTTTGTTTATTTGTATACAGCTCAAAATTCAAGCACAGATTAAATAATAGTACTACGGTACGAGCGAGATAAGAAGCGAGCAGTCGCCATTTTTAAATAAATAGTTTCTTTATTGGCACAGCTTAAAACATAATATCATACAGCTTAACATAATTTTTAACAAACTTTTTCAAGACTTAGTCTTAGACTTCTTAGACTTAGTCAATACTTCTTATTTTGTCTCAGAACATAATATAATCATAAAGATTTCTTCTCAATATAACAATAGATCATTATTTTAACTTTACTTTGAAATCAAATAAAACGTATTAATTGCTTTGATTTTTAATTATGCACATTGCTAATATTAAAATTTGTTTAAAAAGTATTTAGCAAATACGTGTTGCTATTTCTGTTCAAATGCTTGCTTATATAGTATATTAAAAATGTCAGTTTGGTCATATACAAAAATTCTTATATTATTTTCTACAATAGACAAGGCAGAAATTACATTGATTTTGTAGACCTAAGTAAAATGAAACAAGTAAAGTTAAACATAAAATCTATTTATAAACAAATTTTTGTAAGCGTTGCTAGGTACAGCATACGGGTCCAACATCTGATCAGTTACATATTATTGTCAAACTTAATACTTCAAAAATTTGATTCAAGTTTTCAACCAGAAAGACACGACAAAATCGTTTTCAGAAGTTTAATAAAAATTGTTAAGTGTTTCTAAAATGAACACACAATAATATCAGATAAAATATACATTCATAGCCCCGAAAAACATAACCCATCTTCTGGGCCGGTCGCCGGTCGGGTAAAAATAGTCTCTGTAAATTAAAAGGGAGTATTTTTCCTTTTATATATTTTTGTACCTACTGGTAGCAAATATTTTCAGAATATTTTTTTATTAATTTGTAATCGCGCAAATCTAATAATTTATTAATTAAATTTTCATTTCTTCTACTGCATTTTCGATGTAATTTCTAACTTGTAACACTATAATGTCAGTGTAAAATATTTTGACGAAGCACATTTGGCTTAAAACTATTATAATATGGCAACACACTAATACTTTGATCCAATAACCGCCATAATTATTGACAAACCTGCATAATATATATAAATATTTTAACTCTTTAAATGTCTAGTAACAAACATTAGGCAACACAGTTTAGGAGAAATAACAAATGCTAAGATTACCGATGTACCGAATTCGTATCACTATCGAGTGACTTTGTATGAGAAAGTGTAGGTCCAATTAAAGTCTATTAGGGTCACTTTTCATCTTTCCATACAATTAGCTAGTTCATATATACTTTATGTACTAATTGTGCTAAGGGCACGGATCTAATTGTGAGATCAAATAAACATTGACGAATTTAAAGGACGGATAAAAAATTGTCACTATATTATTAGTTGATTTTAGTTTATTATTAATTAGAGTTTTAACTAGTTTGATGTTTTAATAAATAAAATAAAAACAGAATATGAAATATGTTGGAGAGGGATATTATTTAAGTGGCAGTTTACTGAATTGATATTATTTTACCATAAAAATACTTAATATTGTGATCAAAACATCTTCGATTGGAGTTAATAAATCAAAAACTAATAAAAATAAAAAGAAGTCAACAGCTTAAGTGTATTGTGTGTTGCCACATTTATCGCACTTACCTACAATACGAATAAAAAGACCGAAAAGGTCGGAAAACTTCATTTGGAAGCTTAAAACCAAACCATGCATACTCATGGTAACGACGTCCGTTTGTTTCTGACCAGCAGATACTAATCGCATATAATTAACAATTTAAAAACTACTATCGAATTTTAAAATAATTGATGCGCTCAATTTCATTCGAGAAAACATTGCATTATTTTTTGACATATTTACAATTCTATTGATATTTTAAGGAAAAAAGTCGCTTATATTACAAATACGTTATAATTTCGTAACATTAATACTATAATTGCGTTGGTTTTAATAATTACAATTTATAAATAAGCTTTACCTGTGTTTATTCGATAATTATTTTCGTAATTCTGATTTGAAACAACCTCGTATTTATAATATTTTGTATTAAAATACTGTCAAATTTTTTTACAATATGTATACTTTAGCGGGGCTCGTAACAGGATATGAAAATTGTACCTTGCTGGAACCTTGCTTGTTGAGAACCGTGGAGGTTAGAGAACAGGAGAACGATCGGTGTAGAAAATAGTGTCCCAGAAATATGGACAAAATAAGTGAGGTGCTGCGATCGCTAAGTTGACTCAATAATTTTAACTATTATAAATTATTTATTATTATTATTTTATATATATAATATTTTACAATTTTCAATGTTTCTATTTGTTAAAAATTACTTCGCAGACACTACTTACCGACGGCAGCGCGGCTATAAATTCTACAAATTTTCAAGGACAGGCGGGGTATGCTTTAGCACGTAGCGATCGTTCTCCTGTTCTCTAACCTCCTTGTTGAGAACTATATTGCCAGCCATTTATATACTATTTTTTTAGTATATCAATGTTGCCAGCAATACTATCAGTAATAACCTGTCGCCGCGATGCCAGCTAAGGAATAAGGTGATCTTAATTGTTGTACATATGCACACAGTCACACAATCATATAAAAACAAATAAGTGTAATTTATTAAAAGTTTTTCAGTTTCTAAGGTATGTTTATAGACATTTTTTACACATTTTAATTTTTTTAATTCTTCTGCTTTTTAAAAAAAAACTGTATTTTTGGTTTATACATTACTAATATAATTAATATAAAATATAACTAATATTTCAGAAACAACATCAAACTTTTTAACACATTAACTTTTCCCGTTATAGAAACTGTCAAATATTTCACCTCATTCCAATTTGCCCAAAAATCGTAGATAAAAAATACTGGGCAGAAAGGTATGGCCATAGGGTAAGAAACATTGCACTGCTCCAATTTGGGATTATTTTACGACTATAATTGCAGCTAGAAATTGACACAAAACTAGCCCGTTTGCTAACACTTTAACAATAATTAATCATTTCATAGATTACAATAAAATATGTGTGCGTAATGACATAGCTTAGTTTATTTGTAGTTTTGGGGCGTTGTCGATTGATCAAAAATGGTGTGTTACGCCCTTGTGTGGTTGTTGGTGGTGACAGGTGGCGCTGCTTCAGCCTCTTCAAGGGCGGCTTCAGCTTTTAACTTGCGGTATTTACCTATAATAAAAAACACGAATGCTTATATCTATGGAATAATCTATATTGAAATGATGACCAAACATTTCCATTTTTGATAAATATAATATAGTGCACCCCCCCCCCCCTTCGGTATATGTGCAACTTGTGAGATGTAAACAAGATTTCAAATTATGCGGTCATTTTATCCGACTTTGAAAAAAGAGGAGGTTAACAATTCGACTGTATATGTTTTTGTTTTTATATTACAACTATGTTACGCGATTTCTTCGTCCATTGTGGACAAATTTTGATGACTGTTTTTTATTAAGTAGGTTTAAAACCCATGATTATCCCACGACATGTGATCCCATATGATATTAAAGAAAAATTTATATGCATAAGAATTGCAAATTAGGGAGAGAAGTTTTTAATGGAACTGTTTAGACGACATTAAGATTGTGGTACACCGTGAAGTGGCAGTGTAAGAATATACCCCACAACGTCTCGTTGAAGTCGTAAGAGGTAACGGTCGAAAACAAAACACAAGGTATAAATAACTTACGTGATATTCTGACCATGATGGTACCCCACCATATGGACCAACCCCATCCGACGAGGCAGAAGAGCACCGTGAACAGTTGTCCGCAGCCAACCAGGAGATCGATGACAAATAATCCTGCGAAAAATAATAAATATACAAATGGTTCCTTAAACATTTACATTGTATAAAAATAAAATAAGAAAGAGGTTCTCAGTTCGACAGTTTTTTTATAGAACACGTGTAACCAACCTGATGGTAAGTAGATGATGTGGTCGATAGAAATCTACATTTATCCTTGATTGATAATCAAGATGCAGTTACGTTGTCACCTCTGAGGACGAATTGCCTCGTTTACGGTCAAAGTGGTTTCCTGTTCTCTACACTCATCACACGAACTACAGCAGCATAAAACTGCTACTTTACGCTGGTATTCTGTGAGAGCGTAGTCCTTCCCCGGTCGAGCCAACCCATTCATGCTACAATCATAATAGAGCTGCAGCATAAATCTACCACGTATTTGACAGTAAATTAGATATTGCGGTAGCCCGCCAGGTCTTATCGCTTGGACCACTCATAAAAATATAGTTTTTCCATAATTGCAACTACGACTACGACTACAAAAAAGACTAGCGACTGTAGTACCAGATGTCTTCCACCTCTGAGACTTCTTCCCTTCACCGATCACCCCTTACTACTAAATACTAATTGAAACTTTGCTCAAACAACTAACCTATTCTGTGCCTGGGACTGTCGTGGATTCCAAACCTTGGTATTCCGAAACACAGACAGAATATTCCGCTCAGTATTGTACCTGGAATTAAACGGAATAATGTCGCATTAGTTTTTTAATCAGCAGCAACAAAACTGGGACTAATTATAGAATCGTAAATATTTCTAACATAGATTATAATAGTGTTGATTTGGGCGAAACAAGCGAAGCTTCGGAGTGGAATTAAGTGAATTAGTGTGTTTAAATTATTAGTGTTTTAACTTTAATTGTGTAAAGTAAATTAAAGTGTTAATTTAGGTAATTTTATCGGCAATTTTTATTGTCACGAACCTCAAGCTCGTAACAATTGGTGTCAGAAGTGGGATAAAATCATGCCGATTTTACCTAAGGAGGAAACGGAGGGTGTCCGTACCCGAAGTCAACGCCAGCAGGAGACGGACCAAAGAAGATTTGGTGGTGCAACGCCGCAGACGTCGGAGGGCCAGCCACTGGCTGAAGGCCCGTCGGTAGTTCCTACATCTGCAGCACCTGACTTAGGTGCTCTGATGGTGATGCTGCAGGAGCAGGCTCGCCGACAGGAGGAGCAGGCCCGCCGATTGGAAGAGCAGCTGCGGGGCGGACAGGAGGAACAGGCCCGCCGACAGGAGGAACAGGCCCGTCGTTTAGAAGAGCAACTCCAACGCGATAAGGAAGAGCAGATGCTCCTCATGAAGGACCTTCACGCTATCTTCGGAAAAGAGATACGGGAGGTGAAGGATAAGGTTGCTCAACATAACAACCGCCTGTCGGAAGCCGAAACCCGAATCAACCAAGTAAACAATCGGGTTGACAACGTAATGGCTGACGTGAAGAAAACGCTGGACGACCTCAAACTTGGGGATGGAACAACAGCTCCCGTAGTAGCTACAATACCTTCGCTACGTGGATTCAAAGTGCCGCCGTTCGACGGGACCTCTTCCTGGTCGTCCTACAAAATCCAGTTCGAGGCCGTCATGGAGGCAAACGAACTCTACTGAAGATCCGAGAACGGTTTTACTGGGTCCACTGTCGAAACGATGTCGAGGACTGGTGTCGCAAATGTACAAGTTGTGCGGCTGTAAAGGGACCTCAGACTCGTAGTAGAGGTGCATTGAAGTTGTACAATGTTGGTGCACCAAGAGAATAGCCATTGACGTGGCGGGGCCGTTTCCGGAGAGTGAAAGCGGTAACAAGTATTTCATGGTTGTGATGGATTACTTCACTAAGTGGCCAGAAGTCTTCGCCATTCCAAATCAAGAAGCTTCAACAGTTGCAGATAAACTAGTTCATGAAGTCTTCTGTCGTTTTGGAGTACCTTTAGAGATTCACAGCGATCAAGGAAGGAATTTTGAGTCTCAAATATTCCAGGAAACTTGCCGAGTTATGGGTACTCATAAAACAAGAACGACTTCTTATCACCCGCAATCTGATGGAATGGTGGAACGATTTAATCAGACATTGGAGAGGTACCTAGCAAAAGTTGTAGACAATCGGCAACGAGATTGGGACAAGCACATACAACCGTTTTTGTTGTCATATCGAAGTTCTGTTCACGAAAGTACAGCAGTGACACCAGCTTTCGCAAACTTTGGAAGAGAATTACGGCTGCCTGCAGACCTGATCACCGGGATACCACCCGATGCTCCACGCAGTATAACCGATTATGCAAATGACTTGCGGAAAAAAAATGAATGACGTTTATGAGCACGTCAGACAATCGGGCCAGCAAATGTCTGAAAAGATGAAAACCCGGTATGACCGCAAAATGAACAACAAAGGTTTCGACGAAGGTTCACTTGTGTGGTTGCACAATCCAGTCCGCAGCAAAGGGAAATCTCCTAAGCTTCAAGCTAAATGGGACGGCCCGTACCGGATTGTAACCAGGATCAACGATGTGACCTACCGGATACAGAAAGGCGCAAGAGGGACTCCTAAGATCGTCCATGTGGATCGCTTGGCGCGTTATTATGGGACCGATAATGCTCGGGACGAGCATGTCTTAGGAGGGGGCAGTGTTGATTTGGGCGAAACAAGCGAAGCTTCGGAGTGGAATTAAGTGAATTAGTGTGTTTAAATTATTAGTGTTTTAACTTTAATTGTGTAAAGTAAATTAAAGTGTTAATTTAGGTAATTTTATCGGCAATTTTTATTGTCACGAACCTCAAGCTCGTAACAATAGAATAAGATACTAAATTATAGAATTGTAAATATATCTAACATTGATTGTAATAGAGTAAAAGACTTATTACAGAATTGTAAATACATATATCATTGATTGTAGAGTATATATGTAATATAGTAAGCGACTAATAATATATCTAACATAGACTGTAATAGAGTAAGAGACTTATTATAGAATTGTAAATTCGAATGATTGTAATAGAGTAAGAGACTTATAGAATTGTAAATATTCTAACATTGATTGTAATAGAGTAAGAGACAGAATGTAAATACGAGCTAAAAGGAGTACAACCACCTAGGAAGTATTATTCGGGGAGACTCCTGATGTTCACTCCTCTATCGCCGCACAACTTGTTTCATGGAATACTTTTAGGCTTTACATCCTCATTGCTTTTATTAAAAAAATATTAAAAATTTAATGTTTATGTATTTTATTTTCTTTAAATATACGTATTATTGTGGCGTCTTCTCACGTTCGTTTTTCATCTTTAATGAATTTTTTGTCACACCTATGAAGCCCATTCATGATTTCATTAATTTTGAGGCGGTGCGCTTGCATTGTTGCAGCGTTAATGAAAGGAAAATTGTGTCAATGAAAGGAGACGTATTGTTCTGTTTAATACTTTAATATTACTACTGTTTATTCTAAACTTTACTCTAATATATAATTACGCCGTGTGGGCTACAATACAGATTATGTCTGATTCTTTTTAATTATTTCCTAAAACATAGCCCCCACGCCAGGATTTTCTTCTGTATTGTGGAGGCAGTTTACATACATTAATGCACAAAGACAAACATTTACACCCGGAACAATTATTATTTGTTGGCTATACAAATACTTGTTTCGTCTTTAATAGTATTATTTAAAACTTGAAACTTTTAAGGTGTATGTGTATCGCGTTGTTAATATGTGGCGAAATAAATATTAATTATTAATATAATTTCCTTGAAACCACTGAAGCTGCCTTTTTGTAGAATAAGGGTGACATATGAGCACATAGACCAGATGGTAATTGGATGCTGTAGGCCATAGACATCTACATCTATCCTCGATTACGAATTAAAATGCAGATGTGTTGTCACCCGTGAGGACTAAGATGGAATGCCTCGTTTCCAGTAAAAAAGGGTCTCCGGATCTCTACACTCACCATAAGAAACACAGCAGAATTATTCCGCCGTTTTACGCTGGTATTCTGTGAGAGCGTGGTCCTTCCCTGGTCGAACCGACGCATTCGTTCTTCAACCGTAATTGAGCTGTTTTATACTCACCAAGTCCAGGAACAATTATATTGCAGAACAGACAGAAGTAGGCCAGCGAAATCGGCAACACGGGAATCGCGCCTCGTATCATACTCGTGTGCTCTACCAGGGACGGATCCAGTTTTGTGCGTGTATCCTGCGGAGGAAAAAACATCAATTAGCAACAATTTTTTGTATTTTTAACCGACTGTAACTTTTCTGAGTGCACCGATTTTGATGATTCCTTTTTTATTTGAAAGCTGGTGCTTCTCGTGTTGTAGCTGACCAGTAGTATTTGAGTTATCCTAAATAATGCGTATTTGATTGACTTCGAATACATTGATGATGTTCTTATTTTATTTATATTGAAGTCGGCTGTATAATGTATTGTATATTATAAAAAATATTTTAATTAAACTCTGTAGCTTATATTTTACGGATGGTCCAATATAAAATTGAGGAGAAAGTTCCAGCCATAGAGGTGAAATTCACACGACATCGAGTGTGTGATATTTTTAGGTTCACTCAAGAGGCTCAATAAATTAGATTTTTCTGAAAATTAGAAGTCGAAACGACTTCAATAATAAGAAAATAAAATAATTTCCACACAAAATTCTGAAGTTAGTGCTTCAATACCTACATCTATAAAATAATTCTAACTTAATAAAAATATTGGGTCAATGGTAAAATTACTAATCATTATTGAGGTATGTTTTTTAATATAATACGTGAGGGTAATATGGTCATCCAGTTAATATGGTCACTTTCTTATTACGCAAAAACTACAGCCTTGTTTGCATAGATGGCTCTGTGATACGATATTTCTTCATCAGTCAATCAAATAATATCGACTCAAATATCAACTATAATATAATTTTGACAATTGATATTATAGTTGATATTTGAGTCGATTTTAGTATTGTGTAATGCAGTTAGTTTTTTTAACTTGATTTTCGAAGTGCTCCTAATGATTGCGTGGACAGTTTTATAGACCCGCAAAGCTTAAGGTGACCATATTACCCCACGTTCCTTACACCATGTTTTATTGAACAATGTTTAAAATTTCAAGTATCTAGGTCATCGAGAAGTTAGTTTAAAATCAACTACTCAATTCGACCCAAACATACAGGGACTTCTTATCCGACACTATTCCGATGATATCCCGGACGTCAGTCTGAGCGAGATTAGAATGGCTCTCCAGCACCTTAAAACGGCAAGTCCCCGGGCGAGGATGGAATTACAGCGGAGCTTCTGAAAGCGGGTGGAAAACCGGTACTTGAAGTCCTTCAGAAGCTCTTTAATTCCGTCCTCCATGGAGGCACTACTCCCGAGGCGTGGAGCAGAAGTGCGGTGCTCTCTTGAGAACTACAGACCGATATCCCTTCTGAGCCGCGTCTACGTGCTGTTCTCGAGAGTCATTACGAATCGTCTCGCACGCAGACTCGACGACTTCCATCCTCCCGAACAAGCTGGTTTCCGAAAAGGCTTTAGCACCATAGACCACATACATACCCTTCGGCAAATTGTACAGAAGTCAGAAGAGTACAATCTCCCACTTTGCCTGGCGTATATGGACTATGAGAAAGTGGCCTTTGATTCCGTTGAAATTTGGGCGATGCTACAGACCCTTCAGCGGTGCCAAGTGGACTGTCGGTATATCGAAGTGCTGAAGTGTTTGTACAGTAGGGCTACGATGGCTATCTGAGTACAGAACCAGAGTACGAAACCTATCCAACTGCAGTGTGGTGTAAGACAGGGTGACTTTATATCCCCGAAACTCTTCACCGCTGCTTTGGAAGACGTTTTCAAGCTGCTGGACTGGAAAGGATACGGTATTAACATCAATGGCGAGTACATCACTCACCTTCGATTTGCCGACGATATAGTCCTTATGGCAGAATCGCTGGAGGACCTTAGCACTATGCTCAATGACCTCAATGGTGTCTCCCAACGGATAGGTCTTAAGATGAACATGGACAAAACAAAGATCATGTTTAATGTCCATGTCACAACTATGCCGGTAGTTGCTGAGAGCACTATGCTCGAAGTTTTTGATGAGTACGTTTACCTGGGACAAAGTCCGACTAGGAAAGTCCAACTAGGACCGAGAGGTCAATCGACGGATTCAACTCGGCCGGGCAGCGTTCGAGAAATTACGACACAACTTTTCGTCAGCTATACCTCAAAACCTGAAAACGAGACTATACAACCAGTGCGTGTTGCTAGTGATGACCCATGGAACTAAGACGTGGTCCTTCACTGCTGGCCGTGTGAGGACGCTCAAAGTTGCTCAGCGAGCTATGGAGAGGGCTATGCACGGGATTTCTCTGCGTGATAAACTTAGAAATGAGGATATCCGCAGTAGAACCAGAGTGACTGACATAGCCCAACTGATTAGTAAGCTGAAGTGGTAATGTGCCGGCCATATTGCTCGAAGAACCGACAACCGTTGGGGAAAATATGTTCTCGAGTGGCAGCCTCATACTGGTAGGCGAAGTGTAGGGCGACCCGCCACTAGATGGACTGCCGACCTGGTAAGACATGCAGGAAGTCGATGGATGCAGGTGGCTCAGGACCGTGCTTTGGGGGATGACATACCTTGGGGGAGGCCTATGTTCAGCAGTGGACTTGTGAAAGACTGTATGATGATGATGTTGAGATATAGGGACACGAAAGTGAGATATAAAAACGTCAATTTGCGCGGTCCTTTTACAAAAAATGAATTAATTATAGCCTCTGGTTTAAATTACAGTCCTTATCACGTAATTTGCTGTAAAACTCCATACTTTACAGTTTAGTTCGTAAAGTACTACGGGAACTTAATTTAATTCCTAAAATATTACCCCCTAAATTTTACCGCCCGGGGCAATGTCCTCCCCCCTCTCGTTGCTACTCTACTGCTCGCGCAATAGAAGTCGGAACAAAGTGAACTACCTATTGGTTAGTGTAGTTGCGACGTAAGAGAATCTATTACCGCATTTTGTCCCGTGGTGTAGTTACAGGTGACTCTGTAAAATGTGGGGAAATACCAGAAAGACTTAATTGCTTCCAATTGGTGGTGGTACAGCCATCTCGTTAGGCACACAGGCGACGTGACAGGGCGTACAGCCACAATTTTTTTATAGGATAGGGTGAGAAACGAGCACACAGTCCACCTGATGGTAAGTGGTTGCTGTGGCCCATAGACATCTACATCTATCCTCGTTTACGAATCAAAATGCTGATGCGTTGTCACCCACGAAGACTGAGATGGAATGCCTCGTTTCCAGTAAAAAGGGTCTCCGGTTCTCTACACTCACCATACGAAACACAGCAGCATTAAGCTACTATTTGACGCTGGTGTTCTGTGAGAGCGTGGTCCTGCCCGGGTCGAGCCGACCCATACCTGCTACAACTATACTACTAATATAACAGCAGCATGGCTTTACTACGTATAAAAATTAAATAATGTTACTACACCGTCAAAGTTGCGAGACGTCTGGTATGACGTTGACGAGGCCCATGCCCAGCTGTGGGCCTTTAATTTTTTACAAAGAAGAGAGTCGTCACCATATTTTACTCTGAATATTACGAAGAATATTTTTCTTATTCACATTGCACGCTCAACGTAACTTAATCGATAGTTCTAATCATAGAAGACTCCATAACAGAATTATTACCATATTAATAACATTTTACACGTTATAAATGCACGCAAATAAAAGCGAGGCGTTTAAAGCGGAGGGAACGCATAGAATAAAAAAATTGCTATAAAATTGCCGTTTTGTTATACTGGTCACTTCAATTTTAATAAAATTAATTAATACAGATTATATCGCGTATGTTAACTTAAATTCCTGACGTTTCGAGTACTTTACCAGTATAAAAACTGCGTAAAAGATGATAACCCCCTCGTGATCATGAATGCTAAAGTGCTCGAAACGTCGAAAAAATCCGTAAAAATTAGAATGTGTAGTGTTCGTTCATTATGGTCACTTCAAACTGCTTACTTACTTCTCGATACACTATCCAAACAAACTTCCACTTTTTTGAAGGTTTAGATTAGGCAAAAATATACAATTCCGAAGAAGCAGTACAGATCCTCTTTAAAAAGTTCAGAATAGTCTTGTGACATAGTTTTTTCCAGTTAAATGTTATAGTATAATTTCTATTGTAACCATATCCTAGACGGCACCCAGTACCCACTATAACATTCGACTTGATAGTCGAAATTCCCGCTACATAACACGGATTTTTACAAAGAATGATACGGGAGGATATTGAAATTAAAATGTGCACCGATCATCCGAGATCATGTGGGAGTTCATTGAAAAGAATTAGTAATAAGAACTTTAGTGTTAAACAAAATCACAAATAGCGATTACATAATAACCGATTTAGGCGTCATTTAGTAATGGCCTTAAACAATTTTAAAAATAATTTTATTCGATAAATGAACGTTTCTGCTGAAAATAAAAGAACGTTTCTTTCTATTGGCTTTTAAACGCTTTTTTTCTTTTATCATGTTTAAAAGGGTTAATTTTATTGCTTTATTATTTTTTTGCGAATATCTTTGTACCATACTACTTAGGAATATCTTTATTATTATAACCATTGATTTTTTTATATTCGTAAAAAATTTCTAAGTGGTCCACGAATAAGTACGTGTTGTAAAAATCTTGCATCTTGTTATTCAAACAGTAGTGAGGAAAATGTGAACCTTTACTCCAAAATTATTCTCACCTACATATAGAAATATGAAAAACAGTATTATATCTTAAATATATATATATATATATATATATATATATATATATATATATATATATATATATATATATATATAGTTCGACCCGTCTTATAGCTAAAAATCCAAAAATGCGAAACCCAAACCGCTCATAATTTTTCTCACTTTCAAAGTTACTACGGATATTTACGTTGTTTTTCTTTATTATACGGTATGATAGAGCCATGCTGCAGCTATATTATGATTGTAGCACAAATGGGTCGGCTTAATCGGGGAAAGACCACCGCTATCTAACAGAATACCAGCGTAAAATAGCAGCTTAATGCTGCTGTATTATTTACTGGAAACGAAGCATTCTGTCTTATGGTGACAGCGCATTTGTATTTTGATTCTTAATCAATGATAGTTGTAGCTGTCTATAGGTCACAGCATCTACTTTCCAACAGATGGACTGTGTGCTGGTTTGTTACTCTGTAAAAAAATTGGGCAAAGAAATTACAAAAAAGGGTTTGTGACACGTGCACTATGTAGAAGCTCAAGTATTTACCTCGATATTGCCATCGAACTCTACTCGACGTTTTGCAGAATCGGTGGTGACGATGATTTTCATACTTTGCGATAATTGTGGCGAAGGGCATGGTGTAAATTGTCCTACAGACATGTTACAGTGACAATGGAGGATTTCAGATTTAAAAAAAAATAACGACCTTTTACTATTTAAAAAATTAAAAGTAAATAAATTTTAAAAAGGAAACCCCAAGTTTTTTTTATAGAGGAACTAACGTTAACCGCTACAAAGGTACAAATGCACATTTTTGTTAAGCATATCATAATTATGCAAATAACCATTTAACTTGATGGAATAATATCGATTTATTTGAGGCTATTGTATATTATACTACCGACCTTGACGTTATACAATTTGTTTAGTTAAAAAAAAACTATAAGTTTCTTTCGTGTAATGTTTGTAGATGACAATCGCAGTTAAGGAAAGGTTGTTTCACGCGAACTATACTTAAGTGAGATATCCAGTTAGTTTTTTTACTAGAGTTCGATTTAGTTTCGTTTCGAAACTCCAATATCCAATTCTATTTTGGCGGGAAATATAACTTTATTAGTTATTATCAGCCAGTGATTGACACAATCCCACCGGGTAGTAAGAGGTGATGAATCCCTATATGATAAATCGCAATGGCTGAGCGTAACAAAGCCTATTCACTTTAGCCTTGCCGATGCCCGGATTGTGTTCGGACCGAAAGACAAACGTCGGCAAATTATTCCCCTCCTTTGCTGTATGCATTACGAAAAGCAAAGCAAACCGTGTGGTTCTAATGCGTGGAATATCAACAACAAAAGGGTGAAGACTCGTCGAACGCCTAGATGTCCGATGGTGGAAACGAGAGGAAGGAATTACAGCATGTAATTCCTGCGCACAATCTCCGAAATGCATCCTAGAATACCTAGAGGTTGACTACGATTGAATTCAACCAAATCATTTACTTCTAATCTACTAAAACTTGATACTATTCGAATTCATTATTGAAAGAAGTTTTCTCTACGGATTAGTGGTGGTCCGATAGGATTTTGAAAAATATAATTAAAGGTTGAAAAATGGGGATGAAGTTTTTGATCGATTTGTTTAGATGACATCCCATCTTATGATATTTCTTCAACCTCTCAAAAGTAATAAAAGGTTTTAATAAAGAGAAAGATCTAGAGAAATAAAATACTCGCTTACGAAAATTTAATGTACATAACAAAAATAATGATTTCTTATGTATACGCGAATACTACACATTGAAATAAAACTAGTTTTTGCGAGGTAGATCAGACCAAAATTTTCACGGGGTATATCGGACCAAAAATTAATAATTTAATATCCGAAGGCGAAAGCCGTGGTTAACTATGACATTGGGCGTCGAACACCTCGGTCCCCCTCGTGATCAACGCTGCTGCAAAGTAAACGAAACGTCGGCAATATAAAATAAGTTAATATATTCGCAATAAAATCCGTAAAAATAG
>CAJQZP010000419.1:5502500-5722500 GCA_907164705.1 Parnassius apollo | reverse complement strand
TGTATATTTCTTCACTAACGTTAACTTATGTACATTGAATAAAACGTTAAAACTTCAATTACTAATATATATAATGATTTCTTATATTTACGCGAACATTATACATTGATTAAAACTACTTTTACGGATTTTATCGCGTTTTATTTATATTAATTTTAATACCCGACGTTTCGGGTGCTTTCCAGCACCCATGGTCACAGGGGACTGAGGTGACTGACGTCCCGATGTCAAAGTTAACCCGGAGTACCTTCAGCTTTTTAATTATTGTCTTTGGTCCGATCTACGCAGAATGAACTAACTGTATTTTGAAGTCTTGCAGTGGTATGCTTGGGTTTAGTTTTAATTTTATTAATTATAGGATCCCAAGCAGGTTGTAGTACCCAGCCTTCTTCTCTATTGAAATTAGGATGTTTTCTTTAATTTCAATAGCCTCACGTATCATCCTTGGAAGGAATCGACGTTCTTTCGCGAGGATTTGTGGTCTATCAAATCTGATGTAATGGTCAGGGCCATCTAGAATATGATCGCAAACTGCAGACTTGCTGAAGGTACTCCGGGTTAACTTTGACATCGGGACGTCAGTCACCTCAGTCCCCCGTGACCATGGGTGCTGGAAAGCACCCGAAACGTCGGGTATTAAAATTAATATAAATAAAACGCGATAAAATCCGTAAAAGTAGTTTTAATCAATACTAATATATAGATAAATTCTGTTTTCTAAGGAAGAACTTATCTTTAAATAAAAATAATAATACATTCATGAATATTGCTAATACGATAAAATGTTTTATTTACTTTCTCTACTAAAATTTATAAAGTTTTCAATAGTTAACCCAGGTAAAAGACAGTGGTGACATATTTTTCTTGCGCCTATAAATGAAATATAATAATCTAACGAAATAAAACTTACGTATTGGGTGTATTATCACTAAAAATACTGTCTCTCCTTTCCACATCTTGTCGTTTCTTGCCACAACAGCCTGTTTCGTTAACGACTGGCGATGATACGCCAACTTCAGCGACACGACGCGGCAAATTTGATGAGTCCTTTACACGACGCCGACGGCAACAGGAGCACAGTATGTCGCGCAGCTTGCGTTTGCGTTTCGTTTCGTTCTCGAACTCGATTGTCATCGCCTAATAATACAATTTACCAGTTAAAACCACTACCATCACTAGCTTTAGGGTTGATTTTCTGCCTAGAAATTTCTTGCTGTAAATGCATACATCATGTGGATAGTATCAATCGCCTTGTTTATTTCTAATGCTTAGTGGCAAACCAATGCTGTATTCAGGTTTGAAGTAAAACTAATATAATTTAACTAGGATTAGGGTCTTGCATCTCAGGCTGAGATCTATAGACCGTACTTTGACTTTGCTCAGACTTTACTTTCAAGGTAAGACAATGTCGGTATTTTTAGAGCTAACTTCGAGGTCGTGCTGAGTACGAAAAATTCAAGATATTAAACATAACCACTATATTAGTTTTAAATTGTTGTTTTTATGTTGCATTTTAAATATAAATAAAAACTTGCACACAATATTAATAAACCAAAAGCTTCACATTTGATAGAGTGATTTGACAGCGCTTGACCGTCTAAACAAACGTTCAGTTTCTTTATTATATTTTAAACTAAAATTTGTTAAATGTTATTATAACTTATTCATCAAATACAATTTGGATTGTTTATGATTTCCAAATATAAAAGTTTTGGAATTTTCTAAGCTTAGGTTACAACTATAAATTCAGAATCAAAGATTATGCTAAGCATATATTCAGCTAAGTTTTACATAAGTAAAGTATGACCAAAGTCAAAGTACGGTCTATAGATCTCAGCCTTAGTCCTTAAAGTTGACAATGTATCTTACGCCGTGTTTGTTTGAAATTAGTTATATACGAGTATGCTGCAGTAGCATATTTTCCATCAGGCGGACTTAATCCATTTGGCAATTTAATGTCACCAAATATCAATCTATAATTTTTATACCCTCGCGATGCTTCATAAATATTACTTACCTTACCAGCTCCTCTTTCAGCAGCCGTATGCTCTTTTTCCAAGTCTTTCTTTTTAAAGCAGTTTAATTTGCTCAGTGTTCCTTTCTTTGCTTTTTCATTATCTCCTTGTCTCGTTTCTTCCTTTGGTTCATCTTTTGTTTTCTGTTCCTCTTCTTTTGGCTTCGCACAACACGAACAACATTTCGCTTTACATTTTCCCATAAGTCTCGAACAGATGTTAGGTTTTTTCTCATCTGAAATAGTTTCTTTGCCATCCTCAGGCTGTGATGATTGGATTTCTTGTTTTGCTTGTCGTTGGGTCCTGGGCGGTGGTTTTGGTGTAGTGCTCGTGCTTTGAGGAAAACTGAAAACGAAGGAAATAATGATAACCAATATACATAATATGTTTTATTGCTAATTGCTTTGTATTTTAAAAAAAGTATAAGAAAATTCAATTAAAGTGTAAGAATTGATGAAATTACGATATAAAAGGGTTTTTTTGAATAAGGTTGACAAGCGAGCTTACAGTCCACCTGATGATAAGTGAATACTGTGGCCCGTAGATAACAACATCTTTTCTTAATTAAGAATCAAAATGCAGATGCGTCACCCTTGAGAACTAAGATGGAACGCCTCATATTCAGTAATAAGGGTCTATGTTTCTCCACACTCACCATACGAAACACAGCAGCATTGAGCTGCTATTTTACGCTGGTATTCTGTGAGAACGTGAGCCTTCCTCAGTTGAGCCGAGCTATTTGTGCTACAACTGAATACACATAGCTATAGCATGACTCTACCACGTACAGTTAGAAGACAAATTACCCCAAGACTTAATAAATAGATTCTTACCTTAAGAGTGGAGATTGGCCGGGATATCTACAAATGGGAAAATAAATAATTACATTTTTTAGTTTATAATTAGAAATAAAAGCACGAAAATGTTTACAAAAATAACTTTGTAAAGAACCTTTAAGGGTGATCCTAAAAAGCCTTTCAAGTTAGTCCAAATAACTTAAAATTTATGATTCCCTTGTACCTACGGTATTATTTTTAAGTTAAACTTAATGGACCTTATTATAAACAGTAGAAGTAGATTATATTTTGTTTCAGGTTTAGACTAAGATCTATTTCACCAAAGAAAGAACTGAAATATAATGTACTAGCTGTTCCTCGCGACTTCGTCTGCGTGGAATTTATAACAATGGCTTTCATAGGTTTTAATGTTATTCCGCGGAACCATTTTTCTTTTTCTAAAGTAGCTTAAGTTATTCCTTATAACATCAGCTATTTGTCAGTGAAAGTCCCGCCAAAATCGGTCCACCCGTTTCGGAGATTAGCCGAAACAAACAAACAGACAGATAGACAAATATTTTCTGTATATACTTTCGCACGCATTTATTAAAAAGCTTCGATTTTATTTATTTGTATAGACATGGGGTTTGACAGCAAATGTCAATTTTCCGAAAGACTGCTATCGCGGCTAAGCGCCTTTTATATTTAGAAGCAACTTTTATTTTTATAGATTAATTATTAGTAAACGAACCGTCATGATGAAACCTATTGGATTTTTGAGTTAGGAACGTGTAGTAAAATGTTAGTAAAATCATTAAAATTAATAGAAAACCTATGTTTTTTGAATTTCCACATTCGATATTTAGTATTTCTTATACTTCTTAAAAAATTCTTTCGAAATTTTATATATATAAAAAAATCTGTTTCTGATACACATCTGATTATATATAATGATATTAATCTTTCAGCGTGTTTCTGTTCCTCAGACCCTGTTCTAACAAATTTAATTAAAGATACGGAAGATAAATGAAATAATTCATTAAATCTCAAGTATTAAATAGAAAGTATTAATAGAAGTTAGCAACCCGCTCGCACTAAGCTTAAGCCGCATAAGCCGTATAAGGTTTTTGTAGGCATTCTAGTTTGATTTTTCTATATGTGTTTTCTTTACGAACATACTTAAGCCATATATTTATTTATTTTACACCTTTCACAAGTCCACTGCTGAACATTGGCCCTCCTAAATATTGCCACACAGCACCCCTCCGACCCTATCTACTTCACTCATGTCTGCGTCCGCTTGCCAGCACGAGGCTGCTACTCTAGGTCTTGTATTGAACAACATTTCTATCCCAACCGTTATCGGTTTAACGATTTTTTTTATATAGGAAAGTGTGACAAACGAGAGCACAGTCCACCTAATGGTAAGTGGCTGCTGTGGTCCATAGACATCTACATCTGTCCTCGATTACGAATCAAAATGCAGATGCGTTGACCCGTGAGGAATACGATGGAATGCCTCGTCTTCAGTAAAGAGGTTCTCCGATACTCTACACTCACCATACAAAACACAGCATCAAGCTACCATTTTACGCTAGGATTCTGTGAGAGCGTGGTCCTTCCCCGGTCGAGCCAACCCATTCGTGCTACAAATATACTACTAATATAACTGCAGCATGGCTCTAACCCGTATAGAATTATAAATTATAGAATTATTAGCCAAATGCTTCAGCTAAATGATCCGTTGGTTGGTTCTTTTCGTTGTATTATCATGCAGAGTAACCAAGCATAGCCCTCTCCATAGCTGGCTGAGCGATCCCTTGAACAATAATAAAGTAAATAAAAGCCGTAAACACAAGATGTAAAAACACATTTTAAGTGTTACCCGTTATCATTCCCGTACCGCTTTGGTAATAATTCATTTGGCAGTATATACACTGTTCTGTTGTGGATCATAATTAACAACAACAAACTTTAAAAACGATAAAAAAGCATAATACGTGATGGATATCTTTAACGGTTCTTAAATTCACAGATAAGAATTGATTTACAGTCTTGACGTTTGTACGTTCACTTTCGCGCCATGATTGTATTTCAAAATGGCGGACGCGTGTCTCAAACGACGTGCGAGGGTCGACTGCTAGCTTGGCGTGAACTAATTTCTTAAGGGTTGAATTCTTAAGAGCTGTTTCGAGTTTATTACATATCATGCATTCATTGTTATTATTTATTGAATATCTTAGTAAAAGTGTAGGGCTGCATTTACTTTATAATAAAAAGTGAAATTAAATCAATGCCTTTTGGAATTTTTCTCAAGAACTGTCCATATTTTTCGTATATAGGAGGAATTATGATTTCTTAAATTTACGCGAACACTACACATTGAATAAAAACTATTATTTACGGATTTTATCGCGTTTAATTACTTTAATTTATTTTTATTATTATCCCGACGTTTCGGGTGCTTTACAGCACCCATGGTCAAGGGGGAGACTGAGATTTTTGACGTCCCAATGCCATAGTTAGTTAATAATAAAAAAACTGAAGGTAGCCGGGTAACAATGACATTGGGAGTCAAACATCTCAGTCCCCCCCGTGACCATGGGTGCTGTAAAGCACCCGAAACGTCGGGATAATAATAAAAATAAATTAAAGTAATTAAACGCGATAAAATCCGTAAATAATAGTTTATATTCAATAGGAGGAATTAATTATCATGCCCAAAAAAGCTGACCGCGCGTCGATATAAGTACTTTTTTTTAAAGAATAAGTGTGACAAGCGAGCACACCTGATGTTAAGTGGAGGCTGTGGCCCATAGACATCCACATTGATCCTCGATTAAGAATCAAAATGCAAATGCGTTGTCACCCTTGAGGACTAAGATGGAATGCTTCGTTTTCATTGAAAAGGGTCTCCGGTTCTTTACACTCACCATTCGAAACACAACAGCCTTAAGCTGCTATTTTACGTTGGTATTGAAGTTATTAAATTATAGCTAAAATGATCCTTCAGTTACTATAGTACAGGATGGTTATATGGTCATCCGGGTAATATGAGCACTTTCTAGTAACTAAAAAAATTACAGCCATATTTGAATACAATGTTCTATGATACGATAGCTCTTCATCATTCAATCAAATAATAAAGAGTCAAAAGGACGCAGCTTTAGTTTGTTACTATAGTAAATATTTTAGTCGATTTTAGTATGGCGTAATGTAGTTAGTTTTTATTAAGTTGATTTTCGAAGTGTTCCTAAGTATTGCCAAAGTTTATTTGCTAGTTATTTATTAATATATTAGTTATAGTATACGACTTTATGTTTTTGTCTCTGTCCTCCTCCTAGTTTTGGTTTTATAGGGCGGCAAATCCTAAAGTGACCATATTACCCTTACGTGCTTTACTCTTTAACTTTTAGGCCAGGTAATACTGTCCTAGCCTATTATCAACAACCAGCCCATAACCAGCTTAAAGCTAGACAAGTACGTCTCCCATCATCATCAGCAGCTTGTTGAAGTCCACACTAACATTAGCCTCTCCTGTTGAAGACGGATTTGCAATAATCGTAATTCTTGGCAGTTGTATTTATGATCACGGTACCAGATATCTCCATAGGAACTAATGAATTTATTTAGATATTGACAATCGTAGAGTTTGAAGCAACACTAAATATAAGAAACGAGAACATAAACTTAAATAGTCAATTAGAACTGAGGATATCTAATTGCTTCATTCGATTTCTGATTCTAGTCATTAAATAACCGAATTGAGACAGCAATTTTCTACTACTTGTAGTAATCATGTAAGCCTCCTACTTATTGTAGCCAAGCTGATTAAATGATTACCTAGTTAGCCGATCTACTTTTCTGCCTCAGAGTCTGTCTAAGTAGATTGTAGTGTGGGAGGTACCAATTATCAGAAAATTGTCAAATATCAGAAAATTCCTGTTTCGCATCCTGACAGGGTCGCCATGTAATGTAGAAAGTGCCAATAAGAGACGTATAGCTGTATAAGTAGACTACCTATTCTCCACAATAAACATAAATATAAGTATATCGCGTGGGGGCTACACCACGGTATGTTCCCGTTTCTTTGATCAGTAGACTGACCAATCGGAAGATTTACCGTTTGAGAAATCAATCGTACCGTAATGGGATAGATGACTAAAACACTCGTACCGTCCACTTACATATCTTACCAACGCATTCATTGTTGTGATCTCGTTTGAAGAGTATGGAGATACAGGAATAATAGGATGTGAGCCATTCACATAGAATACCAGCAAGAAACTGCAGAGTAATACTGCTGTGTTTCGTGTGGTGAGTGACTCAGAATCAGAGACTCCCTTGTTAGTAACGAGGCATTCTATCACAGTTGTCAGGAGTGGCAATGCATCTGCATTTTGATTCTTAATTGAGAGTAGATTTAGGTTTATATGGGTCATAGCGTACACTTATCAGCAGGTGAACTGTGTGCTCGATTGACTTCCATTTACTATAAAAAAAAACTCACTTAGACCCCCCGCGAGATATTTTGTAATAACTTAGTTGCATATGTCCATGAGCTGCAGTAATCTACTATGAGCAGCTTACTATAAGCGCGTTTGTCATTTATAATAAAAATAAAAACATTTTGCGAACATTTAACCGCGTAGTGGTGTTATTAGAAATTTTGCTAGAGTAGAACCGGAGAACTTTTTTTACTGAAAACGAGGTATTCCCTCTTTGTCCTCAGGGTGAAACCGAATCTGCCATTTTGATTTTTAATTGATAATAGATATGTGTCACCTCACCATCAGGCGGATTGTGTACTCGTTTGTCAACTTATTCTATAAAAAAATCCCTAAGAGGCTGTCTATGGGGTGACCATTGTCCAATAGGGGACTTTCGTAACGGTATATTGAAAAACTTTACTAAGGTACGTGAGGGTAATATTCATAATGGTCACCTTATGCTATGCCACGTTATAAAACCAAAACTAGGAGAAGGGCAGAGACAAAAACAAACAGTCGTATACTATAACTAATATATTAAAAAAATAGGAAACAAACTTTCGCAATAATTAGGAACATTTCGAAAAATTTAGTTGAAAAACTAACTACACTACACCATACTAAAATCGACTAAAATATTTACTATAATGTCAACTTTCAAAATGGCGTCGCTAAAGCAGCGCCCTTTTGACCCTTTATTAAGGGGAAATATAATCTCAAATGGCTTAGCAAGATCCTTCGTTATGCCGAAAATATTGCAGCATTAATTTTGAAATAAATATATGGTAAAGTTGAGGATTAATGTTAAGGATTATGTTAGACGAAAACATGATTTCGTAAAATTTTCTCGATAGAAAAAAATCCAAAGTTACCTCCAAAATAAACAATAAACCGCTGTTATTCATAAAATACTTTAAATAAGATCATGAAACTTTGCATACTAACTGAACTAACTATAAAGCAGTGCTTATGTTATTAATTTTTTTTAAATACCATTATTTTCACTGTCAAAAGAAATTACCTAAACTATCGGCCTCTTGAAGCGTGATTCCTGCCGCCCGGTCACTTCGCTTCGGCCTTTGAAGGGGAGGTTGTGTCGCTTACGATCAGAATATACATTACGCAACAGGACGACGTAAAATTAAAATGGGAAATAACCGTAATAAAAATAAGAAGCGACTGACTTGGCGTTAGGAAACAGCCATAAATATGATAAACCTAAATAAGTGTCTAACGACCTTTCTACTTACAGTATTAGTGATTACAAACATGTCGGTACATAGCATACGACGCGCGGGCAAGTGGGGACGAAATTAGAATTTGAGCTGACTTACTATATCCCCTTAATTGATTAACCGATGAAGAACTATCGTATCACAAAGTCATCTATGCAAACAAGGCTGTAGTTTTTGAGTTATAAGAAAGTGACCAAATTATTCACATACTATAGCTAGAGCATGGTTTAAGAAACAACAGTAAGTAGCATAATGGGTTCAAATCTACCATTCAACTGCTGTCTGCACCATCTTGCATATTAAGCTTAGTAAAAGACAGCACTGCTGGTATTTAAAAAGAAATATATTGATTTCTTCTAGAAGAAAAGTCCAATGCTGAACATAGGTTTCCCCCATACATTGCCTCATACGCTATAGTTATCAAGCTAATCAGGTACTTTGGTAACCGCAGTTTTTACCAAGTTTTTATTAAGTCACTTTCCTGATTGTCTATGTGTCTGTCGTTCCGGGTGGACCTGTTTGTCTGTCTGTCTTGAATCCTTTGACTTTAGTAATTGATTTTGAAATAACTTTCCGATGAGCTGAAAACTTGAAGTTTTGAATATAGATTTAGCCCTAACTTCGGAAGCGTTTAAAAGTTTTTAATTTTTAGGGTTCCGTATCTAAAAGTTAACAAACGGGACTTTAATAGAGTCCCGTTTGTTAATAAGCCTCTGCTTTCCGTCCGTCTGTCCATCCGCCTATCCGCAGGTTTGTTGCCAGCGGGCTGTATCTCATGATCAGTAATAAGTAGACAATTGAAATTGTCACAGAACATGTATTTCTGAAATAAATTATTGAAAAATAAAGGGGACTACGATAGTAGAAACGTGTTTTTAGGTTTCCTTCATGCGCCAGTCCAACTCGCACTTGTCTGAGTTTTTGTTATTAAAAATAAATAACTTTTTGACACATTTGAGTTACTCCACTCTAATCTACTATTAAAAACCCAAGGATGTCATCTAAATAGTTACATTGAAAAAAATACAATCAATTTTTTCATATTATAAGTGAATTATTGTTCCAAATTTATATGGGACCACTACTGATAATGTATGCCGACACCTTCTAACCTATTTAGGAAAAGTCATTAAAATCTGTTCCTATAATTGACGAAAACATCGCATAACATACAACATATAAAAAATATCATATATAGTCGTTGTTTTATTTTATAGGAAAAGGGACAAACGACGCCATGAAAATGTAGGTGCGTTAATGATTTTTAAAATCGAGTAGGAAGCTTGTTTCTTAAAGTTCCGTAAGTCGTTCGTCCGTCCGGAAGAATCGCCAGTGATAAACAATGCTGCGTTGCCACCTCATAGAAGTCGTGCGAGGAAGGAAGTTCTGACTGATTCAGTTCTTGTGTTAACACTCAGTTCGTGATGAGCAAAAACAAGATGATAGATACACTAGCAAGACCAAGACCAAGACCGAATGAAGAAGAACAAAACCGAAACAAAGACTGAGAACGCAAGATCAATACCAAAGTGCAAGACTAAACTAAAAAAAATAAACTATTGTAAATTCCGTTTTAAATATGATATATGAGAATATTTGTCATAACTTCAAAATATGTTTCATGTGAACAAAACATTTTGTGTGTGCAGTCTTGATCTTGTCTAGCGATTTTGCAAGACCAAGACAACGAGTATTTGAACAAGACCAAGTCTAAGACCGGACAAGCAATACCGAGACCGATAAGACTTCTTGGTCTTGATCTTGCTTTTTTCATCGCTACACTCAGTACACTCATGATTATATTAGTCACAGATATGTGGCCTTTTTTGTTTGCAGGTTTCCGTGCTGCAATAGCAGCATACAATCTGGTGGAATGTTAGCTTAGCTTATTCTTCATTCTAGTTATCCCCATTTTTGGGCGCTAGTTTTAAAATAGTAATGTAATTGTTTTATACTGTTTTGTAAAGAAATAATATCTTATGTATTTTTTTCATAGCGTTGTAAAACTTAATAATAGTTCAAACGCATAAAAATATAAACAACAAATAAATGTATAAATAAGATTTACCATAGAAATCTTATTTATACATTTATTTGTTACAAAGACGAACGAAGAGAAATGGTCGGAAGATCTTTTAGCCTTCCTATAGATGGCAATCTATGCATCTCATAGATTTTTTTATAGAACAGGGTGATAAACGAGCACACAGTCCACCTGATGGTAAGTGGATGCTGTGGCCCATAGACATCTACATTTCTCCTCGATTAAGAATCAAAATGCAGATGTGTTGTCACCCGTGAGGACTAAGATGGAATGACTCATTTCCAGTAAAAAGGGTCTCCGGTTCTCTACACTCGCCATACGAAACACAGCAGCATAAGGTGCTGTTTAACGATAGAATTCCGTGGTCTTAGCCCGGTCGAGCCGACTCATTCGTGCTACAACTATAATATAGTTGCAGCGTGGCTCTATGTTTCTTTGACCTTTGACTATTATTTGCCACGGCGATTACTTCCGAATATTCGCAAGCTGTAAACTGTGCAGGATCTTTATAGTGGCACAAGTATACGCAAACAAAGTTGATATCTTATTTAAGCGGCCATCAAAACTAGCGATTATACCATCGACTTAAGTGTACTGCATTATTTGATAGGGTTGCCAAAATTTAATAGGCTAAGTGTACGCAACGGAAATTAAACGCGTTAACGGCTATTAACGTCGAGACAGCCTTGTAAGGCAATGGGGGCTTATATTAGATAAAATATATTTTATAATATACAGACATATTTTATCATACATTACAGCCTATCAAATTCCACTACTGAATATCATCATTTTTCATCATTAAACCAACCAAGGAATGCCACAAAGCACTTTTGAACCTTTTTTCCCCAACGGTTGTCGGTTCTTGGAGCCATATGGCCGGCCCATAGCCACTTCAACTTACTAATCCGTTGGTCTATGTCAGTCACAGATATCCTCGTTTCTATGTTTAATCACGCAGGGAAACCCCGAGCATAGCCCTCTCCTCGCTCGCTGAGCGACCTTGAGCGTCCTCATACGGCCGGCAGCTACTGAATATAGGCCCCCTACATTCATTGTCTCATAGTAGGGATTTTGCCGTAGCTGCCACGCTTGGCAGGCGGCTTAGCAACCACAATCCTTCATTATTGCGAGTTGTTATCGAGAGGATGCTGCTGCCTGGGTTGGTGTCCTTCTGTCGCCTCTTCAGAAACTCAAGGGACGACATGGGGCAGTGGATATTCTTACTCCGCCATTACACGGTTTATTCATTTAACTAATTTATTGCAATTACATACAGTATGGTCGTACGAATCAAAAGATTCCGTGTAAATCGCACCGTAGTAGACCGCCAGCCATCGAGATGATATGAATGGAATTTCGAGTTCTGTTGCAGTAAGTAAGATGGTGGAATGCATTGGAACAATTGGAATTCATTTGAACAATTCCTCTGAGTACTCCCGTAGTATATGTAGAAGATGCATAGAGCAACGTCTCTGCGCAAGGCCTGTGCATCGATGTATCGCCAATTGGGGCCGCTCTCCGTTGAATACGGTACCGTACGTCCCTCGAAATGTCGACACCAAGAATTCTTATGCTGGCTGAGGTAACGAGGGGAGTGTCCTGAAATTGAAGAAATACGACAAACGGTTTTTTTTTGCGGTAAATGTGCAAACCAGTATCTTTTGGAGGTTAAACTGGTCTAGATTTAGAAAAACTCGATTTCAGACACAAGATTGTTCTGGCAGTCGACGTGTTTCCGAGAAATATTAACAAGGTGTATAAGCCAGTGCTGTCGCCTGCATAACAATGAATAATACTGAAGGAGCTGGGTAGACGATAGCACGCAACTATGTAGAATACCAGCATTCACAGGTTTGGAATCGGAGCATACATCGTCGACGAAAACCTTAATACTTCGATGCGTAAGAAAACTGGTAATTGCATTACTTGGCTTGGCGGAAGCCAATAAAGGGGAAGTTTTGACAAAATTTAATCGAAAGTCTTCATTACGTCCAAATTAACCACCAGGATCTTCCACTTGATCTCGATCTGCCTCCATCGATCGGTGAGTCAGATAGACAAGAAAATCACCAGCTGAGCGACCTCGACGGAAACCGTATTGACAGTCATTAATCAGCTGATACCCTTCAAGGTACCTCATGATCTGGCAGTTAGTAATAGTTTCTATTATTTTGGAGACAAAGAGGTGATAGCGATAGATTTGTAGACACGTTCGAGTCCGAGCGGCCACTTTTTTCAGGGATTGGGTGCACTAAGGTTGAGTAAGAGAATTGGAAAAGACGCGTAAGAAGCGGTACTAATTTTGAAACACACGTCTTTACACAGTTGGGACATTCCATCAGGCCCAATTCACTTATGGCCGTCCAGGAACAGTAGTGCTTTGCGCACAAAGCACTGATTGAACTGATCATTAAGACACCGAGAGTCGGTTTGGACGCAAAATGAGAACCTAAAATATTGGCATTCTCCTTGTGACGTGAGCCAGCGAGTCATCCTCCCTGCATAGAAATGGCAATGATGGCTTACGCGTTTGCATCCCGAGATGCCAATACTTTAGCCCAGACCTTGTTATACTCCTGCAGTTGCCTCGATGCAATTTCGCAGGAGCATCCTAACCTAAAAGCTCGCATCCCATCCCAATTCGCTAACCTATAGTGCTGCATACGGCGAAGCATACAGATTAGGTAGTGATTCGAAGAACCAAGAGAGGCATAGACGGAGTCCGGATATCTGTCCGGATGAGAATTCAACAAAAAGTCCAATAGGGAAGGTGCATGATCCTGCATTTGGAATTCGCTGCGCGATGTGACCAGGCGATGTGAAAAGGCAAAGTCGTAAACAGATCTCTCCGCATGATCGGTTGTACGAAAACTGAGTCATTGGGTGTGGTGGGTGATGAAATTGCCAAGGAGCACACTTCTGCGGATGGGATCAGCAGTAGCACGTAATTTGTAGCCATTTAGACGTAGTGAAAGAGTTAGTTCGTCTCAAAATACCGCTGTGGGACCTATAAATGCCCTCTAGACGCGAGGGTGGTCCTCGTCGTCTACATTTATGCTTTCTTTAACATACAAGTGCACATAAACTTTGGCCCGAAGCAAAAAGTCCCCTTATATTTTAGAGATGGGGTGTCGTAGCGATTTTGCTCTGTTTGATTCGTGTAGAATGTGTACAGAGTGGAGAAGTGGCGCCCTCCCCCAGAAAATTGTCTTTAATTTTTTGTAACACTTTTTTATAACCAATTTTTCAGTACTTCGTTATGTATGTCTGTTTTTGTATTTATTTTTGCTTTTAGGAAAAAAATAAATCGGAGGTAAAAATTTATTTGTAACAAATTGTTAACTTAATAAACAATGAAATTATTAATGAAATATAATTATACTGAAATGATAAATGTGACGTTTAAAGAAAAAATATTCATAATTATTTATTTAAACAATCGAACCTTGGTAGGAATCGGTATTCTTTCACGAGGATTTGTGGTCTATCAAATCTGATGTAATATAAAATCAGTAACGGTCGCGCGGAATTCTATTTTCGGCGTTAAATAAAAATTATAAGCAACGGAGACCGAATTCCGGAAGTCGAGACCTTTTTATTGTAAATTACCTCCTCTATAAAGATATTTTCAAAAGTTCTTTAATATGAATAGCTTTTGAGTTATTAACGAAAAACTAAATATCTTTTTTCATCTTATTTTGTTAATAACAATTGCAATTTATTACGTGCTAATCTTTAAAAAAATCCACGAGAAACATTTTTCTAGACGTCATTCTGAATCGAATGAGCTATCGCAAATATTTTTAGGGGCGGGAACAAGAATTAACACGTTTTTGAACTTGTTGACTAGACTACAAGAATAGTGTAACGTTCTAACAGTAAGGATTTTTTTATAGGATTGGGTGACAAACGAGCACACAGTCTACCTGATGGTAAGTGGATGTTGCAGCCCATACATATCCACATTTATTCGCGATTAAGAATCAAAATGCAAATACGTTGTCACCCCTGAGGACTAATATGGAATGCCTCGTTTGTTCGATGCCAGTAAAAAGAGTCTCCGGTTCTCTACACTAACCATAAGAAACACAGCAGCATTAAACTGCTATTTTACGCTGGTATTCTGTGAGAGCGTGGTCCTGGCCCGATGAGCCGACCCACTCATGCTACAACTATATTATAGCTGCAGCGTGGCTCTACCACGTTTTCTCCTCAGAGCAAACTTACATACTTGCAAACAACTTCCCCTGTTTATAATATTATACATAGAGCCTTTAAACTTTTTGTGCCAACCCTATGCATTTTGTTCTATGCTAATAAACTTTTTGCGGTCACGCTATGTCGGCATCCGTTCGATACGTAGCTCGTTACCCTAAACGGACATTACTCGACCGTAAATGATAAGTTACTAATTAACGGTTTTAAAGTGATACAATCATATCTTGTACGTTAACATTTTGGATTTCAAAATGAGTTAAAATTTAATTCTGTAAAATCCGTAAAATTAGTTTCATTGACGGTGTTAAAATAAATTTCAAATTGAAAAGTTTCAATGCACGAAGCGGTTCAATTAAAGTTTGTTATTGTTACTAAAATTAATTTGGAACTGATGAGAGTAACAAAACGAAGAATATGACTAATAACCCGCTAATTGCACGAATAGTTTTATTTTATTTATACGGCTTTTTGAAGTCAAAATGTATTATTAATAATACTGTTACGAGCTTAGGGTTCGTGACAATAAAAACTGCCGATTGAATTACCAAAATTGACAATTTAATTACCGAACACCAACTACAACTTAAAACATAATTTGCGGTTATATCGCTTCGAAGTATTCGCTTGGTTTGCCAATTGAATACTGACTCGATCGCGGTTGTTATCGGCTTTATATAGGGCCTCTTCGACTGAAACATCTAGAATGTTTAAGTACGGACTTGTCTAGAAAATTCTCCTAGTTCTGCTACTTGATACTAGATGGTGCTAGTGAATTTTCTAGAAAGGTCTTGACGCTCCTATTTCTGCTACTCGATACTAGATGGCACTAATGATAACCCGCCATGTATCAGGCATTAATTATGGCGCGCATCAACACCGACGAAGAATAGCGGTCAAAGTCTACGCCTTGCGAATATTTTTAGAATATATTTATAATAGTAAAAAGAGGCGGGGGTAGAGAATATATAGTATAGAACTCAATGATAGCATTCACGACACGATTTTTCTACCACTAGGATGGTGCCACTTAGAAATACTATATATAACAGATGAAGTGTCTTTGTAAGAAAAGTGTTAGAGATCAATGTTTCTTTCTGAAATATTAATTATATTCTATATTTATTACATTAGAAATGGATAAACCAAACTTCGCACATTCCTAAAAGTAGAAATGTTATAAAAAGTTAAAAATTTGTAAAAACTATCGAATACAGCACTGAAGCATAGTTTTGTTTTGTTAAAGGCGAAGGCTTATCGCTTAATAAAGCACTGTTCCTAAATAATTTCTACCGCCTACTACTTTGAATGTGACTAATTACAAAATGTTGAAAAATTAAATGTTTTATTAATAATAAAAGCCGATTTTTGATGTTGGTGCTAAGAGATAGTGTTTATACGTGGTAGAGCCAAGCTGTACAACCATAATATAGCTATATTATGGTTGTAACAAGAATGGGTCGGCTTGTCCGGAGAAGCACCACGCTCTCACAGAATACCAGCGTAAAATAGTAGTTCAATGCTGCCGTATTTCATAATATGGTGAGTGTCCGGAGATCCTTTTTTACTGGAAACGAGGCATTACATCTTA
Source organism: Parnassius apollo (assembly GCA_907164705.1). Lineage (NCBI taxonomy): Eukaryota > Metazoa > Arthropoda > Insecta > Lepidoptera > Papilionidae > Parnassius > Parnassius apollo. The sequence goes on along the minus strand of CAJQZP010000419.1, from coordinate 5,706,131 downwards.
GTCCTCAGGGGTGACAAAGCACGTGCATTTTGATTCTCAATCGAAGGATACATGTAGATGTCTATGGGTCACAGCATCCACTTACCATCAGGTGTACTTTGTGTTCATTTGTTACGCTTATACCACAACAAAAGATTACGGCAAATTCTACAACGAGAGACGCTCATGCCCACCAGTAGACTTTTACGAGTGGATATAGAAGAAAGAATTTTCTATGGGTTACATGGTGGAATTGTCTGAGGCATGATATCTTAATTTATAAATTAAAATTCTACGGATTTGAAGGAAAAGAATTGAAAATAATGCAGTCTTATCTTAACAATCGAACGCAAATAGTTAATTTAAATAATACTAACTCTGATTCACAACATAGTTACATTGGCGTTCCGCAGGGCTCTATCCTGAGACCATTGCTGTTTTTAGTGTATGTGAACGACCTTTCAAATAATTTACCTGACTGGGCGATGGTTACACTATTCGCGGATGATACACAGGTTGGTGTTAAAGATAAAAATGCAGTCCAAGTATCCAAGAAGACAAATGATATTTTAAATATGCTTAAAAATTGGTTTGAAACAAACGGAATAATTTTGAATGCAGAAAAAAGTATCATTATTAATTATGCAAGCAAAAAAACAAATAAAGTCACAAAAAGTGACGTTACATTTTTAGGGTGTACTTTCGATTCCACTTTAAGTTATGAAACCCATATAGATAACGTCTGTAAAAAGTTAGCCAGTGCTAATTACGCATTATTGAAGCTTAAGCCCATTATTGACAAGAAAACTCTTATATCCGTCTACTTTGCATATTGTCACTCAATTATTAGCTACGCGATTACGATATGGGGAAATGCTACACAAATTGAAAGAGTACTGATTTGTCAAAAAAGGTCGATTAGAATTATACATGGATTGCAAAGATCAACATCAGCTAGAGCCTATTTCCAAAAAGCGAAAATTATGACTGTCGTTTCGTTATATATTTATAGATCGCTTCTAGAAGTACACCAGGAAAAAAGTAAACTACCAATGAAGAAGCACGTACATAACTACAATTCTAGAAATCGCGAAAGATTAGTTGTTCCAAGAACCAGATTAGTCAAAGTGTTCAAGCAAGGTTTTGCAATAAAAATTATAATGTACAATAAATTGCCAATAGAAATAACAAGACTTCCGCTAAATGCGTTCCGACAAGTGATAAAAACATTCTTTTTAAATCACGCTTTTTACAACATAGAAGAATATATGCAATGTTCATTTTTTTGACTTGTTTGACACATAAAATAATGTACTGTAAATGAGATGTATCCTAATTATATTATTGTAATTGTATAATTTGTAATTTTAACTATATTATTGTATCTATATAATTGTAATTGTAATTTTGACGTACCAATGTTACGTAATGTAACGTAATGGCAAATAAATAAATAAATAAATAAATAAATACATCATCCAATTACCATCAAGCGGACTGTGTGCTCGTTTGTCACCCTTATTCTATAAAAAAGGTTGTTGGTTGGGTGGTTTTTACTTTTATTTAAAAGTTAAAACGTTTGATCTAGCCTAGTCTTAATAGATTAGCAATTTCGAATGTTGGCTTTATAAACGGGTGGAATTTTTGGATTAAGTTATATACCTACTTCGAGAGCACTTAAATCCTATGTAATAAAAATAATTATTAAAATCGGTTCACTATGACGAATATATCGTGTGAAATAATTTACAGAATGGTTCTAATCTCATTACATGAATACGTGTAAATAGTTTATTTTCTAGAAGCGTTTCCCTTCTCAGTGAAAGTCGTTGCACAGGAAACGGTGCGTTTTATGTGAATCGCGTAATTTGCTTGGACGCACAACAATAACGTTCATGGTGTAGTTAAAGTCGTAAAGTCTTTGTTACATGCACTCACATTCTAATTATGATTCTGAATGATGATATATATCTAAGGTTTTGATATTTTTAATTTTAATTTCAATGCTTATACCATAATTTAGCCGTGGTAGCTCAGATGGTTAACGCTCGCTGTAAGTATAACAGAACGCGAGTAACCCGGGTTCGATCCCCGCCGGCACCAATGAAATTGTTAATTGCAATTTTAAGTGCTGATATACCACGTGCGCGGCGGTGAAGGAAAACATCGTGAGGAAACCTGCATGTCTGAGGAATAAGAAAAAAAATATTTCGTAGACATGTGAAGTTCGCCAACGGCAGCATTGGGGCAGCGTGGCGGACACTTCCTTGCCCTAAAATCCTCTCAGAAATGATGGGAGGCCTGTGCCCAGCAGTGGGACGTATATAGGCTGTAACTTTACTTTACTTTACCATAATTTTAGACGTTATAAAATAATTAAAACTACTTTTACGGATTTTATCGCGTTTATTTTTACTTTTTATTTACTTTTATTTTTAATTCCCGACGTTTCGGGCGCTTTCCAGCACCCATGGTCACGGGGGGACTGAGATGACTGACGTCCCGATGTCATTGTTAAACCCGGAGTACCTTCAGCTTTTTTAATTATTGTTTATGGTCCGATCTATGCAAAATAAACTGAACTGAGTATGTATGCAAGCGGCACGTCACGCCGCTTGTAGTACGAGATTTTGATTGGTGATAAAAAATAATATCACCGTATCAGAGTATTCTGCATATAGTACTTGTTCGTTCCAAGAATGCCATTACCTCCCGCCGCGCTTCCTCAATCTGCGCCTCAACCGTCGCCCTATTAGTACCGATAGCAGCGCCTTCGTAATGTTTTACGTATTTAAAATATTTTAAATGTAAACTAAAAAAAATTTCAATTATAATACTCTATAATTGAATTATTGTATCGGACACGTTCTTATTCACTGTTACTATTTCACTTTACTCAATAAATTATTTTATAATATGCATTTTATCTACTTGTTTGCTCTCAATTTCTGTGTACGGGACAACAAACTTCTTACTTAGTTTGGCAAAAAATTAGTCATGTTTATGTGATATAATAGATAAACATGATAACTTTTTCTGTCTACGGTACCGTCAGCTGTGATATATCATAAATGTCGACGACGGTAAATTTGAAGTTAACGCGTAGTACATCACTTCCTGTTCAGCGTAATGATTATAGGTAAAGGGGGCATCCATTACCTTTTCTTCCACCAGGGCGGCGCCACGAAAAAATGTGGCGTAATATTTGACAGATTTCATAACAGGATAGTTAATTTGTTCAAAAAATGTAAAGGTTAATGCTTTTTTTCTGTACCATTAGTTATATTTTAAATTAACTGCACATATTTATAAAAATTGAAAAATAAAACAAAAAAGAATTTATAAATGTGCAAAATATTAAAGGACAAACTACTGAGGCATTGTTTAACTTTAATGTATTAATATAATACTCTAGAAACTGATAAACTTGTGGCCGTGGTAGGAAAAGGGGAGATCTCCCGATCGGCAAGGTGTTCTGCCCGGGGAGCGGCCAACACTCCGTGTGATAGTTCGGAGATGTTCTATATATACTGTTTATTATTCGATTCCGGAATTCCGATTGCGTGATTTAGGCTTCGGTGTGTTTCGGTTGCGGCGCGACGACAGCGCCGCTACAAACTTTTATTTCAAGCTATTCTCAATTAAATGACACTGTGTAACAAAAAACTTCACCTCAGTGCCAACTAACGACATCTAGTGATCGGAAGAATATTAATCCTCGGTCTTTTAGGTAGCGCATGCGGTGGCGTAAGATAATCCACTACGCCATCATCCTGTGGGTGTTGTAAAAGGCGACCGACAAAAATGAAACAGGAGATGGTGGGCAGCATCTTCCTGATAACAATGCAAAGCAAAAATAAAATGCCGTTGCCATTTGCCAAGCGTGGCAGCTATGACAAATATCCCCTATAATGCAATCTATGGAGGAGGCCTATATTCATCCTATGTATGAACTTTTAATAGGCTGAAAAGAATGAATAATTGCTATTGCCATGTTGGAATAATTGCTATAGCTATGTTGGAATTATTGCAATTGCAATGTTGGAATAATTGCTATTGCAATGTTGGAATAATTGCTATTGCAATATTGGAATAATTGCTGTTGCAACGTTGGAATAATTGCTATTGCAATGTTGGAATAATTGCTGGACAGACGTGAACTTCTTACACAAAGGGTTACACAGTGTCATAATCATTGAAAAGTTGCGGTTTAATTATTAGCTTTTCGGTTTCAAGTGTATTTATTTACACAAAACAATGCTTCAGGACTGTATTCTATATATTTTTTTACATATTTTAACTTTTTATAACACTTCCACTTTTAGAAATATGCGAAGTTTGATTATTTTTCCATTTCTAATGTAATTCATATAAAAATAATTAATATTTCAGAAATAAACATTAATTTCTATTATACTTTTATGACAAATTGAAATTCCCCGCTATGTTATATCTGTCAAATGGCAGAAAAAATCGTGCTTGACCTCATTGAAGAAATGATAATATTTAGGTTTAATTAACATTTAATAATAATACCGTAGTAGTAACAAAAGGTTTTCAATCACCCCATTTCTTGGATATCATAAGAAGCCACTATGGAAAAGCGAAAAGTATCAATGGACACTTTAAAATAAAATAAAGAAGCTTAACATCAAAATCCAACTTTCTAAGACATTTCTGAAGTTTGTTCATTATTATACGAGTATTTTTAATTATTGTGACTATATTATATCAATAATAATAATAATATTTTACTTACCCGCCATTGCTTGTTGCAGATTTATCAGAGATGCTGCCGTCGTTTGCGTTATGTTGGACAGTTATCTTATTTACACCTGGTGTTGAAACATTCGAACTTTGCACTTCAACCTCTGGTTCTCCTTTTACTAAAGTTTCATTCATTTTGACGATCTCCAATGTTTTAGGGCCGTTCTTATGTTTTTCATTTACCACCATGACTATTGGCTCAATATTTTCTTTTATTTGCTGTTGTTGCTTTTCTGTTACTTCTTTAGGTTCCTCTACGGGAGTAAGGATGCTATTAACTATTTTAGTTGCTTCAGATCGTATTCCAGATGATATCTTTTTGTTTTCTTTTTCAATTGCATCACTGATTTCATTTAACTTCGTTTCTGCTTCCTTTTTGCCGGCTTTTTCAATATCGGATTTCGTTTTATCAACTACACTTTTAAATGTTTCTTTAGTTTCAGCAGATTTTTCCTCAACTTTTTTAGTAGCAGCAAGTATGTTTTCTGTCGAAATTTCGGGCTCTTTCAATATAGAATCAATTTTTTGTTTAACCCGCTCAACTTGAGGGTTGTTGTATGGTGGCTGCAACAATTTTAATTTTAGGTTATCTTCACCATATATGGTTTTTGTTGGCTTTGGGGTCTTTTTATCGTCGTATTTTCCATTTTTCTCTTCTTTTACTGCACTAGAATCTTTAGTGACAATTGTATCTTTTGGCGTAACATTTTGTTTACTTGCTGTTGCTTCTTTTGATATAGTTTCATCCTTTTCTTCATCTTTGGGGCTTAAAGAATCTTTTGAACCTAATCTCTCCAAAATTCCCTTTTCTCTTGCTCTTTCTAAAGCAGCCGGTAACTGGTTAGTAACTGTAGTAACAACTTCCAAAGGTTGTGCAGTTATCGCGGCTGTTGTCATAGACACGACATTCTTTTTTGTTAAAATTACCAAGTCGCCTTTCTCATTAGTAATTTTATCACACTGGGTTTCACTATCTTGTTTAGAAATTTCTTCATCTTCTTTGGCTTTTTCTTTAGTTGTACTTTTCACTTCGTTTGATTTAACACTGTCTTCTACAGCTTTTTCTGTTGTATGAAATTCTTCTGTAGAAGACTTTTTCGTTCCAACTTCGTCAATTTTACTGGTTGACTTTGCTTTCTCATTTAAGTCATTTTTTTTGTCCTTACTTTTTACTAATGGTGGTTTTTCATTTATGTGGTTTGAACTTGGGGTTCTTGTTAAGCTTTTTAAACTACTTGTTCTGGAAATTGGCTTTTTAGGTTCAACTTTGTTCAAAACGACAGGTTTTTGTGTAGTTTTTGTACTTTGAGTTTTAGTTACACCTTTATTCTGAACAGCTTTTTTAGCAACAGTTGGTGGCTTATTACTAGTTATTTTCTTTTCTGGACTGGTATCTCTGCTTGTAGTTCTGCTAGGTGGTTTTGAATTTATTCTAGATGTAGCAGGTGTACTACTAGCAGTTTTAATAGACTTTCTGGATGCAGGAGATGGTTTTGGCGTAGATTTGGCTGAGGTTGATTTAACATCTTCAACAGGACTTTTATTAGGAGTACCAACAATTGGTGAAAGTCGTTTCGAGCTAATTGATCGATTTGAAGGTGGTGGCCCAACTTTAACAGGTGAAATTGGAGGTTTGCTGTGAATATTATTTGGAGGTATATCAAGAAATTGCGCACTTTGGCTTAATGTTCTTTTATCGTGTACTTGGCTACCAATTCTTATAGTTTCGTAAATACTACTCGTGCTATTCGAAATAAATCGTGGATTTTTATTTAAATTATTGTCAAAAGGACGTCTATGATTAATAAAGCTTCTTGTACTTCTTGTTGGTGATACAGAGCTCTGCCGTTTGGGTATTTTGGATGTTTTTGGTGAGCCGTCATTTGATTGCGGTTGTGATTTAGAAACTGAACTGATCCTAGAACTGTGCGTTGAAGGTTTTAATTTATTTCCTGTAGAGTTAGTTAGATCCTTGCTTTTAACTGGTAAGTTATTTTCTTTTAAGATAGCAGATGGCGAGTTAGATCTAGACCTAAGATTAATTTTGCTTGGGGAATTACTTCTAGAATTAGCTCTCGATCCAACTCTACTTCTACCTGTTGTTTTGTTTAGTAACCCCATTTCTTTAAATAAAGCTTCTTCTTCTTCTTGTTTCTTTTTTTCTGCCTCTGCTTCGTGTTTTTCTCTGTTTAATTCACTTAAACCTTTAATTTCCTTCATGTTTTCCTTAAGAAAGTTTCTTGGAGAACGAGGTCTGTTTAAAATTGTTGGAGGAGGTATAGTGGCCACTTGGGCCATTTTTTCAGAATTTGATAATGAACCGAATTGTTTACTTGGTGAACTACACCTGGAATTGGCCGCTGAGGTTTTTGGAGTATTGCGTCGTGAGGTGTCTTCTCGAAATCCCCGCCCTTTTAACAAATTTTACAATAAGTAATAGACATGGGTTACACAATTTTAACCGACAGAATTCAAGGTATCAAAAGAACAAAGTATACATTGCTCTCTTAAACAGATAAAAGGGGAATGGGTGAATAATTAAATAGCTAGCAAAAACTGAATATAACATGACCTATATGTATACCCCTCTAGGCTGCATATCACTCAGTAATTGACATTAGATGATTGTTAGTATTTTGTGTGATAGATGTTTTACTTGTAAAGTAAGAACTGATCCTAATAACTAATTAAGAGCTTACTAAATATTTAAAACCTTAAGATTTTTTTTAAATTAAGTTAAAACAGGAAGCACAAGTAAGTCACTTGATGTGTTATGACGACTACGACATTGACATCGACTTGGAGCGGCCTGCTACTCATGTCTGTTAACTTGGCATGTCTTTTCTAGCGGGTCCAGCATCAAATTTGCAGCGCTATAGTGCTGGAGCGTTATATAGATGTAGCACGGATCGCGTGACCCAATTTGATGAAATGAATGACGTGTGACTTCGCTTTTGGTTTCAAACCTCATTTAAATTATCCAATTTTTGATTCCTGTTCTTTTAGCTCCAAATTACGTGTGTCATATAATGTGTCTCGATCTAAGTGTCAAAACACTATAGCTCTGATCAAAATATATGATCTAACGTAATGACATGACTCGGCTCATTAATATTAAAAGTATATTCTTATGTGACTCGTTGGTCTAGTGGCCTTAAACGCGGTTGGTGATCATGAGTCAAAATCAGTTTTTATATTTTTCTGTCTAGAAATTCTCATTAGGAGCCCAGAGCTAGGAAGTAAACGATGTTTCACCCTCGTGCTTCGGAAAGCAGTGTAAGGCATTAGGTCTTGCGTCTTCATTCCCGTTGTGTCGGGCTACCCTCCTATCAGACTACAAGAGTGAGGGAGTAGAGAGTGCACTTGTGCATACGCTAGTTCGGTCTGTAGGACATTATTATTATTATAATTATATAATATCTATGGAATCAAGAATTATAAATATATAACTGGACAATGTCTAAAGAGTTAACTTACCTTTGAAAGGCGATACCCTTCCTGCTCCAGAACGGATATCTACTGGCAAAGACCGAGGACTCGTTGGTCGCGAAACGACGGGCTCCGCAAGAATTGCGAAGGATTTCTCCCGCTTTCTCTTGATTGGCACCGTTCTGCACAAAAGAAACACTGCCTTAAGAATTATTTTATGCAAATATAGATGACCAGTAACACACAGTCGACAAAATATCAAATGATCATTGTGAGCTATAGATATTTACATCTACCCTCAATTAAGAATCAAAATGCAAATGTGTTATCGCCATTGAAGCGTAAGATGAAAAGCCTTGTTACCAGTTAAGGATCTCCGTTTTTCGTTATTCCTTGTACGATATATGTTGCCAGAAGTTCGGAATTCGTCTAGATTCTCCCGACATTTTATATGATCTCCAGACTCCCGACAAAACTCAAAATCTCCAGATAAACAGTTTTTCTTTACATCACAGCTGCCTTTCATTTAATAAAAGCTGAGTTAGTAATTAGGCCGAACTTTAAAGTAAATTGTATGAATTTTAAATCTTTTCTGAATACTACTAAAGCATCCAAATTGGCGGATGCCGTAAAGTCCAATGCATGTGGCAATCTAAAAATTAAGCGTATTTAAATCTTTTTGTAGCCTATTAATTTAAAAAATAAACTTTTTTTACAAAATTTTAAATTCACGACTTTTAAAATATTGTCCAGATATTTTGGTTTTCCGATCTGGTTTTGCTATACGAAACACAGCATTGAAATGTAGCCTTCAACGACCGCGTGGCCAGATACTCTGGCTATTGCAGTTACACCATCTGATGGACTCTGAGTTCGTTTCTCACCTTAATTTTATATAAATTAATAATTATTATTTAAAGGTGAGTTTTTGTTTACACAAAAGTGATGGTTGATAAATTTGAATAAAAATTTGAATAAAATTAAGGTACGTGGTACTTTGTGGCATCTGGGCGAGGGTGATGGTCATCTTAAGCTTTACCGTCCAAAAAACCAAAACTAGGGGGAGGACAGAGACAAAAACACAAAGTCGTATACTATAACTAATATTTTAAGGAAAAACAAAAACAAAAAGGCTTTGGCAATATTAGGAACACTTCGGAAAATCAACTTTTAAAAAAATTCACTACACTACACCATATTAAAATCGACTAAAATATTTACTATAATGTCAACTGTTAAAATGGCGTTGATAAAGCAGCGCCCTTTTGACCCTTTATTATTTCATTGACCGATGAAGAGCAGAAAATTATCACAAAGCCATCTATGCAAACAAGGCTGTTGTTTTTGAGTTATAAGAAAGTGACCATATTAACCGGTTAACCATATTACCCTCACGTACTGTATTAGTAGTTTTATTAAAATTTATCAGCTATCACTTTTTATTTTTACTAAATAAGGGTATATACGAAAGCATGGCCTACTTGAAGGTAAGTAGATGATGTAGCCCATAGGCATCTACAACTATCACTTAGAATGATAATCAAAATGAAGAATGAATTGTAACCACTGACGACGAAGATGGAAAGCCTCATTTGACGTAAAAAGGCTCTTTGGTTTCGGTGAATGTAGGCTCACCATATCAAACAAAACAATATTAAGATGCAATTTTACGCTGCTATTCCGCTGGTAGACATAGAAGTCCCTCATCGTAGGAAGTGTTAGCAACAATAACCACGCAACGCGGAGTGATTACTAATGCAGTAACAGATGTCTTGTCCCTTTGACTTTGTTTCCTATCACTTGTCTGACGATAAGTACATTATCCGTTTCTGGTGTAAACAAAATGTAGAGTAGTGTAGATAGAGCTTGAAGTAGTATAGGTAGAGTCTGTGATATCCCACGGTCACCGTTTACTACGAAAATAGGGTGATAGAAACGAGCCTATCAAAAGTCCAATACTGTACATAGGTCTCCCCCATAGAATGCTTCAAGAGGGGATACCTATCACAGCTGTCTTGTCAAGCAATTTGGCAATTTGGCAACCACAGTTTTTTTTTATTTCTATTCAGCCTTGTCAAGCGAGTTGGCAAACACCTTTTTTATTTCTGTTCAGCCGTTGTGAGGAAGATGCTGCTGCCAATCTTCTGCTTCAGCTTCTCTTTGTCACCTGTTACGATTCCCAGAGGGCGATCTGATGTTTGAGGTATACGACGGTTTTATTTATTATTTATCTTTTAGGCTTCTATTCACAACACAGACACACAGTCCACCTGATGGTAAGTGGATGCTGGATGGCTCATAGACATCTACATTTATCCTCGATTAAGAATAAAAACGCAGATGCACTGTTGTCACCCCTGAGGACTAAGATAGAATGCCTCGTTTCAAGTAAAAAAGAGTCTCCGGATCTCTACACCCACCATACAAAACATAGCAGTATTAAGCTGCTATTTTACGCTGATATTCTATAAGAGCGTGGTCTTGCTCCGGTCGAGCCGACCCATTCGTACTACTATTATATAGCTGTAGCGTGTGTCTAGGACAAAAAAAAATGTTGATTTTGATGAAAACTTATGATTTATCAATAGTTGTAAAAGTAGGTATATGATAATTCAGGGGATAAGTGTTCCCTTTAATAGCATATTATGCACGTGAACTAGGTTTGATCCCCTATGACAATAAATTTTTAAAGTACTAAAGTACTATATTTTAACTCATAATAGAGTTTAATTTGTAATTTTGTATGTGTATAATACTCTAATTCATTGTCTTTGACGCAAAATGTACTTAACATATGTGGGTTGATACCTTAATAAATAAACTTTTATTATTATTATTATTATTATTATAAAAATAACACGTGCTCGACAGTGAAAGAAAACGATGTGAGTAAACCTGCATGTCTGAGGAATTTCATATTTCAAAGAATTGTTAATTCCTTCAACACGCATTAGAATGATTTGATACTTTTTTAAATATAATCTTTGGCATCACCAGAGAAGTTGTTATAAATTTTACAATATATCTTCGGCATCAAAAATTCAGCAGAGAATAAACGTATTGTAAAGTCATGTTTACCGCCACTACACGGTCAACCTCGCCTTCACTGGGCACTATATTTACGTAGGTTTTTTAAATGAATAATTTTTTTCTTTATAGATTTTGTCTTTTCGCTGCGACCCGAGTTTGTCGATGCGTACGATCGTGCACGCTAACAACCTCCCGCAGTGTTAATAAAGCGTCAAAGAAATTGGAACGAACGTTAGTCACAAGGATCCATGTTAGCCTTGAATCACTAAATATGCATACACGGTAACAAAATGGAATAGTTTAATATTCATTTGTATTATAATACGTTTCGCTATAAAGAAAATTTTATGGTTGCCATTAATTTTGCGTTTGGCCTTAATATATGTGATAAATAGGTCACAGAGTAATTTTTAGTAGAGGCGATTGGCGACGTTTTACAAATGTCATATATGAGTTATGCATTTTTGGCGGTCCACCACTGTGCGGTTTACTACAAGTTTTTTCCTCGCACGATATTTTAGTTGAATCTTTACCATCGCCGCTTTTTCGGAATTTTTAAAGGGCAGACAACGCGTCTACAATTCCGTTATATATATTTTTATAGCTTAAGGATGACAAACGAGTACACAGTCCACCTGATGGTAAGTGGATGCAGCGGCCCATAGACATTTATATCTATCCTCGACTACAAATCAAAATTCAGATGCGTTGTCACGTAGGGTGAAGAATCGTTTCCAGTAAAAAAGGTGTCCGGTTCTCTACACTCACTATACGAAACACAACAGCATTAAGCTGCTATTTTACGCTAATATTCTGTGAGACCCTGGTCCTTCCCCGGTCGAGCCGACCCATTCCTGCTACAACTACACTACTAATAGCTGCAGCATGGCTCTACCACGTACAACGGTCACTACACGTAAACCTACGCAGATGCAAGTAAAAAGCTCTGAGATATTTTTAGATAACCGGAAATGGCTCCCATGATGATTAAAAGAGTGGATAGCCGTAGCATGGCTCTACCACGTAAAGTGGGTGACGGTCGAATGACCATCTACTAAGCCGCATGTTTATTTGCCCTTTCTACATAAAATAACGTCCTACTGAGTACCGTATCGTTACAGCTTATTAAAGTCCACTGCTTGACATAGACCCCCCATAGATTGTCCCATAGGAGGGATATCTGCCATAGTTGCCACGCTTGGCAAGCGGGTTGGCAACCGAAGTTTCTTTATTTTTAGTCGTTATTAGGAAGACGCTGCTTCCCATCTCCTGATTTGTTTCCCTCTGTCGCCTTCTACGGCACCCACAGGATGATATGGGGTAGTGGATATTCTTAGACCAGCCCTGGGCACTACCCTCCCCTTATTTCTGAGAGGTTTATGGAGAATTTAGTCCATGACCTTGAACTTTTTTTATAAGACTCGCTTTTCTCCTTCTCCGCCGAGCAGGTGAGGCAACTAAGAACTTAATTGACACCGGCAAGGATCGAACCCGTCCCGTATTGCTCGCGTATTTTGAATTATACAGCGAGCGCTTAGCCAGCCGTGGACCGTATCATATCCATATCTCGTGGGAGTCATAAAAGACGACAGAAGGAAAACAGATCAGGAGATGAGCAGCTACGTCTGTCAATCCGCTTGCCAATCGAGCCAACTATTGCCAACATCTCTCTACCTATACGATAATCTATGGAGTTGGTTGTTACGGTTACGGTAACTTAATAAATTTTGCTCTACCATTTGGGTCGTAATATCTACAGTATGTAAGTAATTATACCTAGATAGTTCTAGTACTTTTTAAATATTGGAAAATGGTCGTGGATGATGTCAATGTCACAGACTGATTGCAAAGAATTGTATTTATTTAAATTATATACGAAGTAGAGCCGTGATGCAGCTATGCAGTTGTAACAAGAATAAGTCTGCTCGATCGGAGTAGGAACACGCTCTCACAGAATAACACCGTGTAACAGCAGCTTAATTCTGTGTGAGGGAATCTTTATCAGGAGATGGGCAGCAGCAAACAAGCATACAGTCCACGTGATGGTAAGTGGACGCAGTCCACGTGTGTGGCCCATAGACATCCACATTTATCTTCCATTAAGAATCAAAATACAGATGCGTTGTCACCAATGAGGACTAATACAGAATGCCTCGTTTCTAGTAAAAAGGGTCTCCGGTTCTCACACGAAACTGGTACTCCGTGAGAGCGTGGTCCTAATCCGGTCGAGCCGACCCATTCGTGCTACAACTATAATATACGCTGCCAGCCACGCTGCAGCGTGGCTCTACTACTTAAATTGATAAGAGCTGAATAAAACACTGCGATGGCCAACCCGCTTGACAAGCGTATGGTCACTCTGGAAAATAACCTCCTGTAAGGCTAATCCATGGAGTAGGTCTATGTGGTAATTAAGCTACGACAGCTCACGGTACACCAGCGAAGCGTGGTAGACATACGAATGAGTCAGGTGTGCATATCGAGGCATTCTATTTTAGTCCAAAGAAATGGAAAAACATTCGCCATTTTGACCATTGATTGATAGATATAGTTTATAGATTGATAAATATATATATGCATATACCCAGTATATATATATATATATATATATATACTAGATGACATTTTTACCGTCTGGGATAAAATAGGGTGTAACATGTGTATGGAGTAGTAGCCTATATGGCACTGATATTTTACAAAACAATAAAAACAAACTTTTTAATTAAATAAATAATTTACTTAAAATCTATAGAAATTCAAAACATATCCACCCTAGCCTTTGACCCTGCGAAGTGACAAGGTCAAAGATGCCTCCTAAAATTATTGTTTTATTGCCGTTCGTAACGTATAGTGGATATGATTTGAATTTTAATAGATTTTAATTTATTTATTTAGGTATTCAATTCAATTTTTTTATTCTTTTGTAAAATATCAGTGCCATAGACTTCTACTCCTTTCATATGTTACACCTTATTTCTTTCCAGACGGTAACAAAGGTCATACAGTATATGTATTTTTGTTACCTACCTATAAAATATTTTATTTCATTTTTTTCAAAGATCATAAAATAAGTTTACCCCTGCCCCAATATCTCACTACGCTACGGATTGACCGGCAGAGAATGCTGACAGGCATTAAGTCCGCACATTTGCTGTTACAATAAAGAATATATAAATAAATAAATAAATAAATAGAGGTATATACCTGGACCACAGAATAAATAATAGTACTACGTATAGAAGTTGCACTCCTTTGATGTCAACTGCTTGACGACGTTTAATAAAACTGAATAAAACTATCTCTCTCGCTGCGCGTAAGTATCCACATTACTTTGCATCTTTTCCGCTTCCTAAGTCACGGCGGGTTATTAAGGGATGTCAATAGAAAATAAAAAATACATTGCGAAATGTTAATTATGTTACTTAGCTGAAGTACCTATTCTGACTATGATCGACTGACCATACTTTCGCCCCTATGTGAGTTCTGCGATGCCTAACGCATGCAAATTGCATTGCTTGGTTCGGAAGAAATACGTAGATAGTGTAAACAACAAATAAACCTGAAATACGATTCCTAACAGAAATGTGATCTATTCTACTTACTTAAAAATCTTCTTAGTAAACAAAGTTTTAATTTCAGTATTTTGTGTTATTATAAGTTAAAATATTTTAATTACAAAATACAAGTATAGGTATGTATGTAAGTAAATACTTGGATAGTGAAGTAAATTTTAACTAATTTTTGTAATAAAGTACATAGGTATTTCTTCTGTAGACCAAATTATTACTTAATTCTTTTTTTCTGTAAGTACCTATCTAACAAAAAAATTAAATAAATTCCACCTTTCATAATTTCCTTCTAAAATTCTTCGGTAACTTAAAATAGTAGTAAAAGTAAAAGTAGCAAGAGTGACAGAGGCCTGCCTGGACGGAGGCCTGCCTGGACGGAGTCCAGCATTTACTATCAGATGGACTGTGCGTTTGTTTTTATAGAACAAAGTCGGCAAACGAGCACACAGTCCACGTGATGGTAAGTGGATGTTGTGACCCATAGATTAAGAATCAAAATGTAAATGTGTTATCGCTCTTGAGGACTGAGATGGAATGCCTCGTTTCCAGTAGAAAAGGTCTCCGATTCTCTAAACTCACGATACGAAACATAGCAGCAATAAACTGCTATTTTATTCTAGTTAGAAAAATTTGTGTTTTGCTAAATGTACAGATTTTGTTTGCTGTTATGATTCCAATCTGGGACGCAAATCTTAGTATTCTGGTACTCTTATCACTAACCCAAGTGTTAGTATAAACACAGTTAATAGTAACTATCATTCATGCTTCGTGGTTTACGCTGACTTTCGCTCGCAACGCACTGTTACATTTATGTTTGTGCGGTTTAAGCGTGGAGCGGAAACGGTTAGAGAAGCAAAGAAAGGCAAAGTAATTTTTGACGTATTTATACTTATCTTATTTTTACATAAAATATATTCTTAAAAGGACATAATTTGAACGAAAAAGCTTTTCGAAGGAAGACACAAAAATTTGGCGTAAGAAAATTTGCTTCCCACCATAAGGATCACCAACATAGCATATCATACCTCGAGCAGACAGTAAGAAGTCGTGAGAGGAGACAGAGGAGAATGCAGCAGAAGATGAGCAGCACCATTTCACTGATAATAATTTATGAAAGGACGTGCAAATTTATCAACGTAAGAAAATTCACTGTAGCATATTATCCCGCGAGTGTCGAAAGAGGCGAGAGGAGGAAATAAAACGTGATATGGGGCAGCAGTATCTTCAACCGATCAACCAAGGTTTACCAAGCGTGGTCACTATGGCAAATATCGTCCATACTAAGCAGCCTATACGATGAACTTACGTTTAGCAGTGATATTTTGAAATGAAATGTAATGAACGCGTATTTATTTAAAGAGTTATATCATTTAACATTTCTGTTCGTTCTTACTGATACCTGCCTGCAACACACGTAGTGTTCGATAGTGTAAAAAAGGAAGTGTATTTGTGGCATTTATAAATATTTGATGTCCCAAATAATTTGTTTCTTTTAATTTAAACCAATAACATAATATATAATATTCGATTATTCGCTAAGGGCACAATATATTCACTAAACATCAACTTTACTCTTACATTAGTTTCAACATCAACAATCCCTCAGCTCGGCGTCTTTAAACGATCGCCCCAGCGTTAATTTGTTGACCGCGTAGCGTTAACGACTTAAAAAAGTGTCATTGACAAGTCTACAGCTCGGCATCAACTATCACACTTACCATGTCATCGTATTTAATTGAGTTCCAGTCTGTGGAACGCAATGCGTATCCTGCGAATTGTAAACGTGCATCGTAGCGCGCGCAAGGAGTTGTAAGTGGACTGTAGGTGGTCAGAAGTGCACGAAACTTATATTAAAATGTTTTACTCCGAGTTGAGTCAATGATCAGTCAATAGGGTATGCTAAGTACCTGATTAATCGATTATGTATGTAATCGATAACCAATCGATTATTAAGGTCGTTAATAAAGAAATAAAGTAAAAAAATCAAGTATACAATTTTTAACAACGGTAAATATTTAGTTAGCCCTATCCCGCGCGAGGGGTTGTCTCTCCGCTGTTCAATGTTTTTAATAGCAATTATATCGTAGATTTTTTTATCGTGTATGTAATTCTATATTAATAACTGATAAATATAATTGTGATTTTAATTATTTAAAATTACGATGAAAATTTATTTTACATAAAAATATTCCACGTAAATACCTAAATAAATATGTACCAATATTATTTCTTGCAAAAAGAATATCTACCTAATTTTAGAGCTGTTATGAAAGATAATTATTTTTCAAATTTGTGGAAATTCATATAGGTAAGTAAAAGTACATCGTAAAATTTTCGGGCAACTCGCCACAGCTTTTAACTTATCCCACACACAGCCCACGCACAATGACTAAACACAGCGAGGTTAATTACAGCCTACGCAGTAATACGTTCATGGTTCGGTCGGAGACCTAACGTGTCGTATGATTATAAAATGTAATTTACTTTCCATTCGCAGTAAGTACCAAGGGCATTACAATGTTATCCACTGATTTAAACGGATAGTGTGCGAGAAAGTTAAAACATTATAAGACCATTTTCCGTTATTATTTATTTAGAGCTTTATTGCTCTAACCATAAAGATTACAAAGGGTAGACTTAATGCCAGTTAACATTCTTTGCCAGACAACTCATGGTGTGGTGAAAAATTAGTCGCAGTTGAATTAAATAACTAAATATAATAAACATAAATAGATAACAACATATAAAAATTACACAAATACATATGAATACAAACAAATATATAATAATCCATGGATACTAATTATTCTTAACACACATACCTACATATAAACATATACAGGATTATTTTGCAACAACCGACCAAATTTGCAGAGAAGATCCAGAATCCTAATATAGTACGTGAGGGTAATATGATCATTCGGTTAATATGGTCACTTTATTATAACTTTAAAACTGCAGCCATGGAGGTTAGAGAACAGGAGAACAATCGCCATAGAAAATAGTGTCCCAGAAATATGGACACCATAAGTGAGGCGCTGCGATCGCTAAGTTCGCTCAATAAAAGTCATTTTTAATTCTACAAATTTTTAAGGACAGGCGGGCTGTGTTTTAGTACGTAGCGATGGTTCTCCTGTTCTCTAACCTCCATGACTGCAGCCTTGTTTGCATAGATGGATCTGTGATATGATAGCTCTTCATCGGACAACCCAATAATAAAGGGTCGAAAGGGCGCTACTTTATTGACGCCATTTTGACAATTGACATTATAGTAATTATTTTAGTCGATTTTAGTATGGTGTAGGGTAGTTAGTTTTTTTTTAATTTGATTTATAGAAGTGTTCCAAATAATTTCCAAAGCTAGTTAGTTTGTTCTTTTTTTCTTAATATTTTAATTATAGTATTTGTATTTTACTTTATTACCCTCACCTACCTTATAGGCAAATGGTAAAGAAAAATTGATAAAAAAATCTCAAACATTCCATCCTTTTTATCTTTTAAATTAAAAATGCGTGGTAATACATTATTTACCTACCTGATTTTACACACACATTTGTAAGGGTCGAACGGCAGGCAAAAACGTCGTTGCCCATAAATCAAATTCAAATTGGAATAATTACATATACTTATTTCAAATAAAATTAAAAGCCTTACTTACTCGTATTATCAAATATTGCTAGAAAGGTATATCATAATTTATATATTTGAACTTAAGTTTAAAATTTGGCTATTCTTTGAATAACCCTATATATTATGATTTTTAGCAAGAATCGGTCGGATCGATCGCGAAAGGACCACGCTTTTGCATCATACCAGCGTAATACTGCTGTGTTTCGTATGGTAAATGTAGACAACCGGGGACCCTTTTCACTGGAAACGCGGCATCCCATCTTAGTACATAGTACATCCCATCTTAGTATATCTGCATTTTGATTCATATTCAAGGAAAGTTATAGATGCCCATGGGCTACAGTATCTACCTACCATCAGGTGGACTACTATTATTCTAAAAAAAATATTACGTAGCTTTCAATGCGCTTTTACGAGCGACCTCTAGGTAAACTTCAAATCTTTTAAAAATCTTTATGGTGCTGACGGGATTGATTATATTAAGTAATGTCCTCGACACTAAACGATCATGGCTGCCGGTCTTAACGGAGACTATATTATCTATATATACTTATACTAGTACCAGGCTATGTATACTTATAGTCATCAGCGCAGGACAGGATTACAGTGCCTGTGTATGCACGAGCAAAGGTGCACTCTCTATTCTGCTTATATTCCGATGGAACGCAAATCCAATACTCAGGACCAACGGCTTTGCGTGCTTTCCAGGGCACGGGGAGTGAAACAATCGTCAACATCCTGACTTTTACTTCCTTTATTTATCTGCCATAATACAGCTGTAATGTGGCTATATTAAATTTTACTATTGAAATTATAAAATATCCTAATTTCAATAAAGCGGGAGGCTGGACGTACCACTGCAAGACTTGAAGACACAGTAAGTTCATTCTGCGTAAATCGGACCAAAAGTAATAAAAACAAAACTGAAGGTACTCCGGATCAACCTTGACATCGGGACGTCAATCATCTCAGTTCCTCGTGACTATGGGTGCTGCAAAGCGTCAAAAACGCCGGGAATTAAAAATAAGTAGAATTAAACGCGATAAAATCCTGAAAAGTAGTTTTAATCAATTTCTTGAAAGATAAACTAAATTACTGATTTTGTCTAGACCTGGGATTCGAATCCGTAATTCCGTGAATCGCGCTTATGCCCAAATAATACAGGAATCATTTTAACAAACGAATCATAAACACATATAGAACTTAAGGTCCGTATAAACTCTTATATAAGTTCACCGAGCATCTTGACGCTTTATATTGGCATTTCAAAACCATTATGATGCTTTACACTGTATAAGAGTTGGATGAAGTTGGAAAATGCTTTTGTAAAGCCTTCAGTTTTAGTGCAGCAAACCATAACACAGTTGTACAGCTTTCAGCTGTTGTAGTGCATTTGTATCTACAATAGCATTTATCACTGCAAATAAATGCTTAATGCTGGTTAATAGCATAAAAATGAACCACTATAATGCCACGTAAATCCGCTATACAGTTTTCAGTTGTACCATAATAATGCACCCTTAGTTTTAGTACCCTTTGTTGTGTAATAGCACTTTTAAGTGGTAAGTAAAAACCGAGTACTGCTGAACAGTATAAATGTGAATCAATGTAATGCTTGCATTTTTAAAGATCACCTGAGTTCTGTTGTACAACTAACAGCTGTTTAATCAAATACACGTGAGTTATTGTAATGCGTAAAGCTGTATATACATTCATTTTTCCGTATTTGTAAAACCATTTGTCAGCAATATTGTAGGGAAAAACAACTTTAGCGTAGCATTCAAGTAATGGCACTATTTCAGTCTATATCAAGTCTACTAGTATACTGATGAAGCTATAACCATGTAGAACTACTTAATAGACAATGATTGCAGTGGTTTATCAAAAATCTTCTCTCTGGCCTCTGGATAAATAATTGTTCACGTGTGAGTATTTATGCTGCTGGCAGTTAACTAGCCTTTTTTAAGCCTCACCGGCCTGCTATAGATCGACACCATTTTGTAAATATTTTATAACCAAAAATATTATCATTCGGACTTATTTATAAAAGCTATAGTACTGTATAATAATGATTTTACTTAATTTAATACTGCCGAATCAATATTATTGTTGCGCTCTATAATTAGCGCCTGGTATGGGGCGGCTGATTATTAGCGCCATCTGGTATCAAGCAGCAGAAATAGGAGCGTCAAGATCTTTCTAGAACTCCCCCATTAGTGCCATCTAGTATCGAATGGAGGAGCTAAACTTTCTAGAAGGCTCCACACTCGAACTTTCTACACCTGGTCGGTCTAGGGCCGGTATTTGCTGAAATATTCTGGATGTTTCGGTGGAAAAGGCCTATTTAAAGTCGTTGAGGGCCGCGACCAGGGTAGTATTGAATTATATACGAGCGAAGCTTTCGGAGTGAAATAAAGTGAACTAAAGTGTTAAGTGTGAATAATTATTAGTGTGATTTAAGCTTAATAAAAACTCGACCATAAGAAGTTTAATTGAATTATAATTAAATATATGGTTTTATTACCTCTGCATTGGACGGGGAGTAAGAGCAGTAAGTCTTGTCAAAGATCCTGCTTTATTGATGCGCGTGTTAGTTAGTTCAGATGTTAATAACATTTTTTTAAAAGGTTGAATTTAGTAACTTACCTATTGTGAACACTAAAATCATTCCATTAAACTAAAATCACTGTCATAAATGCAATGCCTGTATGTATATATGCCTGTATGTATGTATGACACCTAGTCAAATTTCGGGAACGTCGAAAGGAGTTTTTAAAAACTAAACTACAACTAAATTAATACGTCTCACCGATTTGGAGGTGGCTTTAATAATGAATCAATCTTAAAGAGTCTGTTCGTACGCAGACGTTCGACTCATCAACTAAGTACTAGGAATCTTATATAAAATGCTGATGTGTTACCTTTATCGCTTAGCCTAAATAATACGATATAATATATATTAATATACTAGTCTAAAACAGAGGGACGGGGTGCATCCATAACTCCTCCCTCCCTAAGAGCAAAATTATCGGAAATATCATTTTTAATGTTTTTACGATAATTTTGGAAGTGAGGCATACATTTTTTTCTTATTATGTATATTAAAAACAATAGGAAACTTAAGGCTAGAAAATTTAAAATTACATATGTTAGAACACTGAAGTTAGAGTCTCTTTCTCCTTTGAAGACACTTGAATCTGTGTAATATATTTCACTATGTTTTAAAGCATTTGACATATACTTCACTTCGTCTAAGTTGACACCATTCATGTTAATTACGCGTGTATTTGTTACATTGGTAGTTGAACGTAATTGAGGTAAGTGGATGACTGGAACTGGTAGTGCTGCCTCGTATTCTGTGTAGACACGGTTGTGATGAATGTAAGTACCATGTATCTCCAGGTCACAGGGCTCATCACTGGTTAGTATATAGGTTCCAAAAATGGGTTGCTTGCTGATCTCGTTATCGCAGTGTTTGGTAAGTGTCGTTCTTAGCTTTGTGAAAACAATCCAATTTTCTGCTTTAATTTGCTGTACTTTAACGTCTTCAATTATAATAGCGTGTTGCGTGCAACAAGTAAGGTTATTCTCAAATTTCATCAACTGTTCTATGCAGGTAAGTCCAGGGTAGAGGGCTCTATTTTCTTCGGTACACAGGAAATCATTACCAGCAGCAAGCGGGCGACAGGGTTTCGTAACTGGTAAGTATTTCGTCCCTTTCACCAGGAGGTAAGGATATTTTGGGAATATGGTAATTGTTTCGTTTACGGATTCGCGGAAAATGGGTACGTACGGAATAAACCTTAAAGTAATTATAGGTATTATTATCAGTTAGCGGAATCTCCATTATAAATGCTATCTGGTTTTTCTTAAGGTAAGATTTTACTCTTATGGTTTGTTCCAATTTTACCAAATTAGTTTCGGTTGGTGGGTACACTAAATTTTCGGTATTGGATATTAGTTTTAAATGATCTAAGAGTTCTGTGGAATTTATAATAGATTGATGAAGTATAGATACTCTACTAAAAGCTAGGGCAGTCTCTATTTCATTTAATTTATCAAATATGGTTCGAAAATTGCTTATAAATAAATTAAATAATCCAAAAATATATGTAGAGAAAACCCAATTATTTTCTCTAGTCGTTAGATGATTTAGCATTGTCTCTACACTTTTTAGGCGTGCATCTAGCATAACGGAATTATTATTTAAGGTTTCAGTGGCATTAATAAAGCTGTCTAACATTTTAGAGACTAAGGTGAGTTTCCTAGTCACGATAATTTGGTTGTGACTTAACTCCGAGGTAAGTTTATCATATTTTAGAGCATCTTCATGATCGAGGTTTCCCGTAATAACTTTTAGAACTGACCCTAATGGATTTAGGATCCCTCTCTTAAAACGTTGCGGCATAAGTTGTTGAAATTTTTGAACGGTTAAATCGCGTATGTGGTCTGCATGGGTTTTAACGCTTATAAATTCGCGAGGGTATGGTTCTTTTACTTCAATTAGTTTACTGAGTTTACGATATTGAGCAATAATTAGAGTTAGGTCGTCATAAATATTTTCTAAATTTAAAATCTTTATTATAGTCCAGTGATCTGTTTGTGCATATGCTTGTCCTTGTTTTACCGGAAGTATCCCTGGGTTCTCCTCAAGTGACTGCAGACGATGGGCCAGGATCGGCATCGCAATCATCAGTATGCACCACCTGTGGAGGGCGTTTGATATTTTTAATCGGGGCTTTAGTCTTTCTTTCACCTACTTTTATTGGCACTATATTTCTTTCGGCTTTACCTACTACTTTAGCCTTAACATATCTCGGTCTGTCTTTGCTTTTTCTTTTGTTGGTATCTTTAGCAAATACAGTCTTACCACACGGAAATGCTATCTCATCTTCACCGCCTCGCTTTTCCCTAATTTTTTCTTTAATCGCTACCATGTTTTCTGCTAAATGTTTGTATAAGAATTTTGTTCGCTTTGCATGGTCTCTTACTAAGTGTTGGAAATACTGCTTATCAATTTCTGTGTTAAATGGGCTACCCGTGTCGGTGTGTCCGAAAACTACCTCGAAAGGTGTAAGCTCTGTTACCGAATGAATGGTATTATTATATGCTAGTATGGAATACGTCATAACTGATGCCGCATCAGTAGGTTTTCTTTCGTATTTTGCCAATCTATAAATTTCTATAATCGTCGAGTGAAAGCGTTCTATAAGCCCCATCGAGTTTGGACTATTTGGTGTTCCGATGTGTTGTTCAATTTTATATAAGCTTAAGAATTCCTTAATTAATTCATTGTTGAATTCAGAGCCTGGGTCTGAACTTATCTTTTTTGGTATTCCGTAAAAAGAAAAGTACTTCATCAAAGCTCGGACTACTTCGGGGGTAGACCTATTTGAAATTTCTATCGCTTGGCCTAATTTGCTGAACGCATCTATAAGGGTGAGATAATGCTTTCCTTCGATGTTAAACAGGTCTATAAATATTTCTTGAAACGGAGCATCTTGTGTTTGGGTTAATTGAAGTATAGGTTTGATTGGCTTCCTGTCGTATTTCATTTTTTTACACGCAGTACAACTATTTATTATTGCCGAAACGGTTTCCTGTAAATTATCCCAGTAGTAATTTCTGCGGATTCTGACTAGCGTCTCTTTAATGCCCCGGTGGCATGTCTTTCCTTCGTGATATTTAACTACAATCGCTCTTTGTTCTTTTTCATCTTCAACAAAAACTACTCGTTCCGTACATTCGAAAAATTGAACCATGTCCTTTTTGAACAGGTGTATAATGATATTACTAAATTGTTTTCGATGTTCTTCCCGTTCAAAATATATAAAATATTTAATTTTAGGCCTAATATATTTCTTTAAAAATTCTTTTATTAACTCGGAATTATCTAGTGGTAAAAATACTTCTAGTACTTTTTGTTTCTTTCTAGAAATATCTTTAACCTGACATTCATTTTTGAACCACGAAAATACTAATATTTGAGTTGGTTTTGCATCGATAGCCTCATGTAATATTGGTATACCGTTCGACTCTAATTCTACGGCTGAATGCACAGTTTGGGATTTACTAGATTCTGTAGGCGATCGGATTGGGTATTCGGAACCCTTTTCTGAACTACTAATCGATATTATGTCAGAAAGAGACATAGGGCTCGCGGGAACGGTACTTGAGTCTGATATTATTACAGTGGACGTCGAGTCATTATGTCTTTTATTTTCAGCATTTAGTTTTTCAATTTCCTTAACAACGTCTTTTAAATGGTCCCTAAGCTTACACTCTTTGCTGTCGAAGTTAACGTCCATAGAGTGACCTTCGTCGTCTGAATTTAGTGCATTAATTTTAATTCTGGATAGGGCGTCGGCATTTGTATTCTGTTTTCCATTTTTATAAATAATCTCAAAGTCGTACTCCTGTAATCGCAGTCGCCATCTGGTGAGTTTACTGTTTGGTTCCTTTAATGAATAAAGCCAAACTAGGGGTCGATGGTCAGTGTAAATTACAAATTTCCGTCCGTAAAGGTATGGCCGGAAATGTTTTACAGCCCAAATAATAGCTAAAAGTTCGCGTTCGATGGTGCTGTATCTACTTTCAGTGTCACTAAGCGTCCTACTAGCGTATGCAACAGGTCTATCACTACCAATAGGGCCCTGTGATAGAACTGCTCCTAAAGCTATATTGGAGGCGTCAGTTGTGAGGATGAACGTCTTTTCGAAATCCGGGTACTGTAGTAATGGTTCACTCGTAAGTATTTCCTTACATTTTTCAAACGCACTTATATATTTTTCATCGATGATTATTTTATTTCGCTTTTTGAGGCATGCAGTTAGGGGTTGTGTGATCTTAGCAAAGTCCTTTATGAAGCGTCGATAATACCCTACCAGCCCTAGAAAACTTTTAATTTCAGTTGTTGTCTTAGGTATAGGAAAATTTAGCACAGCTTTAATTTTGTCAGTGTTCGGTCGTAGCCCTTCTTTCGTAATGGTATGTCCTAAATATAAAACCTCCTTCCTTAAAAATTCAGACTTGTCTAATTGAATCTTTAGATTAGTCATCCTAAGTCTGTCGAATATTGACCGTAACTTTTGTATATGTTCTTCCAGACTGGTTGAAAATACAATTATATCATCCAAATATACCATGCAGTGTATCCCCTGCAATCCCCTTAGCACACTGTCCATGGTCCGCTGGAACGTTGCAGGAGCTGTCTTCAAACCAAATGGCATCCTGAGGAATTCATAGTGGCCATTTTGAGTGCTAAAGGCTGTCTTTTGCCGGTCTTGCTCTTCTATTTCAATTTGATGGTAACCACTTGCCAAATCAATTGTACTGAAGTAGGAACTCTTCCCTAACTTGTCAAACAGATCTGTTATGTTTGGTAGTGGGTATTTGTCGTCGATGGTTATGTCATTCAAACGTCGATAGTCTATAACCATGCGAAATTTAGTTTCACCAGATGCATCTAACTTTTTGGGTACCAGGTGTACAGGAGCGTTCCATGGCGAATGTGACTCCTGAATAACATTGTCCTTTAATAGCTTGTCTACTTGCCTATTTATCTCTTCTACTTGCATTGATGCCTGTCGGTAAGGTCTGACGTAAATTGGGTCTTCATTTTTTGTACGTATTTTATGTTTAATTTTATTAGCGAAGGTCAGTGGTAGTTTGTCGCAGTAAAATATGTCTTTAAATTCTTGGCATAGTCTAAAGATTTTGTCGCGTTCCTCATCGTTAGTGTGATCAAGTCTTAGCTTAAGTAGATTTTCTTCGAGTATCTTATCGATCTCTATGTCGTCGTGGGTACCCGTAAAGTTTATGTCACATTGAGTAGTCTCGTACTTAGTAACGGTAAAAGGTCGTGTTACTGTCAATATCATTTCATTGTCAAGAACATTCTGTATGACTGTTGTGGCATAACCGTTAACGCAGTTTACCAATGCACTGGGCATTCGTACACCGCTGACAAACTCCTTATAATCAATGATTGCCTCTCCAGAACACTGGTCTGTTGGCAACTTTACGCGCTGTTCTTATCGTGGTGGTAGTGTTATAACGTAATTTAAATTATTATTGACTATTGGTATGCAAGTTGTTTTGGTTTTAAGTACAAGGTCTTTAAGGTCTATTATTGTATCTAATTGTTTCAATAGGTCATTACCTATGAGGCCGTCGTAGCGAGAGTCGACATCATATAGGTAAAATTTATGGCAATCCGAACTCTTAAAGGTGGGTGGTAGAGGGATTTGTATCACTTCATCGTGTCTACTAGAGGCGTGGGTGCTGACTACTTCGAATGGTTCATGTGTTATATATTGATAAAAGTATTGGTATGCCTTACGGGGGCTGATAAAGGATCTAGTACTACCTGTATCTACCATTAATTTTGCATCTATTTCAGGAATATAAATATAGGGTAATTTGAGATTCGGATCACAATTTAATTCTATAACTTCTTGTCTTCAGCTTTCATGTGAAAATTTTCAATAGTTGGAGTTTGAGATTCGTCTGTAAGTTCGTTATAAGTCATTTCGTCAATGGTTTCCTCAGCGGATGGTGTCAGTTCATTGTCATACTGTTCTACATACTCGTCTGTGTCATAGTACTCGTCATAATACTGTCCGTCATTTTCTCTTAAAGTTAACTCATTTAATCTAAAGCCGGGCTGTGGCCTTGGAGGGGCTGTCCTCATGGAAACGTCAGTCTCCTGAAAATTGGGTTTCTGAATTTGTGGCTTATTGCCGAATTGCGTAGTTGGCATATGTCCAAATTGCTGTTGAGGCCTTTGACCAAACTGTTGTGGCTGAAAGCCCAATTGTGGACGGTAACCGAACTGTTGTGGCTGAGAGCCGAATTGTGGACGATAACCGAACTGTTGTGGCTGAGATCCGAATTGTGGGCGATAGCCGAACTGTTGTGGTTGTTGGCCAAGTTGTGGCCGATAACCGAATTGAGGTGGACGGTAACTCATCTGCTGCATCAGTTGAGGTCGAAAGCCAGATTGGGGCATCCTAAATTGGCTTTGATTTTGAATGCCGAAATTAAATTTTGGTGTACTATTGCTTGGTAATACTGGTTTGTATCCGTAAGGTTGCATTACTGTGTGAGGCGTACCACCGAATTTGAATCCTTGCGTTGGGACTGATGTTTGAGGCTGCCTTAAACCTAAACCGCTACTACCGTGGACACGATTTCGCATATTGTATTGATCGTGGAAGTTGACTTCCTCCAGTACAATGCTCAGCGCGTCCTCTAAAGTCGCTGGCTTCTTTAACCTCACTATTCGAACCATATTCTCGGGAAGATTGTATAGGAACACGTTTAGGGCCGTATTATTGTAAATTGCCAATTTAGCGCTTTTAAGATTACTATCATCGGATATGTTTACTTTTGAAATTAATAATGATCGAATACTTTGAATGCGGTTACAAAAATCTTGAAAGCTTTCACCGGATTTAATTTTTAAGGATTCTAATTCAATACTAATACACTCTTCGCTACGCGGGTCTCCGAAGTGCTGTGTTAACAAATCTTTCAACTGGGACCATGTCTCGACATCCTCACGTTCCGATAAGAGCGACGCCGCGTTATCTGTAAGCCTACTAGTTATGGAGTGATATACATATAAATTTTGTTCTTCGTCACCCCTATACCTACGAATGACATATTCAGATTTCCTCAAAAATAAATTTAGCTGTCTTTTATCGCCATTAAAAAGTGGAATAAGCCGTAGCATCTCTGTAGGTATGGGATTAATTACAACGGTTTGTCGTTCTGCTGCCTGTGGTTGTTCCATCGTTATAGAGTAATACACGAGTCAGAGGATTCAGTTAATATAGTGCACTATTTTATGCAATAACAAAACATATGAGGTAGAACACGCTAAAGCATATAACAATATAATTTATAAAATAAAAGTTAATCTAACCATAAATTTTGTAAAATGTGTAAATATAATAAAAAAGAAAATAAATGAAATAAAACTATATTATATCTCTAGCATTAATAAAACATATATTAATTAATTATCTTTTATAGTCAACTTTTAATTAGTTTTTAGTTTATTACTTTTATAAAAGTCTTATTTATTTTAAAGCGTTCAATAATCTCTGTGCGAAAGGCACTCTGCGTCCCTTAAGCTTATCAGCGTTATGTTATGTCTACAGTAACGGAGTGTCTATTACTAAATGGAATTAATTAAAAACCAGATACGTTATAATGAGAGAAGTCCGATCTCAATAATAACAAATTAAATTAAAAGTGAAGGATAACAGTGGTATCAAGGATGGTGAAAAGTTTTACTCACCAACCAGCTGCTATTCCCATGCCTTCCGCTTCCACTTCCCTTGATGACTAATTTATTTGGTTCTTGAATTTGCCCAACAGCTAATCGCACCGCTATCACGAATCCAGGCTAATTTGGACACCTGAATATATCGAGAGACGGCACAGCTTTCACGAGCAAATCCTACCGGCTGCGCCAGTCAAATTTCGGGAACGTCGAAAGGAGTTTTTAAAAACTAAACTACAACTAAATTAATACGACCTATGACACCTACACAAAAATAAAAGTAGTTTTAATAAAGATATTAATAGTTATTTTGAAACATCCGCTAAATTAAATAAAATGATGTGTCTTCCCTAGTTTGAAGAGCACCTCCCGCACTCCATCAATTGCGTGCACTAATCACCACCAATCCCAGCAATACTACTCCCAACGCCACTACTCCCAACACCACTATTCTAGGAAAGACACACCATCGACGATAATACGACACGTGTTTCGCCTCTACACGAGGCATCTTCAGGTGATGTTAACTCTACAGCGGCTGATAAGCTGATAAGCTTACCTTAGCGGTCATCGGCATCTTTATAATCCATTATAGGATTTCCGCAAAATAACGCCTCATTCTGTCAAAAATAGTTTTACAAATATAAGCGATATTCTTTCTGTAAATACTAGGAACAGATACAAGCTAGTAGTACCAGTTACTCGACTCCACAGCAACAAAATCCCAGAAAATATACAAAATTTGACCTACACAAAGTTCAAAAACTTTATTAAACTAAGTTTGTATAAGAAGGGTTATTATAATATTAATTCACTGTTTGCAAACCACTTTTTTTATAGAAGAGGAGGCAAACGAGCATGCGGCTCACATGATGGTAAGTGACTACCGCCGCCCGTGAACAACCGCAACGCCAGGGGAATTACAGATGCGTTGTCGGCCTTTTAGAAAGAAGTAAGCTTTTTTCTTGTAGGTCCCTAAGTCGTATCGGTCCGAAAAAGTCGACGGTGGTAAACAATTCATTAAGTACGAGGAAGAAAACTCCTAGTAAAACGCACAGTAGTGGATCGCCATGCATACAGATGATGAGGATGGTATTCTGGTATATGAGGATCATATTTATGGATGATGATCATAAACCCTAGAAGGGTGATCGCTACCAAGATATATCTTATTTGTTTTGTGTTGTTAATTGTAACATATATGATTGTAAGCTGTTATTTCAAAGAAATAGTTCCGCTGGGTTGGTGCTGGTTCTTCCCAGGACAGGGGATTTTTCTGAACCAGTGGTAAATTTTAAAATAGCGACTTTCAATTAGTATTATTTATAATCTATATTGAATAAAAAAGTTTCTGTTTCTATTTCTGCTTACATACGACCCTAAAAGGATCATCGGGCTGTTTGTTACATAGTACTGTATATCAGTATTGTGTATCAAGTAGTGGCTTTTTTAATAGGATAGGATGACAAACGAGCACACAGTACACCTGATGGTAAGTGGTTGCTGTGGCCCGTAGACATCTATATTCATCCTCGATTAAGAATCAAAACGCAGATGCATTGTCACCCCTGAGGACTAAGTTTGAATATTTCGTTTCCAGTAAAAAAGGGTCTCCGGACCTCACCATACGAACCACAGCAGTATTAAGCTGATATTTTACGCTGGTATTCTGTGAGAGCGTGATCCTTCCCCGGTCGAGCCGACCCATTCGTTCTACAATCATAATATAGCTGTAGCGTGGCTCTACCACGTGCAAAGTTGTTTCCCTGTGTTGCCTTTTACGATTATGGGACGTTATGGGGCACAATGTTTATTGCTTCTATATGTTAATATTAATGTCAAAAACACATTGTTTTATATGTCAAGCAAGCGATTTTACGATAAAAATGAAACTAACGATGTTGAATATCTCAATTTAATCATGGATATTAATATTGATTGCTTGTCGTAAGGCGTTATATGGTTAGAAAATATCATATTACGTCTTGTTACTATACCACAATTTTACAGTGTATATGAGTGTCGATTTCTATGATATTGACTACTGTAAACGTAGTAGAGTCGCGCTGCAGCTATATTAGTGGTAAATTAATCATATTTATGAGTTACTTTCGATAATTATTTTTTATAATCTATATTGAATGAAAAAGTTACTATTTATATTACTACGTTTGGTAGATAACTGAACGATTTTTTGTACGGAAGGGTCCGTTCGCACAGAGACGCGACGCGACGCGACGATGCTTGAAGAGGGTAGTGGTTTCGCACCGCGCAACTCGTCGCCGTGACCGCGGCTCCACATTATCGCCATGGAGCTTCGTGAACAGGCGTGGAAGTGAATGTGGATGGTTTTCGCGGGATTCACGCGCGTTCACGCATTTTCTCCGATCAGCTTCGCGCCGTGTTTACGCGTACATTCACGGCCCCGTGCCATTTC
Source organism: Parnassius apollo (assembly GCA_907164705.1). Taxonomy (NCBI): domain Eukaryota; kingdom Metazoa; phylum Arthropoda; class Insecta; order Lepidoptera; family Papilionidae; genus Parnassius; species Parnassius apollo. Next base: position 5,674,999 of record CAJQZP010000419.1, on the reverse strand, counting down.
GTTTCGGACTACAAAGGCGTACGGACGATGTATTTTACTCATACACCATCTTCTTTTCTTCCAACGCTTTCTAATTAATTTCTTGTTTTGGACGTCTAAATAGTGATATGTTGCCACAGCAAATAAAATTACTGCAGTAGCAGCTTCTACGTCCGTTTCGCGGCGGATTTCACGAACGATTGTGAGCATCCCGTAAATGTGGAGGGCACGACTTGTGCCGTGAATTCATGGCGCGAATTCGCACTTGAATTCACGGCGTTAATGTGGAGCTGCCATGAGACACATCGAAACGTCGTGAAGTACATCGTAAAGTCGCTGGCAGCGCGACACCTAACAGTAACATTAGAGACAAATGCTAATCTGCCTGTTACTGTGCCAAAACGACTCCATGGCGCCGTGGCTTAACAATGAGCAGCAACGCTGAGGGCTGTGGGTTTGTACGATACGATGTACGATGGTACGACGAAACGAACAAGCGACACATATATAGATGTCTGTGTGTCGCTTAAAGTAAACATATATAGATATACAGTACTCTCTCGCTAATCCATCGCTTGATTATCCTACAAGTACTATAATCCGCCGTTTTTTGGACTCGAGATTGGTCTTGATTAAAATCTGTAATCCACCGACACTGAGAGTTTTCGACTCGACAATCCGCCGTCTTACCTGTTTCATGCGTAAGACGAACAGAATTCTTTACTGCGCCTGACGATGCTAAGCAACCTCTCTTTAGTCCGGATGGACTGTTAGCTAGCCGGACAACTCATCAGAAGAAGAAGTCATGTTTCATGCTGTTACCATTGTCAAATCTGAAAATACCCTAAATAACGTAGATATTTATATTAAATGGAAAGTCATGCGATGTGGTTTTTTTATAGGATAGGGTGACAAACAAGTACACAGTCCACCTAATGGTAAGTGGTTGCCGTGGCCCATAGACATCTATCCTCGATTACGAATGCAGATGCGTTATCACCAATGAGGACCAAGATGGAATGCCTCATTTCCAGTAAAAAGGGTCTCCGGTTCTCTACACTCACCATACGAAACACAGCAGCATTAAGCTACTATTTGACGCTGGTATTCTGTGAGAGCGTGGTCCTTCCCCGGTCGAGCCGACCCATTCGTGCTACAACTATACTACTAATATAACTGCTGCATGGCTCTACCACGTATAAAAATTACACGGTTGCAAATTTCCGTAAAATACGCGATGAAGTTATCAATAATATACATTTTGTTAAAAAACAAGCGAAATCAGACCCATTTTTACTTTAATAAAAGATTCATGTTTGTTGATTTCTTAAATACAATATAAAAATAAACCAAACATTTTTTTTAATTTTTTGTTCCTTTACATTATAATCCGCTGTCTTCAGTAATCCGCCGATGGTTAGGATTTCATGGTGGCGGATTCTCGAGAGATTACTGTATATGTTTGTCTTTTTTTATCGTGATAAAATATCTATAGGATTTAGCACAGGGATAGAATACAGTATAAAGTGTTTTCTGTTATCTCGATCTTAATAAATTAATAATAAAAAATGAATTAATAACAACGTTTTATTAATAATATAGTATATGAGTTAAAATTATACGCATGTACCTAACGGAAGAATTATTAGGTCATGACGCAAATGAATGATGTGGTGTGGTGGCAACTAAACAATATTACTTTAGGTAATTTAATATTATTATAATTGGCTTTTATTCGGACATTCGATAAATGGACCCGAACGAGTAAAGTATGTTTCAATCCTGCACCAATGACTCATAATTCATAATTCTTTATTGCATGTCACAAAGTATAAAGTTGGAACAATATATTTACAGAGCATGTGACGCCCTGTACGGGCGTAGCATATTGAAACAGAGTTTAAATTTTAATTAATATAGAATTCATTTTCATTTCATTCAAATTACAGTATTTATAGTAGTGTTTATAGTACACAATATATAAATTATATTATAAAATGTCAGACTGAATAATACTTACACATTTGTTTTAAAAATTAAATTTCATTAAATATTGTCAACTGATCATTCGTCATTTATATTATGTAAAGTTTAAAAATTTTGATGAAAAATACTAACAATGTCAAATATGTAAATAGAAATAAAGAAAATTGTCAAATAATTAAAATTGATTTATGATTTATCATTAAAATATTCATTCAAACTGTAATATGTTTTTACAATAAGCATTTTCTTGAGTACTATTTCAAATTTACGACACTGGAGGGCTTTTATTGTATTAGGTAAATGATTGTAAACCTTATAGCCATGTAGTAGCGACCATTTTTATATAATGTGAGATGTGTAGCAGGAGCAACCAGATTATAACCTCGGCGTGTGCCGTAGCGACTGGGTCTATCTTCAAATCGCTGGAAATAATGAGGATTTTTCCTAACAAATCGGCATAATTCAAAAATGTACATGCACGTTACAGTTAATAAGTTATATCTGGGGAACAACCTTCGACATGAATCTCTTGGAGCTGCGAATGTGATGATTCTAAGGCAGCGTTTTTGGAGCATGGATACCGCGTGTACTTCGGTAGAGTTTCCCCAGAATATGATGCCGTATCTTATCCAGGCAGCTGCGTGGCTGTGGTACGCAGTAAGTGCGCACTGCTCATTAGTTTCCTTACGTAGCCCACGCAGGGCATAGCAAAAACTGCTCAACTTACTCACAACTCTTTCTACATGAGTTTTCCATGAAAAAGTTGAGTCTATTATTATCCCGAGGAATGAAAATGTGCGAAATTCCTCAATATTTATACCTTGGTAAGATATAGCGAGCGGGACTTCTGATCTCTGATATGGACGAAACTGCATTATTTTGGTCTTTTCAAAATTTAGTAATAAGCCTAAAACCTCTAATTCATTCACAATTTTTCTAAGGCATTGGGTTATTTTTTCCTGTAAACTACTTAGAATCTTTTGTATACAAGTAATTATAACTGTCGCGTCATCTGCAAACAAAACGACTCTATGTGGTGCTACTGAAGGAAGTTCGTTGATGTAAATAGAAAACAACAAGCATTCTAGGACACTACCCTGCGGTATGGAACCTGTTACTATTGCAGTGGACGAATTTATGTCATTTATCAGTTTTCGATATTCATTTATATGTGATACCTGCACGTACTGTTTTCTATTCGCAAGATAAGAAGAGCGACATTCGTGCGGTTTCCCTCGTATACCTAGCGAATATAGCTTTTCCAGCAATGGTCCATGCAAAACGCGATCGTATGCTTTTGGCTTTTTTGACTCTAATGCAATAAAAAATAAGTAAGGTTTCACACTCGTACCGCATATGGTCTGCAAAAACATTTTTTTATATAATAATAACTTATAATCAAATATTACTAGGTGAGACGCTTACATCCAGGACTGGTCTGTAAACTGGACAATGAGGAGGATGAGGAAATAATTTATTTGTTTATTTATTCTCTATTGTATTACTCAAAATAAAAGAATACAGATGGCGGACCTAATGCCTTGTGGCTCTCTCTATCAATAAACCCATAGAGTGGTGAGAATTTGTGGTAGATGTAGCAATATAGAATAAAAACGAAACAAAAATGATAATTAACTACGTAATATATAAATTTTACTAATATATAAACTACCAAACTATTTAAATATTTAATAATCTAAAACTAATTAAAAAAGCAGCGATGCGGCTCAACTTACGAAATCGGAACTTCATATTACGTGTATGCGCAAGTCAGTAATGTTCAAGATTACAATCAAATTCACGCCCGCGTACAAAATTGCAACATAAAGTGTTTAGAACAATGCGTGTGGTGAAGGAAGTGGTGGGATACGAAGCTGTGTCGTAAGCTTCAGAACTAATCACTTATCTAGATTCTTTACCTAAATCTATTATATTACCATAGTTTACCATTATAGCCTATTAAAATATTTAATGACTACTGAAAACAAGCCCCCCCCCCATAGATTACCTGGCAAGTGGGTTGGCAACAATTTTTATTTTTATTTTCAGTGACACTCATGGCATGATAGGTGATAATGGATATTCTTACATCGCGGCTATATGGTTTTCTCGGAATTTATATGTAGTAGATCCACGATGCAGCTATATTATGGTTGTAGCACGAATGTTGGCTCGACCAGGAAAAACCACGCTTTTACAGAATACCAGCGTGAAATAACAGCTTAATGCTGTGTTTTGTATGGTGAGTGTAAAGAAAGAGGTTGGAGACCCTTTTTACTTTAAAAGAGGCATTTCATCTTCGTTCCATTCTTTGGTCTTCGTTTCATTGCAATTTTTTATATAATAGGGCTGACAAACGAGCACACAGTCCACATGATGGTAAGTGGATGCTGTGGCTCATAGACATCTACATTTATCTTCAAATAATAATGAAAACACAGATGCGTTGTCATTTTGAGGACTAAGATGGGGTGCCTCGACTCCAGTAAAAAGAGTCTCCGGTACTCTACACTCACCATACGAAATACAGCAGCATTACGCTACTATTTTACGCCGGTATTCTGTGAAAGCGTGGTCCTGACCCAGTCGAGCCGACTCATTCGTACTACAAACTATAATATAGCTGTAACGTGGCTCTACCAATTAAAACTTCCGCATTTCGACTCTTAAAAGAAGATGAAGTGTATATGTCGATGGGCCATAGCATCCAGTTACCATCAGATGTACCGTGTGCTTGTTTATCAACCATGTTTTATAAAAAAAAGATAAGTACTTAGAGTACAACTCGCGGCACGAAAGTCTAGCGGTGACCGTTATTGCGCATAATTGGCAGTATTGCGATTTATTGCGTATCACGTGCTGATTAGCTCTGTAGTCGTATTTCGTCCCCGTACTGATACGACGTTCGCAGCTATCCCTACGTTTCGTTTAGCGCTGCAGTTGTGTACTGCAAGTTGTATTAATAAGCGTGTATTCAAAAGATTCTCTCGAGATATATCCGAAGGTCAAATCTCACTTCCTACGCTCTCTAACGTTGATTCAGACGGACGAATAAGATGTAGATTGTAATAATTATTTGTATGAGAATGCACGTGAGAGTGCATTGTATCTGCTGACATCGTGTTTATCAGAATGTGAAGTTTGCTTTGTCTTTTGTGTTCTAAGATATACGTAAATATATAACTTTTTGGTATAAATAGTCGTGTTGTGTCATTGCAAGAGTATCCACAACCACATATCGTCCTGCGGGTGTCGTAAGGCGTCAGCGGGATGAAACAGAGTAGAAGAGATGGGCACTCTTTCAAAATATGTAATAAAAAACTGCGATTGAAACCCGCCCGTCAAGTCCTTGGGTGGCGGCAAAGTTAATGAGGGCAAATAATCTCACGCTCACCAGATGTCGCTAGTTGACTATGAAGTGACGTTTTCTGTTATATAATGTCTATCTATCTCTTTAATTGATAATTTAGTTTAAGTAAATGTTTATCACTTTCTAGACTATCTATTATATCAATGCACAAAACAATGCCTTTGTGGTTTGTTCTTTAATTTTTTGCACATTATCAACAATTTTTTTGATTTTTCCTTTTTTATGAATAATAATACTAATAACGTCCTCCAGACCGAATCTCGGTCACGAAGGCCAGCCTCAACGGAGTATAGCCGCCTGCACAGGACAGGATTATAGTGCCCAAGTATATGCGCAAGCACAGGTGCACTCTCTATTCCCTCACTCTCATAATCCGATGGGACGGTAAACCGCCACGATCGGAGAGAGATCAGGCGCACAACCAACGGCTATACGTGCTGTCCGAGGCACGTGGGTAAGACACCGCCAACTTCCTGACTCCGGGCAACTACTGAGAATTTCTTGACAGAAAAACTCAATAATTAATTTTTTTGGCCCGACCTGGGATTCAAACCCAGGACCTCATGAGTAAGTGGCACCACTACAACCACTAGACCAACGAGATTTGGTTTTTTTTAATATAACTAATGGTACAGAAAGAAACATTTACCTTTATATTTTTCGAACAAAATTACCTTACACACTATGAAATCTGTCAAAAATATTACACCTCATTATAAGTGGCGCCGTGGATGTCCTCACTGAAATAGAAGATGGGCAGTAGTACCTTCCTGATAACTAGGAATCGAATAAATATAGTTTGTAAATTACAAAATATTATGAGAGAAAAATTAACAGCTTCTTTTTTTCAAAAAAAAAACCGACAAAAAATCTTTGCCCTCTAAAAAGTTAAAAATAATATTTATGATTGCTAATAAATTAATTTATAAGAAAAATATATACAATTATCGATATTAAAACATTCACAATTAAGGCCGTTGTAGCTCAGCGGCTAAGCGCTCGTTTTAAATTTCACAGTACGCGAGCAACACAGATTCGATCCCCGCGTCACGTGCTCGGTTATGAAGGGAAACATCGTGAGAAAAACTGCATGTCTGAGAAAAAAATATTTAGAAGACGTGAAGATCGCTAACACGCATCGTGACAGCACGGCGGACACATCCATCCCCTGAAATCCTCTCAGAAATGAGAGGAGGTCTGTGCTTAGCAGTGGGACGTATATAGGCTGTAATTACGAAGCGCAATCCCAGAATTCCTAGCAAGACATTTTACTTGCAGACTTACAAGAATAATACTTGTTTTTACAACCCGATAATAAGAATGTGTCGACTTTACAACGAGATATCCATGAAAGACTCCCGCTTGGATATTTTTGACCCAAGATCAAGGATATTGAAAAAAGCAGTAAAAGAGCTCGCAGTCATGCACAATCATTTCCATATCACATAGATTTTAAATTTGTTGTTTGTAAAAATTTTTTTTTGTATTATATAGTAATGTTCGGCATTAATATTGTTAAGCGTGGATTTGATCTCCTCTGTAGTAAAATATGAAAATGATGTGTCAACATACTTAGTAAAACACATTGGCACAAAACTGTTATATAAAACATAACATAAACATAAACACTCACGCCTGTCACCCAGAGGGGTAGGCAGAGACTACACTACAGACTTCCATTTAGCACGATCCTGACATACCTTTCTCGCCTCTTCCACATCCATATACCTACGCATACATGCTCGTCGGTTAAGGGTACTCTTAATTTGGCCCATTTTTAGTCGACAAACTTCCGCCTAATACGTCCCTTTCCGACTCTTCCATTCACTTCTGCAACATATATTTGCTTTGTCAGTCTTTCCGCACTCATTCTTTCTACATGACCAAACCACCGAAGCATTCCTTTCTTAATCCTGGTCACCGCATCATCTTGCAAACCACACTCTTCTTCTATCACACAGTTTCTCACCCTGTCACTCAGAGTCAGCCCTAACATACTCCTTAGCGACCGCATTTCTACTCATTTATTCTACTCTCGTGCTTTTTCTGCCACACCCAACTTTCACTACCATACGTTAAAGTAGGGACTAATACAGCACTGTGAATTGCCATACGTGCCTTTTTTTGACACATTCTGACTTTTCACAATAGAGTGTAGAGCCCCATTTACTTTATTTCCTGCATTCACTCGTCGTTCAATATCCTTATCATATCTCCCATCCCTGCTGAATACACATCCCAAATATACGAACTCATCCACTTGCTCAATTAACTCTCCTTCTATTCTTATTTCACATACCGTTTTGCTTTCATCTCTTTCAAAAACTATATATATATATATATATATATATATATATATATATATATATATATATATATAATTAATAAATAAATATATAATTTTTAATGTATTTAGACTGTTATATATGTTTTGTTCAAACATTTACAATAGCTAACCAGTGAAAAATAAATACATTTAGTCTTAGGTACATTATTATTGTTGCAGTACCTCCACAATAACATGTTATTTTGTAAATTTTCAAGATTGAAACTCCTTCAGTGTGATCGAAACAGTGCGTTATATTACAGAAAGTGACTGGAGCATACTCAAATTGGCACAATACGAGTATCACAAGTGAGTAAGGTACGTCTAGGTTGTCGTCTGATCTACCACAAAGCATGCTGTTATTTTTCTTTAGCATGTGAAATCCTCTGTATTTTTCATCACAATACTGCATCTTGTAGAGGAATATGACACTTGATGGATGGTAAGTACTGACTAATCTTCTCGGCGGCTTGTAGAATGTTCTAATAGAAACTCCGTTTAAATATCGACGATATTTAAACGGTGAATCTCACCATCATCCTGAACAGTTAGCTACCGTGACCAAATCTTTGTAGGAAGTAGTAGGGAGGAGTGTACACACTCGATTGTGAATATGGTATCTCATATATAGGGCAGACAAAAAGATCAATTAGAACCCGCGTAAAAGAACATACAGCTGACGTGAAGAACCAACGTTCCGGGAAGTCTGCAGTTTGTGATCATATCCTAGACGCCCCCGTTATTACATCAGATTTAATAGACCACATATCCTCGCGAAAGAACATCGATTCCTACCAAGGATGATGCGTGAGGCTATTGAAATTAAAAAACAACCTAATTTCAATAGAGAAGGAGGCTGGGTACTACCATCTGCTTGGGATCCCTTAATTAATGAAATTAAAACTAAATCCAAGCATACCACCGCAAGACTTCAAGACACAGTAAGTTCATTCTGCGTAGATCAAACCATAAACAATAATAAAAAAGCTGAAGGTACTCCGTTTTAATATTTACATCGGGACGTCAGTCACCTCAGCCTCCCGTGACCATGATAGATAGAAAGCATCTGAAACTTCGGGAATTAAAAATCAAGTAAATTCAACAAGATAAAATACGTAAAAATGATTTTAATCAATGTGTAGTGTTCGCGTAAATATAAGAAATCATTATATAAGAATAATATATTTATTATTCTAACAATAGTAATCAAATAGTCAATATGTTCCTCTGAACAGATATATTACGATGCGTGTCATAATTACTAAGCGTCTAGTGTTTCGAAATGAACGATCGTTTCAAAGAAAAGATAACCTTCGCGTCAACAGACAGATAAATGATCGACACTTGCGTGTAGGCAGCACAACAGATGCACCACAGGTCTTGGTATATACTGAAATGATACATTATTGTGCAATGTGGCATAATGAAGTTTTATCATTGTTATTTGAAGGAAGTAGCAGTAGAATAGAATATTTTACTTATATATCCTATTCTATAAGCGGGGTCGGGGTGGTTTGGTAGTATACTGCATTTGATTCATTTTTAATCTTCGAAAGTATGATCATATGTCTACTTATCGCTCTCAACTTAACTGGTTACCCATTCGTCAGCGCCGTAGTTTACGTGCACTCACTACTCTTTACTCTATCTTGATGTCTCCTAATCCTCCATCTTATTTACCTCCACATTTTCAATATCTTAGCTCCAACCATGATGGAGTTCTCCGTTCTAGTAATAACCTTTTGCTTTAGTGCCCCCCTTTTAGTACTAACTTTGTACAATCATCGTTCTTTGTTCAATCTGTGTGCCTAGTGCGAGTTTTTTTACGCGTTCGATAGCGATAAAGTTAACTACGATTTGTATGGAATAAAAAAGCGCCAACTAGTGACAATAATTTGAAACACAATTCCTGAGTGCGAGTTTACTACGTGGTCGATATCGATCATCGAACATTGACTAACATTCGACAGTGAGAACGTTAACGCTCGTGATTGGTTGTTTGAAGTATATTGCGAGTGCGAGCGACAATTTTGATCGTTCGAGACGTAACTTATGTAAACTTTACGGCGTCGCTATCGAAAATGATTTCACAGTGAGATGGAAGAGTGGGAATAATTGTTGAAGAGTTAATTTTATTTCGTTTTATGTGAACGATGTATAATTATGACAGGACGTTTCTTTTCGCTTGGAGGATGTTTGCAGCCGCTAAGGCATGAATAAATAATAATTATAGATGACTACTATTCTTTGATTATATAGACAATCCCATCACAATCAAAGCTGCACAATAACGCCAGTGTTGAAGCAAGAGCTTGTGCATATTTTCGTCCGTTGTTACATCCCGACGACAGGCAATTTAAGGATAGATATAGCATTTCCACTAAAGTATTCAAGTTTTGTGCAAATAGCGTTTGATAAATCTAAGGTCTACTATCTCTATTCAATAATTAAATCAATTTCTTCTAAATTTTTTATTTACAGACATATTTGATCGCTTGCATTAGACGTTGCTTTGCCGAGGCCTCCATGCCGAAAATCCAATAAATTCTAGTCCGCGTAATCTAGTTACAAAATACACGTATCAAACTTCAATTTACATCTAAATAACTTAAATTCCATTTACTGCTCCAAAAATTTCACTATGAAAGCATATTAAAACGAACACATCTTTATGTTTTTTGCTTTTAATTTAAACGTTATAAATATTATTAACAATCACGGACAAGTTACTCGTCCATATCTAATTCATAATCTCATTAAACTAACACAAACTGTCGAGTGTCGAAACCTTGATCAAATTACGAAACATAAACAAAAATGGTAATAAACATATAATAACTACAAATATGAAAGACAGATGCTAATATTAAGACCACTAAATAAAAATGTCATTCTGAATTTGGTTAGTTTATCTCAAGGAACGAACATGCTACCAACATAAGATAAGGAATAACTGCCATTCACAGTGAGCAAACTCGAATCGAAAGGTTAGCTTCGATTGTAAATCACACTCGCTCGTCTTCGCTTGTCGATACCGATGACGTTAACTCGGTTAGCGCGATGGTGAAGTCATTCGATTAATTTTGTGGAACTCGCACTAGGCACACGGTTCTTCTTTGGAACGCTCTTCCTTCCGAAATCAGGAGTGCCGAAAACCGGATTTCGTTCAAGTCTAAAGTGCGAGAACTGCTCGTCAATAAAATGGCAGAATCAACTAGCGTTGGTAGTTAGCGTGTTTAATTATATATATATATATATATATATATATATATATATATATATATATATTTACATAATATATATAAACTCGATACATATATAAACACTATGTAAGTATATATACATACATACAAATACACACACACTATATATATATATATATATATATATATAAATATATATATATATATATATATATATATATATATATATATATATGAGTGAAATTGCTTAATAGAAGCTATTCATTTCAATATATCTGACAGGCACTTTAATCTTATTTAGATATAGATCAAAAGTTTAATATGGTAAGTGTAGAGAACCGGAGACCCTTTTTACTGGAAAAGAGACAGTTCAATTTTAGTCCTCATGGGTGACAACGCATCTGCATTTTGATTCGTGATCAAGGATAGATGTAGATGTCTATGGGTCACAGCAACCACTTACCATCAGATGGACTGTATGGTCGTTTGTCACCCTATCCTATAAACAAAAAGGCTAACGTGTAGTGACAGTTCAGATGGACTGTGGGCTCGTTTACCACACTTATTATATAAAAAGAAATCGGATGGGGCTATGTCTAGTGTCAGGACACACGGTCAGTGATTTAACGCAAAACGTCTATGTCAGCGAGTAGCTTTTAGTGCTAGAAAGGAGACCGAGCGCCGTTTTTGGTGAATCTGCGCGTTGTCTTTTCCCCGCCTACCCGCACGGTACTGATAAAAACTCAGGTTCATAACAGTGAGGTGAGTGCTCAGCTAGTCGCGCTATAGTAGTGCTTTGTGCCCTATATAGTATATTATATATGGTGTTGTGGTCAACATGAGTTTATGTCGAAGAGAACTATTAGAGCCTAGTCTCCTAATGAGAACGGTATTGTTATTATTTGGAGATGGTGTTCAATCAATAAATCTAGAGAGAAGTAGTTTGGGCGAATTTTCTACCCTTTATTATGAATTAAGGTGTCATTCAAAGGAATCTTATAACGATACGAGAATGGGAATGAGTAACTATAGACACTTTTGGTAATAATTTTGAGAAAACTAGATGCAATTTCGAATCTGTTACCGTTGGAAAACGTTATCAGCTTCCAGCCAGCGGTGAAATCAAAACAGTTTGTTCCTGTCGCCAAAGCTGACTATATAAGTAAAATAATGACACTTCACATAAGTCTCTAAGGCTAACAGTTTTGTAATTATTAAGGCAAGACGATGTAGACATTTTCGCTACGATTCGATTTTCTGTCAAACATTACTTGACTAACGTTATTATATGAGCGTGGATTGAGAGCTTTTAATCAGATAACCCCTAGGTCTTTTATAGTGTCAGTACGAGTCATAGTGTGATTATTGTGACTGTTGTGACGTTATTGTACTATAAGATGTAAAATAAATAAATAAAACAAACGCTGAAGCGTGAGCTCTACGCCGCGTCTTAGGTAATTATTACAGAAGTGATACTTATGCTCTGACATCTACAAAGTTCAAAAGAATGATATTAAAGTTACCTGACTGACTCTGAATGACTATAATGATCTATAAATATGCTAATGCATATTTCCTTACACTTTCATATATTGTGTAGTTGTGTTTAAAATGTTATAATATGCCCACAAAGTGCCTAATTTTTTAGGACTACACTTATGTAATAAACTAAATAAAATATCAGCCATTTACCATCTTAATAAAATAGATTGTAAAAACAACTAGTATTCAGACTTAAATATAAATTCTTATATAACTTTCACCCGCAATACTACCCGTATAAAATAATAATAGCCACACACACACACACACACACACACACACACACACACACGCGCGCGCGCGCGCGCACGCACACACACACACAAACAGACTATAACTGCTCACACACATTACACTCATACATATCAGAATTACTTCTTACAGTCATACATTACACATCTTAAGAGAGGGGAACGACATTAGTAGTATAAGTTATTATCTTGTTTGTATCTTGGTGTAAGTAATAACTTAGTATACAAAACATAATGTGATCTAATAAATTTCATTGTACCTAGGTTATGTTAGCAGAATGTACAAATATTTTAGATAGTATTTAATTATTCAACTTTCGCTTGCATCCTAATATTTATATAAATAAACGGTGGGGATATGACGCTGACAGCTGATGCACAGGTCTCCTTGTTCTGCAGATGCTATGTTCCAAGTATATGTATCAATGTAGCTTTATTAAATGTTAAGCAAATATCTGGATGTAACTACCTTTTGGAAATAAAGAACTTAATATTATATTATTATTATTATAATGTGCTAAGCATATTACTTTATGGGCATTGTCGTGGGTTACACGTTAATGTCCTCCAGACCAAATTTCAGCCACGGCAGCCTGCCTGACAACGGAGGCTAGCCATCGGCGCAGAACAGGATTATGGTGCCCAAGTGTATGCGCAAGCACAGGTACATTCTCTATTCCCTCGATTCCGGTAAACCGACACGGCCCGAGAGAGATCAGGCGTAGGACCAACGGCTTTACGTGCTTTCCGAGACACGGGAGTGAGACACCGCCAACTTCCTGACTCCGGGAAACTACTGAGAATTTCTTGACGGAAAAACTCAATAATCAATTTTTTGACCCGACCCGGGATTCGAACCCAGGACCTCAGGATCAGCAGTCGCACTACTACAACCACTAGACCAACGAGGCAGTCATACACGTTAAGTACTCCTAGTATACATTAATTGTTATGTATTACATTAATGTGTAACTGCTTTGTCCCAATAAAAAATCTATCGTATCACTGCGGGTGTGGTGGCCGGGATCGCATGTTAAGAAACAATTACAATGTCAACTCGAAAATTGCCAATCAACGTGCCATCCCATGGTCCTTGCGATGGGAGTAATTACACTTGTAATTTTATAATACGTAGGTATTACAGTGTGGGTGGGAAATGGATAAATGATGGGTTTGTGTAAGTAGGATGATGCGGAGGAAGCGAGATTGGATTTAACAAAGATTCTATTTAGGTTAGATAATTCATTAATTTTACATAGTAGAGCCACGAAGCTATATTATGATTGTAACACGAATAGGTCGGCTCGACTGGGGAAGGACCACGCTCTCACAGAATACCCGCGTGAAATAGCAGCTTAATGCTGCTGTGTTTCGTACGGTGAGTTTAGAGAACGGGAGCCTCATTTTACTGGAAACGAGACATTGTATTTTAGTCCTCAGGAGTGATAACGCATCTGTATTTTGATTCTTAATCGAAGATAGATGTATATAAATGTACCCCTAAAGACTGAGATGGAATGCCTCGTTTCCAGTAAAAAGGGTCTCCGGTTCACTACATTCACCACACGAAACACAACAACATTTAGTTGCTATTCAAAAGTATTAAGTAATTTATTTAAATGTACAAAAGACAACAATTACACGGATATAACATTTAAAAAAGTATGTATAGTAATAAATTTCAGTTAAATACGTTCCTCATGTTGTGTTGCGGTGCGTTAGGCAAATGGACCTCAATCAGCATAAGCTGTTGCCGAAACAAAAGCGCTGGTTTTCAATGGGCCCGAACGGATAGTACTTATATTATTTTAGTATAATATGTAGTATTAGGTAGTAGTTAGTGGTGCCAGGTATTCCGATTTGTACGGAAAGTATCGATTTTCAGAGGTCTGATGACACGTCCCGGTTCATCATTTATCAGGACGTCAAATGTTCCGATTTTACTTTAACCAAACTGAGCGTAAGCTGCCACTACATTAAAATATTTGCTTATATGCTTTTCATATTTTTTAACCAAACTCGGACTAAATAGACAATATAAAAGTTATGAACTTTGCGTGGACTTTGTTAGCAAGATACAGATTACCGAAAAACACAAACGAATGTCCAGTTTTTACGGCATCTATCTGGGCGAAAAATTAATCGTTTGTTAAATCACTTCCATATCATAATTATGAATTACATTGCGCATTGTATCAAAAATACTTTTTGTAACTCATGGTGTCCAATTGGCCAAATATGTAGCCAAGGTAGCTGTCACGATTTCTGAAAACCGAATTCCCGATTAATATTAACTTACGTCCCGAAATTTGACACACTGGACATGGCAACACTCGTGGTAGAACTTCTTTTCCTTTTTCGTAATTAGTACGTACCGCTGTTTCAGTGCTGGCGGACTTCACGTGTGCTTTCATTATTTTCATATGTCTGAAACTGAAGCCTCTTATTGGCTGATACTTGACTTTTTACTTTCATCTAGCAAACATTCACTTTTAAGCAGTTACTTTTATTTTACGTAACATAAATGTATTTAACGTCGGGAATTAAAAATCAATTAAAATTGAACGCGATAAAATCCGTAAAAGTAGTTTTAATCAATAAATTTATTTAGATTCGAAGTAAAATTTCAGGCTAGAATCAATATCAATTCGCTAAATAATTTTTGAAGTAAATGCACGTTGGGCACTTTTGGGATAGGAAAAAAGCACTGAACTCGCGTGACCGTCTCGCTCAGATGCATACAGTTAAAGAAAGTAATGTTGAAAACCAGTTTGATTAAATTTTATAAAACTGATAAGCATTTATAAATTTGTTTGTTTTTTATAGACAATAATCATTGTTTTTAATATAAAACAGTGCAATTAACACATTTGTTCTTATTAATAATACTAGCGCCATCTAGTATCGAGTAGCAGAACTATTAGAGCTTTCTAGAAAATTCCATACTAGAACTTTCTACACATATTCAGAGTCGGGACCGGTATGTACTCGAACATTCTAGATGTTTCAGTAAATGAGGTTCTATATAAGGTCGGTAAAGACCGCAACCGAGGTAGATTGAATTGGCGAATTAAGCGAATACTTCGAAGCAATATAACTGCGAACTAAAAGGATCAGTGTGATTTATTATTAGTGTGTTTTAAGCTGTAATTGGTGTTCAGTAATTAAAGTGTCAATTTTGGTACTTTAATCGGCAGTTTTTATTGTCACGAACCCGAAGCTCTTAACAATACGTTGATAAAAATAGTTTCTAATAAAAATTCTCACTTTCTTAAAATATTTCTTAACAACCCAAGAATAATGTTAACAAGTTTGTGGAGATAAGAAGTTTTCACGTCTGATGTGCAGTCCTATGGATCACAGTATTTTTTTAAGTTATTTTTTACAATACAATTTAAATCTTTATTTTCCTAATATAAAGTCTATAAAGTCCCGCTGGGTTTCTTGCTGGTTCTTCCCAGGACAGAGGTCTTTTCCGAACTAGTGGTAAAATTAAAAATGATTTTCCATGAGAATCACATACATGTGATCTATAACTTATCTACTTCTTATATATTAATTATTCTATTCTATAATTTAACCTAAAATATATTGAATGATTTTTTTACCGACTAGAAAAAAAATTGGTGTAACAGATGAACGAAATAAAAGCCTATGTCGATGATATTTTACATTTTTTTTGCATTTACATTAACATATTATGAAATTGAACTGTCAATAAATACCACTAACTTGAAATAAACTTTCGGTAATAAAAATAATAAAAACAAACATTTTGAACTAAATAAAGAAATCAATTAAAAACACCCAATTAGTAGTATATATTGATAGATCAATTTCACAATATTTCAATGTAAAAAAAATTGAAAAGTATCAGTACCATAGGCTTTTATTCCGTTCACCTGCCGCACCCTATTTTTTTCCATACGGTAAAAAAGTATAAAAAACATAAACATTACTACACTATTTGAGGAACTTCTTTGACACGTCCCTGTATCGGCGATACACTACCCCAGAGAGCCAGAAATCGGGGGCGAGGAATGCCTCTTTATTTTGCATGAACCTGGATGTACTCCAGGTTCCTGCAAAATTCAACGGATAGGATTTGAAGATTTTGAACTATTTATAGTTTAAAAAAAACTATAAAGAGAATATATCTCTCCACATTTCATCCCGTAGGTGTCGTCAGCGGTGAATATAGAAATTTGCCAGAAGACCTCATGGCCTTCGAAAGCTGTAGTATATTTTTAACTTCCCGCTGAGAAAATTGAAAATTTTCAAAAATAGGGAAGTTACTGGTTTCACCCCGATTTTCGAAAATCAAGTTTTCATCAGATCTCGACGCTTTGAGATCCCAGGAAACTAATCTGACTAATTTCCCGTGGACGTCCGTACGGATGTATGTATACGTCGGCCTCTCAGTACATTTACAAAAATAGTTTAAGTAAAATTATATTTTTGTATATAATAAATAAATTGTTATATACTTTACGTAAACACTGGGAACGGATACAAGCTGGTGATACCAGTTTCTCGACTCCATGAAGGCAGTAATTCACTCTTGGGTTAAGTATACGCTCTAATGTCGGTTACATACATCAGAGTCAGTTTAAAAGACCGTAGTAAAGGGATATACTAATCTGCAATAGCTGAAAATGGCGTAGGGTGCGCCGAACGTAATGGCTATTTAGAATATCGTTTCTTGGGGAGGCTCTTTCCGCGAAACATAGGCGCATTATGAACCTTATCTACTAACAATGAGATTGAATGTCTCGTTAGCAGTGGCGGATTCACATGTATCTTAGGAATTGACCGTAAAATTTTTGGGAGATATAACCATTGATTTATAAACTCAATGGATATAACCAAAGTATCTACCATACCAGTTTCTTGACTCCACAGAGTCAGTAATTCATTCGTGGAGTAATATAGACGCCATTACAAGAAAGTCCCGGAAAATATACAAGGTCTCTCTATTATCAGGTTTAAATATTATATTAAACAAAAACTGTATAAAAAGGGTTATTATAATATAAATTAATAAATGGTTGATAATAACCCCCGGTGGTCGTTTCCAAGCTGTTTCTTAAAAAAATTGTAAATAGTTTGTACAATCTTTCATATTGTATAATTTACTCCTTTTTTAAAAAAGTCCCGCTGGGTTTCTGGTTCGCCCGCCGGTTCTTCCCAGGACAGAGGATTTTCCGACCCAGTGATAAAGTAAAAAAACAACTTTCAATAATTATTACATGTGATCTATATTGAATAAAAATTATTCTATTCCTTTCTATTCTATTTTATAGCAAATTTTTAAATTCAGTCTTCACTCATTTTGGGCCGTTCGGCTAATTCAAAATATATGTAATATAAAATTTAAAATTTGCATAAACATTTAGATTATCTCTTCATAAATGTCAATCCATCCGCATTTTGATTCTCAATCGAAGATAGTCCATTTAGTGTGCTCGTTTGCTACAACTTCTAAAAATAAAACATTCGTTTCTGTTTGCTTACAAAAGCGTGTATTTTGAAGGCAACTCGTCCACCACCGTGACGCCTGATATGCGTCGACGCTCGCGCAGTCAGTTATGACGTTGCGGAAAAAGGTCGCCAATTGTATAGAAATATAATATTGGATTAAAAAAAACTATAAAAACACCCATTGACCATGAGCTGTCTGATCCAACTCCTCGGTCTTTTTTTATAAAAAGGTAACAAACGAGCACACAGTCCACCTGATGGTAAGTGAATGCGGTGGTCAATAGACATCTATAGTTATCTCAATTAACAATCAAAACGCAGATGCGTTGTCACCCCTGAGGAATAAGATGGAATGCCTCGTTTCCAGTAAGAAGAGTCTCCGATTTTCTAAGCTCAACATACGAAACACATCAGCATTAAGCTGCTATTTGACGCGTGAGAGCGTGGTCCTGCCCTGGTCGAACCGACCCATTCGTGATTATAACCGTAATATAACCTAGAATTATTGCGTAGTTCTTATTGCTGACAAGCTGGTTTTCATCAATAACCACGTGATAAATCAGCACTTAAAATTGCAATTAACAATTACATTGGTGCCGGCGGGGATCGAACCCGGATTTCTCGCGTACTGTGAAATTTACAACGAGCGCTAACCTTCTAAGAGCTACCACGACTCTTAAATAGATAATAGATGTATATGTATATATACAGGTAAACTTTATAGTATACCATAAAACACGAAAAAAAATAATACGAAGAAAAACTTAGTAGCTTTTTTCCAGACAACCGTATCATTATCATTACGGTCCTTTACAAGTCAACTGATGAATGTAGGCCTCCCCCAAGGAGCGCCACAAAGCACGGTCCCGAGCCACCTGCATCCATTGAATTTCTACATGTCTTACCAGGTCGTCGCTCCATCTAGTGGGGGGACGCGCTCGAGAATCTTCCTTCCCCATCGGTTGTCGATTCTTGGAGCTATATGGTCGGCCTTTGCCACTTCAGCTTACTAATCCGTTGGGTTATGTCGGTTACTCAGGTTCTTCTGCGGACATACTTGTTTTTAAGTCTATCACGCGGAAAAACTCCGAGTATAGCCCTCTCCATAGCTCGCTGAGCGACTTTGAGCTTCCTCGTACGGCCAGCTGATCATATGAGGGAGCTCGAAGGCCCTCACTGCTAGCCGTATGACAACCGTAAGCTAAAAAATTGAACTATGAATGAAGTGTAGGGTGGGAAGCTACCGGATGGAGTGACAATCTGGTAAGAAATGCAGGAAGTCGATGGATGAAGGGGGGCCAAGACCGTGCTTTGTAGCATTTCTTGGGGGAGGCCTATGCTTAACATTGGACTTGTAACGTGCTGTAATAGCGATGATGATGAACATATAGAAAATAAAAAATATAAAAATGAGTTATTAAGGTTGATGATGGTTGTGAAATAAAATTAACAATTAAATCTTATGTTATGTATTGTTCACTTTGGGTACGTTCCATGGTCTGTTGAGCATGAAAATAACCATCGGTTCCGAAAAATAAAATGAGAACATCTTATTCAATCCAGGTAAGACACATCATTGTATTTAGTAAGCGGATGGTTGCAAATTAATTAATATTTTTATTATAATGAGAACATCATCAATCTAGTCGAAGTCAATTAAATACGCATTATTAAGGATAACTCAAAAATTACTACTTAATTCTTGATTAAATATGTATGGGACAATATGAGAGCGAGGGATAGCACATAGAAAAAAGTTCTAAGGCTGTAAAAATACAATCGGATTGAGTGCCTCCTTTTTTTTGAAGTCGGTTAATAAAAGAACTGTCACGAAGCTCTAGGATAGACTCGACTGCCTGACTGAAGTTCTGGTGCAGTTATGTGGTCCCGAATTCGGGTCCGGTCAGTTTTTCCATCAAGAAATCAGTATAAGCCCGAAGTCAGACAGTGTTCCACTCTCGAGCCTTGATAAGCACGTAAAGCCTTTAGCCCAGGGGTTGATCTCCATCTGGTCATGTGGGATTCCCGTCTCATAAGACTGTGAGAGTTAGGTAATAGAGTTCACTTTTGATTGCGCATACACGCGTCGGTTTGTTTCCGTGAAGATTTCTTTTTTATAGAATAAGGATGACTAACGAGCACACAGTTCACGTGATGGTAAGTGACTGATGTGGCTTATAGACATCTACATTTATCATCGCTTAAGAATCAAAACGTAGATGCGTTGTCACCTCTAAAGACTACGATGAAATGCCTTGTTTGCAGTAAAAATATGTAGTAAAAAGGGTCTCCGGATTTCTACACTCACCACACAAAACACAGCAATATTAAGCTGCTATTTTACGCTGATATTCTGAAAGAGCGTGGTTCTTCACAAGTCGAGCCACCTATTATACTTGCTACTAACATAATATAGCTGCAGCGTGGCTCTACCACGTATATGTGCGGCCGCAGTGATTGAAATTCGAACTGAGAAACATTATTAGAATTATTGTTTTATTAACAGTTGATTTAATTTCCCAAAGGAACAGTTTTCAACAGAGATCAAAACGTTTTTTGATGCAGGTATCGGGCATAAGTCTACATTACCATAATACGTAACTTGGCAGATCAATTCTGAACTTTGGCCTATGTTAGAAAAAACGACGGCAATGACATTGTCATTATAATAAATCCTATTGTTTCGGGGCTGAGACGGTTGTTTGATGTTTGGCATGTGTTAAAGTCCAAATAGAATCCTACAGTTGTAAGCATTTTGCTTATAATTACAAACGTATGTATGTTTTTTTTTTTCAAAGTTTTTTTAGTCTCCTTCGAAGGAGATTTACAATTCGACTGCTGGTTTTATTTTGTTTGCATGTTCGTCATTTATATTTTCGTCAATTATACTGATTTTATTTAATGCGAATGGTTTGAAAGAAATTTGGAGAAAAAACTATTTCTTAAGGTTGATAAAAAAGGTACCATTGAGGCTTCTAGTATAACTTTTTTGCCATTTAAATCGTAATATTCCTTAATCTATTCAAAAACGTAAGTAAAAAATATCTTAAATAAGCTTACTTAAAAAGATTATATTTACTTATCTGAAGTTATTATTTTGTTATTATATGGAATTTTTTTTTGTATTTTGCTTTTTGAGATCATCGAAATATTGTCTGAAAGAAATCGCTTTTAGCGATAAGACCGCCCATTTCGACATTATTTTTTTAGAGACTTCACAAAGGAGGAGGTATACAATTCGACTATATGTTTTTTTACGTGTGTTCCCTCTTTCGTTTTGTTGGTTTTATTATTTTATATCTAAAATCCCAACCTCAGAACCTTTCACTGAGTGAATCGATTTTGATGATCCCTTTTTTATCTGAAAGCTGGTGCTTCTCGTGTTACCCACATAAAGTTAATCAAGATCTGGCCAGTAGTTGTTGAGTTATCTTTAATAATGCATATTTAATTGACTTCGAATACATTGATGATGTTCTCATTTTAATAATATTGAAGTCGGTTGTACAAAATTTTTAAGTTTACCACTTGTCTTTTCTTCTTCTTTTGTTTAATTATTGTTTTTGTGTACACAAATAATAATGAGAAATCTGTCTATTTATATTTATTTCGCATTTTGAAGTCGGAGAGTTTTAATTATCGTATACACTATGTCTTAGCACCGATTTCAGAATGTGAAAGTATTTTATTCGTTCTTGTCTGGTCTTACTTTTTATTAAAAATTTATTTTATACATAGAATACTATAATACATACATAATAGAACGGGGGAGTGGGCGGAGCCCGTGTAGCCACTAAAATGTCACTAACACGTCAATTCACATGTATAAATATCAACACGAGATGTGTTTTAACGTTACAATCGTTTCCAAATTTCCAATGTAAATTATTTAGAAAATTCCAAATTGCTCGCTATTTACAAATAAATATGTATTAAAATCCGTCTGTCAACACAGCGAATCGGGTTTGTAGTGTGGATATTGCTTGTATGTGTACTCCCTGCCTATCGTCGTATAAAATAAGGTTGACAGCCCTTCTATTGTGTATTACCCATAGTATTCTATGATTTTATACGTACTTGTTCATGTTATCGTCTGGTGGGGACGTAAGAGAATTCAATAACTAATTTAGTTCCGTCTGTGGTAAATCATGTCTCATGGAATATCATCATCATCGTTAGAAACTATCGATTTCAACTGCTGGACATAGGTCTCCCATAGATTGCGTCACAAAAGCCACGCTGCAGCTATTTTATTTTATTTTATTTGGAAGACCAACAGCTATCGTAATTAGGATAGATCGTACTAATAACAACAGTAAGCCAATTAAAGATCCTCACTAATAGATACAAAGGTGAATTTACAACAATGATAAACACGATTTAACACTCGAAAGTATCTAATACAACATATTTATGCCAAATGAGGGCTAAATTTGTATTATACATATAAAAGGCAATCAACTCATATTTAGAACAGTCAATAACACTACAAGCTATTTTTAACAGAAAAATAAACACAGAAATAAAAGTAAATCTTACTTAGAGCTACCAAAAAATGCATTATTAAGTATGCGCCTAGCTGACGCAGCACTAGTGTTAAACAAATCGAAGTCAAACTCATTGGCTAGCTTATTGAAATTATTGCTCGCTCGCCATATAAGTGTATTTTGCCTATAATTTGTAGATGCAAACGGGAGACTTAAAATTTTATTGTGTCTAAGAGGTTTGGCAGGACAGCTAACGCTATATTATGGTTGTAGCACGAATAGGTCGGCTCGAACAACGTAGGACCACGCTCTCACGGAATCCCATCCTGTGTTTCGTTTAGTGAGTGTAGAGAACAGGAGATACTTTTTACTGGAAGTAAGGCATTCCATCTTAGTCCTCAGGGGTGACAACGCTCCGCATTTTGATACTTAAATGAGGATAAATGTAGATGTGTATCGGTAACAGGATCCACTTACCGTCAGGTTTTGTTTTTATAGAATAAGGGTAAAAACCGAGCACACAGTCCACTTGATGGTAAGTTAATGCTGTGGCCCATAGACCTACAATTATCCTCGATTAACATAACGCAAATAAGTTGTCACCCCTGAGGACTAAGATGGAATGCCTCGCTTCCAGTAAAAAGGGTCTCCGGATCTCACTGTACGAAACACAGCAGCATTACGCTTAATTTTACGCTGGTATTCTGTAACAGTGTGGTGTTTCCCCGGTCGAGCCGACCCATTCATGCTGCAACCATAATATAGCTGCAGCGTGACTCTGCCACGTATAAAGGTGTTTCTATGATTTGAATGAATTTTTGCAAATAATAATTAATTTTAAAAATGACATAACTTTATTGCATTCGATTTTTTATTTATTTTATTGACATGCTTTATTGAAGTTTAAATTGTATTTAATAATTAATAACATTTAACTATAAATTAATACAATATATATTATATAAATTGAAATTGCTATGGTTCGTGTACTTGAGTGGTGATATGGTGAGTGTAGAGAACCGGAGACCCTTTTTACTGTAAACAAGGCATTCCATCTTAGTCCTCACGGGTGACAACGCGTCTGCATTTTGATTTGTAATCGATGACAGATGTAGATGTCTATGGGCCACAGTAAGCACTTACCATCAGGTGGACTGTGTGCTCGTTTGTCACCATTATTGTATAAAAAAAAACTCTTGACGCTCCAAAATTGTTTTAATTCTTTTTAAAACTTATGTCCTTCTATTGATTTTATTTTGCTTGGCAAGTGATTATGCACTTTGACGGCCATATATGCCGGACGGGGGATTTGCAGTTTCATTAAGTCTCATGGTGTCACAGTCATTATGACTAGAAATGATAAGACAACACGCGAGTTAACGGCTCTTGAAATTTGATAGAGATACAATGAATTATTATTCAGTGAGAAAGTTATGTATATTGCAAACTGTTCTAAAACTCCACAGGTCTTTACCATTTAATTATAATAATCTAAATAAAAGAAGAAACAGGTTTATTTTAAAATTGCAGAAAACTAAAACAAAATCAGCTAAACGACACTACAAATAATAAAATAAAAACTAAAATAAAATTGGTTGCAGCCACAGAAGATTTTCTCGCGGTGTCAATTAGGCTGTATGATATGAATTTTACAACCGCTGGTCTATGCGACAGTTGTAATTATGTATATCTTTGTTATATTATCTCTTCCATATTACCTCTGTTCTTAAATATTAAAAAACTTAATTTAAAATGTTTTCAGGTCTAGTTCCCTAATCTAAAAATTATGATTTATAAATTTTTCTTTTGTAAATGTTAATCTGGATTTAAGGAAGCTCGAAACATCCAATGTATAGTATGTAAGCATCATGAAAGGGCGGAGCTGCCTGCTACAAGTATATATATATATATATATATATATATATATATATATATATATATATGCTTACTAGGCAGCTCCAACAATGAATATTGTATGGATATACGTTTTTTGATGAAATAAATATATTTTGATTTCGATTTTTTTGAAACTGTATTAGTTAACTGCTGTGGTCAGTGAGCTACTCGTACCTTGATATGGCTGCACATTCAATTTCAATACATTTCAGTGTCGTTTTGGTGTCTGATTTTTGTAATATCGCATTATATGTTTCATTGAGAAACGCGATTACCAAACTGTGCGCTTACTTTCATTTCTCGTTACGTATTTTTGGTTAGCAAATATAAATGTATTGTCTCCGTTTGGAGTTTAGTCATCTTAGAATTAGCTGTAGCTGTCACAATACATTTGTTGTGTGTTGGAATTATTAAGATCTTTCTAAGATTTTTTATTACTGATATTAACACGTTCCGGGACACTTGACTATTTGCAAATGTCATGATATGACACTTCAAAATCCCATACATTTTATCGTATCGTCTACAGCCGTGCTATCATATTACATATATTTTTAATTTTTTGATACGACAAATACGGCCACAGACGTTGACGCCTATGGGCGGAACGTCGTACCATGACTAACCATGAGTAATGTAATGAGACAGTGCGGCTACAGACGGTACCGTCTATAGGCGGTTTGCCATATTACATACATTTGAAAAGGTTTATTTTTACGGAACGCTCTAAGGCGCTAACGCCTAAGGGCGGCCTGTCATAATAGGTTTATCTTTAATGTAATTACCTATAAGGCAACATCGGCGTTGGGCGGGACCGCCTTTAAACGTTTTGTCATTCCATGTAGACGGATTGATAAGCTTATTGACAATACTGAAATACGCGTACCGCCTAGAGGAGGTCTGTCATAAAATTGTTATTTCTAAAATTGTTATATGACAGTTACGGCCCTTGACGTTATTGCCTTTCGAACAACTTAGGTTCTTTTATAATGTCATCTACACTAAACAGGTAAGAAAATAATCAAAACTACATAAATCAAACTTGTACTTTAATTGTCTTTGACAGTAATCAGTCTTATTATTCTATCTTAGTAGTATCTAGTCTTATCTTAGTATTCCTTTAATTGACATCCTTTTAATAATATTAAAGTAACCAAAGTAACTTAAGAAGCCATAAAAAAACTTTAAAAATTACTAAACAAAATACAGAACCTCTAAGTTTAAAACTTACAACATATTGAACAGAGTTTCTTCTTATCTAAAGTAATTCTTATAAAAGGAAATAAATAATCCAATTATTGGTGTATGCGAGTATTAGAAATGGTGATGATGATGTTGTGACCAGGATTAAGACAGGAATGCTTCGGTGGTTTGGTCATGTAGAAAGAATGAATGAGGAAAGAGTGACAAAGCAAATTTATATGGCAGATGTGAACGGCAGAGTCGGGAAGGGACGCCCTAGAAAAAAGTTTATCGACCAAATTGGCGATATTTTGAAAAGGGGCCACGTTAGAAGTACCCTTAACCGACGAGCATGTATGCGTAGATATATGGATGTAAAGGAGGCGAAAGAGGTATGTCAGAATCGTGCCAAATGGAAGTCCGTAGTCTCTGCCTACCCCTCTGGGTGACAGGCGTGAGTGTTTATGTATATGTATGTATTAGAAATACTGTGCCAGGTTTCAAAGCATTCTGGACATAGTAGAGGAGATTTGGGACAGCCGCTGCATCGGCAACTTGTCTCCCTACGTCTTTTTGGCTCCTGACTTAGGCAAACTCTACAGTTTAGAAAATAATACTTCTTTTTCGAATTTTCATGCGCTGCAATGCGAATTGGCCAATGACCAACGCCTATTCCTGGCGTTGAGGTGCTTGGTTCAGGAACTTTTGGTGGATATCTCTTTCATGCGTCAACTGAGACAAGGTCTTTCCCAACCACATCACCAAGTTTCGTAAAACTTCTTATCAAATTATCTCTGTATTCAACATATCCGTATTTCTTGACATTATTCTTTATAACATACTTTTTGAATAAGAAGAATGCGTTCCAGGCAGCGACATCCAACATGTGAAAAATAACTTTTTTGTACCATCTTATCGTCTTCCGAGGACAAGAATAGTAACTGATCATTTGATCAGCACGATCAATGCCTGACATGAAGCTGTTGTACCGAGCTATTTCTTTAGGTTTTTTGCGCTTTCGCCCACATCTGTTGGTAACTTCAATCATCTCAGGTTGATCCAAAGTTGTCAACATCAAAACTTGCCGTTTATCTTTCCAATGACTCACGTAAACCTTGCCTTTTCGTAGCCAAAAATATTCACCTTTTTTCAGTTTTTTTTTTGCTAGAAGTATTGGGTTACCCTTTCGATTACTTCTCAAGGTCCCGTATGTGTTGACACGTATGTGTTTTCAGGTCAAGAAGTTTCTCAGAGAGAGTCACGAAGTTATAAAAATTATCCATGTATAATTCACGGCCTTTAAGCAGATAAGGTCTGATTAAACATAAGACAAGTTTTTCAATGGGTTTTCCACCCGTGTTGGATTCATCAACGTCTGCTTTACCAGAATACATTTTTTGGTTCAAAACATATCCGTCATGAGAAGTTAATACATAAAACTTAATTCCGTACTTGGTCTTCTTGTTCCGCATATGGGTAAGGCCGTAGATTTTGCCACTTAGTAACATAGAGTAACATAGACACTTTTATATTACGGTAACATAGAAGTAACGCGAAAGTAACGTGTAATGTTTGTAAGGCCGATTGCATAACGCGCTATTTTTAACCGACTTCAAAAAAGGAGGAGGTTTCGACGCATAAGCTAACTGTACAATTCGCCAACTGTGAGAAGTTCAGTGATAGAAAAAAAAATAAGTTGAAAAATGTTTAAAACTATCAACAGCTTAGAGTTATTACACAACCATGAAATCTGACCAAGTTTACCAAATATCAGGAAAATAATACTACGATATAAGTGAAGTAACAAAAATATTTAATGTCATGGATAGAGTTTCACAAAAACTCTTCTAACGAAAACAAAAAAAAAAAAACGAAATAACATTCATTATAATATGATTTAAACTTATAAAATAAGCTACACAATGAGATCAATAGTGTTTCGTGAAATCACAAAATTAGAACAATATAATCTTTCTCTAAAAGTTTTTACAATTATCACACGGGTTATCTTCTTAAATAAAATAGTAGGTACATTTCTAGGAAACTAACTAATATTGGTATTTATTTTCTTATAAAATTGACACGAAATGTTTCTTAGAATCTGTAGTTAAAAATACTTTAGAAATACGAGTAGGTAATTACAACAAATTTAAAATTAAAAAAAAAATCTCGTAGCCAAATGAAATAACATAAATAAGTAAAAACAAAAACTACATAATTCTCTTTAACCTAGGTACAGACGCGAGAACATCAACCTACCCCAATCTGTCAAATTTTCTCAATCGAACATGAACCGTCTACTTTTGTGGTAAAGTTGAAAATCTATTAAAGAAATTTGACAGATTGGAGTGGGCTGATGTGCTGACGTCTGTACATAAGAGGTCATTGCAATACAAAACCTTCCTTACACCTTATAAATAAATATTCAACAATTAAAATAAACCAAATCAATACTCTACTCTCTCTACTCAGGTAATATTCTTTAGAGGCTTTCTCCCGTTGAATCAAATTTACCTTTTTGACGATAGAAATATTGGTCACTATATCAATATCTGATTTTCTTTGGACTACAAATTCACGGAATCAGATAAATCCTTCACAGTTTTCAAAAATTTTACTTTATAATAATTTTCTCCGTTTTTAAATTCTATATTCTCAACAAATCCTATAAAATATTTCCACGTTTTCCTTTGGAAATATCGAACTATTATGCTATCAACATAACATAACAAATTTATATTTAAAATAAAGTTCTGCGTATTTTCTTCACTCTCAATTGCTTTTTCTCCTTCTTCCTTTGTATTCGATTCCTTGTCACTTTCATCTTCTTTTAAATTCTCAGATTTGTTTATTTTATCTAAATCTGTTTTCTCCATTTGTTTATATTTATCTGCGTCTTGTAAAACTTCACCAATATTATTTTGTCCTCTCATGCTTTCAAGTTGTTTTTTATATTCAGTCTCAATTGTATAATTTTCTTTATTTTCATCAGCTTCTTTTCTCTCTTCTTCTGCGATAACAATTAGAATTTCCTTGCTTTCATCTTTCTTAGTACATTCAATCTCAATTTTGTGCTTCTCTTCTATTAGAAACTTTTCTTTCAAATTCTTTTTGATCTCTTCTTTGGTATCATTTTTGTTTTCCCTGTTCTGGTCGATTTTTCTTTTATCAGTCTCAATTTTGTTACTTCTTATTTCCTTTATCGGGTCTTCTTTTCCAAATAAATAACTCTCTCATAAATCATAACTTGCAGTATTTTCCGGGTTTTTTCTTATTTTTGACAAAATTGTCACATCATCTTTCCTAGTAACATGTTGCGTAGTTTCGCAAAATCTTTTATGGATTAAATCTTCATTTTCACAAATTATTTTTCTTTTCCTTTCATGTTTAGGATTATTTTCAGCATTAGGTTTCTTTAAAATTATTGTGGATAGCAGAGTGACTTTCTTGTTTGGATTAATTTTTGGCCTCAGAACACCTGTTTTTTCGTCAAGTTCTGTGATTAGATTGTTTTCATCGTCGTTAAAATCTGGACTTATTGACTCATCAGAAAAAAACGCCGAGGCGTCGCTTTCCGCATACTCAATACTATCATCATATTCATCTTCTTCGGTTGATGAACTGAAACGCCTTCGCCTAGTTTTATTGCTATTCTTTGAATTTTTAACTTCCTTTTTCTTTTCACATTTTTCTTGTTTATTCGATGTGTGTTTTTCGTTTGCGTAAATAGTGGGCAAAAAGCTAGGAGCTACAGGTGAGTGACATTCACAGTTGCCTCTTGTTTTCAGTTTATTATTTTTTTCACAATGTTGTTATCCAAAACTTTTCTCAAAACATTCTTTTCGGTATTGTTAGCAGTTTGGAATTGTAATTTTAGTGACTTCGTTAGTACATCGTGTTCTAGTAGTTTCTTATTAACTTCTTCTTTTTTGGGAGTTTCAATGTTAGGTATGTTATTATTTATGAACTCTGTTACTTCTTTCATCGGTGTTTTCTCTTCTAATTCTCGCGTATATGTGTCCTTTGTTTCATCTGTCGTGATTAATCTAGTTAATAAATTTTCGTAATCTGCCTGCATCTTGTCTCTTTTCTTTTGTTGTCTATTCCTTTTTTTTCTGAACACTTTTGAAACCTTTAGTCAATGTGTTTAACTGTAATCTCAGTTGTGCAGTTTCTTGTTTCAGTCTGTATTCAATTTGGCGTTGCATATTACGGCAAGTTAATTGGTTATTATCTTGCTTGGAGTTTGAAGTATGTGACGTACCCGGTTCATTTTGTGATGCCATTTTTGCAGCTTTTGCTTTTTTCCGATCTTCCTTCCATTTATTCCGTAACTCTTGTTTGTGCTCTTCAGTATAGGTACTCTTTTTTTCTCATAGTAACGTGCAGATCTTTCTTTGGCCTTCTTTTGTATTTCTTCATACTTTTGAGGGTTTTCTTTTTTCAACTTATCGCGATATTTTTTCTGCTTTTCAGCTGAAGTCGTCGGCGGCATCTGTGACAATGTTTATATTGTTTTATTGTTAATCAGAAAATTAAAGGGATGTTTAATACATTGACTAAGGTTCACACTACCCGCCTCGCAACACATTTTTTTGTACGTATGTGTATCTCTCTTTAACGCTAATCGACATCCTTTGCTAGAAAGAGAAGACAGTTCGCGCGAATATCGAAGTAAACATTAAAAAAGTAAACACAAACTTTTAAAAAAATACGTGGTAAACTGTTAGATTTGGTTTAATTTTTAGAAACAATTGGCATCGATATCCTTAATTGTTTTTCACATTTAGAAACTTTAAAGATTAAACTTTATTTTTTTGAAGTCATTTTTTACTTTTTTTGAGTTTATTTTATTTTTCCACTTAGTGGCACAAAAATATGGTTTAAAAACCTTTCTTTTTCAGTTTCCACGAATGTCCAAACTACTTAAATGACACAAATTAATTAAGGCAAATAAACTACTCTTGTCTTATGCGTTTTTTGAATTTCGTAAAACAATCTATACCAATAAATAAAAGTATAAGTAGGTAATTAGTAACTGCTTGGAAACCAAATAAAAAAATGCCCTCTGTATATCAAATAAAAAAAATTACTGAGTGAATTTTTCATTACTCTACATGATCAAACCTTAAAAAAAAGGTAAATATTTTTTTACAAAAAAAAGTATATTTAATAAATTACATATGCACAAACCTTTACAACAGTAAAACGTTACGAAACATACAATCAACGTTACCAGTGACATCAAAGCTACATAGAAGTAACGTTAAAGTGCGATTTTTCAGGTTATTAATAGACATAACTCGATATCAAGGTGAATTTTAAACATAGACACATTACCACGCACATATTAGTTACTCGTGCATAATAATATATAATATGTGAATAATAAAAACTGATATTTACCTTTGAAATCGCCAAAATTCACAATTAAAATTCACTGCCGAAACACACGCGTGCACCTTTGACAGACTTCCGACACGACAAGATGGCGTCTTTTTTTAAAAAAAATTGTGCTGCCTGAATACTTAGTGTTGCCAGTGCAATTACAAAACACTATCAAACTGTTTTCAATGCTTTGTAAGGGAAATTTTGGTAACATACAAAGTAGTAACGTAGAAGCAAAAATATGGAACATAAGTTTAAATAGTAATAAATCTATAAAAAAACGCGTTATTAAAGACATGAAAAGCACGATGTAGTAGCTTCCTATTAAGAAATTTCAGATAGTCACAAATTAATTAAACGTTCATTACAAAAATATAAGTTTTATAGTTTAAATGCGCGATTTAATTTTTAATTTAATTTTTCGCACATATATATATGTGCGAAAAATTAATCGACCTCTAAAAAGCATTATAGATTCATCAAGCGATAGGTCCCTATCAGGATAATAGACTTGACGGAAATTGCGAGTCAGTATATCTATAAATCCATTTATTTTATCTGGCCCTTTCGCGTTGAATTCAGATGCGCATAGGCATCGTAAGATTTGCTCGTACCTTCGACCCGACATCTCGTAATTGAAAATAGGATGGTAATATAATGGGTCAGCGTGAGTAAATAGCTTACGATTTTCAGGCACACGAATTTGTCCGGAAAGCATCTCCTCTACATTTGTCTCATGAAAAACTCTGTGTCTTGAATATCTAGTGTGTGGTCGGTTTTGGTTTACTAGTGAGTTACCATATGCATTCGTGCAATTCACTAAATACTCAACAAGGTCTGGCGTTAACAGTAAATCGAAAACATCTTTTTCAGTTGCGGCTTTATTTATGTGCACGCGTGGGCCGGGTAATGTTTGATCGAAGGTAAAATCAAGAATATCGGCAACAGTATCTACCCATCCTGCGTCATCCGGGGCTGAGGTAGTTGGTAATTTTTAGTTGGTAATTCGGTTGCTCATTGACAGTCTCTAGTGTTTGATTTGATAATATATCGGTGGGATTTGGATCTATTTGTTCAGTTTGATGGTAATGACAAGATAAGTGAGGTTTCGGAGAGCTCACTACTCCATCTTCTACGCAGTTTTCTAAGACAGACGGGTCATTGCAAGACCTTTCATCGAATTCCTGGTTCAATATAGAATCGTCCATACTTGATCTCGAACTATAACACAACAAATATATGAATCAAACTAAATTAGATTATAGGTATAAATAAGCTTTATTTACCTTGCTTTCGCTGATGAAAATCAAAACCACACGCAGCTATGCAACGACACGCTGGCGGCGCATACGCCGTGACACTAAGTATCAACATCATTGTACTTGTATGGCTCAGTCTACGTCTGTCGGCGGTGTGACTGTGTTGTTTTGGTCTATGAGCACTGCGTACGTGTGTGTGTGTTGAAAAATGACTCGAAAAGAGTTTACCGTGACGCCTACGGGCGAATGAAGTCGCGTGATGTGACACTAGATCATGTGCTTCCTAGGAATGTTATGAACAAGCAACGGCTATCGACGGCTTTCCAAATTACATGTAATAAAGTTCACCGCCGTTGGCCGTACTGTCACGTAGCAATATACCGAGATAACGTCGAGAGGCGGTCTGTCCCGGAAAGTGTTAACTAGTGGGGAGGTACATGAAGTATCTAGGCCTCAACCTGGACAGTCACTGCGGCTTCGCAGAACATTTCGAGCGACTAGTACCCCGTATCGAAAGGGTTGTATTGTTTTTTTTAAAGAATATTAACAATGCTATAAACATTACTAATGTTCCCCTTAACCACTCGTGGTAAGCTTAAATTGCTTCTGTTACGAGTGGTTCACGCAGTAGTCAAATGGCGGAATCGAACCCACGACCTTTTTGAGCATCCAGCGGAAGATGGCCATACGGATCGTACGAGGATACCGCACTTTATCCTTTGAGGCGGTGACAATCCTATCCCGCTTGCCACCACTAGATATACTGGCGGAGATGGACGCGAGAGTGTACGACCGGATCGGATGATAGTGAGCCAGAAGAGGACGTAAGAGTGAGCCGTAAGAGTGAGCCAGAACAGGACGTTAGTGGAGTGATGGTGTAAGAATATCCACTACCTCATACCTCGTGGGTGTTATAAGGCGACAGAAGGAAACAAACCAGGCGATTGTCAGTAGCGTCTTCCAAACAACAACGTCAAAATTTGTGGCTGCCACCGCGCCTGATGATCGTGGCAACCGTGGCTAATATTCCCTGTGAGGATATCTATGAGGGCGGCATATATTCAGTTGGACTTTTGATAGGCTGTGATTTTTTTTTAAATTAATGATGTTCCGTGAAAAAGATTGTACTGTACAATTATTAATGACTTGATTGGATCCTGCAAATATAAATTTTGTAGTTATAAAGTCAACTAACTATTGGCTTTCAGAAATAAATGCTATGCAAATTTAAAAAAAAAAATCATATTACGAGTGATTTTTGACAGATAGAAGGTTACAAATGCGTTGAATCTCCTGAGGACTTTGAAGAACGTACTATAATTACACTAACTCTTATAATTTTTGGGTGAAGACCTGGGTCAGAGCTATTCCAGGCAAAAGTGAGCACCCAGGATATTAGAATAGAATACACTAGGATCATCTTTAATCAATATAGATTACAAGATTATTCAATAAGAGTCATTTACGATTGGCCATCGGTTCAGAAAAAGCTCTGGAAGTACTAGCAGACTTTTGTAACATTAATTTATAATGTCATATTTTATACAATAAATCATGAACAAAACATTTATAAATAGCATGATAGCGATTTCCTCATTGTAATAAAAATAAAACTTGACGACCTCGTTGATCTAGTGATCGTTAACGCGATTGCGAATAATAAGGTCCTGGGTTCGAATCCCGGGTCAGGACAAAATCAGTTATTGGGTTTCTCTGTTAAGAAATTCTCAGTAGCTACTCGGAGTCAGGAAAAAGAGAAAATTGGTGGTGTTTCATCCCCGTGTTTCGGAAAGCACGTAAAGCCGTTGTTCCTGCGCCTGATCTCTCTTCGGTCGTGTCGGATAACCGTACCATCGGGCTATGAAAGTGAGTGAATAGAGAGTGCATCTGTGCTTGCGCATACACTCGTGCACTATAATCCTAACCTGCACCGATGGCTAGTCACCGTTGAAACTGGCCGAAGTGACCGAAACTCGGTCTGGAGGACATTATTATTAACACAAGTGGGAAAAGTAAAAATTTTGTACAACCGACTTCAATATAATTAAAATGAGAACATCATAAATGTCATCACCATCATCATCATTAAAGCCCTTCACAAGTCCACTGCTGAACATAGGCCTCCCCCACGTAACGCCACAAAGCACGGTCCTGAGCCACCTGCATCCATCGACTTCCTGCATGTCTTACCAGGTCGTCACTCCATCTAGTGGGGGTCGCCCTACACTACGCCTACAGGTACGAGGCTGCCACTCCAGAACCTTTTTTCCCCATCGGTTATCGGTTCTTCGAGCTATATGGCGAGCCCATTGCCACTTCAGCTTAGTAATCCGTTGGGCTATTTCGGTCAATCTGGTTTTACTGCGGATATCCTCATTTCTATGTGATAGACTATCACGCAGAGAAACTCGGAGCATAGCGCTCTCCATAGCTCGCTGAGCGACCTTGAGCATCCTCATATGGCCAGCAGTGAAGGACCACTAATTCAGATCTCAGAGTCTCAGATCCGTAAGTCATCACTGGCAACACGTACTGGTTGTACACTTTAATACACTTAGTTTTCAGAGATTGAGGTCTACTTTGAACTAGTTGCATCCGTCAATTGACCTTTCGGTTGAAGTTGGACTTACCTAGTCGGACTATTTGTCCCAGGTAAACGTACTCGTTAACAACTTTGAGCATAGTGCTCCCAACAACTACCGGCATAGGTATGAGATGGACATTAAATATGATCTTTGTTTTGTCCATGTTCATCTTAAGACCTATCCGTTGGGAGACACCATTGAGTTTATTGAGCATAGTGCTAAGGTCCTCCAGCGATTCTGCCATAAGGACTATATCGTCGG
Organism: Parnassius apollo; assembly: GCA_907164705.1. Classification (NCBI taxonomy): domain Eukaryota; kingdom Metazoa; phylum Arthropoda; class Insecta; order Lepidoptera; family Papilionidae; genus Parnassius; species Parnassius apollo. The sequence continues at coordinate 5,639,803 of CAJQZP010000419.1, read as the reverse complement.
CAAATCGAAGGTGAGTGATGTACTCGCCATTCACGTATCCACGTATATTCTTTCCAGTCCAGTTGTTTTTGAAAACGTCTGTTCTTGTTGAAAACGTCTTCCAACGCAGCGGTGAAGAGTTTCGGGGATATAACGTCACCCTGTCATACACCTCTCTGCAGTTGGATAGGTTTCGAACTCTGGTTCTGTACTTGGATAGCCATCGTAGCCCTACTTTTGCCGAATTTACCGAAGGGTATGTATGTGGTCTATGATACTGAAGCCTTTACGGAAACCGGCTTGTTCGGGAGGCTGGAAGTCGTTGAGTCTGCGTGCGAGACAATTCGTAATGACTCTCGAAAACAGCACGTAGACGCGGCTCAGAAGGGAAATCGGTCTGTAGTTCTTCAAGATAGCGTTGTCGCCTTTCTTAAAGAACAAGACCACCGCACTTCTGCTTCACGCCTCCGGAGTAGTGTCACCATGTAGGACGGAATTGAAGAGCTTCTGGAGGACTTCAAGTACCGCTGTTTCACCCGCTTTCAGAAGCTCCGCTGTGATTCCATCCTCGCCTGGGGCCTTGCCGTTTTTAAGGTGCTGGAGAGCCATTCTAATCTCGCTCAGATTGACACCCGGGATCTCATCGGAATAGTGTCGGATAAGACTTGCTCTTGGATCGTTACTCACACTTGCGTGTGGCTCTAACTATGATGTGTACAGCTGCCAATAGAACCTCTCAATCTCACTCAAAATCTCAGGTGTCCTGGAAACGATGCTGCCAAATTCAGTCTTCAGCTTTGACAGTGGCTTTTTCTGGCAGACAGATCTCTGGCAAAGACTTTGGAGCCCTGGTTCCGCTTGATCGCTTCTTTCATACGAGCAGTATTAAAGTTGCGTAAGTCTTGCCGCATGCATTTGGAGATCTGTCTGTTCAGTCGCCTGTATGTTGTCAAATCTGTTGACGATTGCAGCCTCATCTCCCGTCTAACAGCCATGAGATTAAGAGTGTGATCGGAGAGTTTTTGTGTTCTTCTGCGGCGGGTCTTGCAAAACTTAGCTCCGACCACATGGACAGTTTCCACGAGCTTGTCATTCATATCGTCCACTGCATTGCAATCTTCTAGGCACTGAAAGCGGTTACGTAACTTGAGCTGAAAGTTTTCGGGATTCTAGATTAGAGCACAAGGGGGACGGAGCGTTGACTTTATTAGACGAGACCTCTCCAACTTAAGATTTAGGTTCAGTGTGCCTCTAACCATTCGGTGATCGCTGCTAGTTTTCACCCTTACGATCACTGAGACATCACTGAACAGTTGGCGTCTGGTCGTCATAATGAAGTCAATCTCATTTTTTGTCGAACCGTCGGGGCTCGACCAGGTACACTTCCTGTGGGGCTGAGTCTGGGAGAAAGTGTTCATCATAAAGAGTCCCTCTTTCTCCATAAAGTCGGCCAGCTGCTGGCCCCTTCGGTTTCGTTGCCCTACTCCAAATTTCCCTAACTTCAGCTCACCATTTTCTCTTGTGCCTAGTTTTGCGTTAAAGTCTCCATCAACACCGTGTAGTGGGTTTTGGAGGAATGCATGTCTCTGGAAATATCCTCATACATTTCCTCCACCTCTTCATCGGGATGTGCCGAAGTTGGTGCGTAAATCTGTATGACCTTCAGCGAATACCGTTTGGTGATTCTGAGTATCAGGTACGCGACCCTCGTCGACACACTCCCAATCTTTACAACGTTGTTGACGAGAGACTTGTGGATGATAAATCCGACACCTCCTTGGGACAGATGGTCGCCCTCCCGGTGATAGAACAAGTTGCCGGACTCGTGGATTACCGTGTCCTCCCCCTCTCTTCGGACTTCGAATAATTCAATAATATGCCAGCGCAACTTGTCTACCTCTTCTTCCAGCTCCATCTTCTCATCAGTCCTCAGGGTGCGTGCGTTATATGTTGCCAGGTCGAGTCGTCGTAGGTGACAACCGAACCTCCATCGGAGATTCTTAGCACCCCCTCATCGATGTATTCGAAGTCAACTAAATTCGCATTATTAAATATAACTCAAAAATTACTGGCCAGATCTTGATAAAATTTGAGTGGAACAACACGAAAAGCATCAGCTTTTAGATAAAAAAAGTATCATCAAAGTCGGTTTACCCAGAGAAAAGTTATAAGGTAACAAACATTAAAAAACATACAGTCGAAATGAATACCTTCCTCTCTTTGAAGTCTGTAAAAATCCGAAAGAAGGCAGTATAAAGAAATCAATCATTTATAAAATAGCAACTACATCATTGACAAAAACCAATACCCTTGATTGAAACATAACTGAAAACAAAAAGGGACGATTCGTAAAAAAAAGACGCGTGCTCAATGTCCATTGTTTAACCTTATAGGTCACAAAAACAAGACTTTTAAGCAAAAAAAAAAAAAACGGTGAACGCTACAATGCTAACGACCTTGGCAAGTCTCGCTTAGTTTACTATGGCAATGATAGTCGTACAATTATTTCCAATTGTAACAGCCGTCTGTTTTTTTTAATAAAAATGAAGTGGCAAACGAACTTACAGATACAGCCCGTAGATACTGGAGTATAGAACCAACTTCAAAATAGTATAGAATCAATTTTATCCAATATAGATTATAGAAATACTTATTGAGTCATTAAAGCTTCGGTTCGGAAAAATACCTCTGCCCTGATAAAAACCAGAAAGAAACCTAGGGGGGCTTTTTCTTTATCATTAACTTAAAAGTTAAAGTTATGACCTAAATACGTCCTACAGGCACAGGCCTCCCCTCATTTCTGAGAGGGTTTTAGGACAAGGAAGTGTCCGCCGCGCTGCCCCAATGGGTGTTGGCGAACTTCACATGTCTTCGAAATATTTTTATTTTATTTCCCAGACATGCAAGGCTTCCTTCATGTATTCCTTCACCGCCGAGCATTTATTTCATTGGTGCCGGCGGGGATCGTTGCTCGCGTATTGTAAAATTTACAGAGAACGCTAACCATCTGAGCATCACGACTCACTATCATTAATGATATTTCTTATATTCTATTATTTTAATTTTTTTTATAGAAGAGGGGGCAAACGAGCATGCGGCTCACCTGATGTTAAGTGACTACCGCCGCCCATGATCAACCGCAACACCAGGAGAATTGCGGGTGCGTTGCCGGCCCTTTAGAAAGGAGTAAGCTCTTTTCTTGAAGGTCCCCAGATCGGATCGGTCCGGAAAAATCGCCGGTGGGAAACTATTCCCCAGAGAGGTTGTACGCGGAATAAAAGTCCTTTTGACACGTACTGGGGTGGACCGCCAAGCATCCAGATGGTGTGGATGGTATCGGGACGTTTGCCTCGTAGTGCGTTCACGAAATTTGGCGGCTGGGATTAATCCGAACAATTTCTCAGAGCACTATCCATGGTATATGCGAAATAAAATGCAAAGAGATGCAACATCTCTTCGCAGTGCCAGTGAATCGAGCCGATCGGAAAGCACTCGAACGTCGACGATTCGAGCCGCTCTGCGCTGGATGCGGTCAAGTGGAAGGAGCTGGTACTGGGGAGCCCCAGCCCAGAGATGGGAACAGTATTCCATGTGCGGCCGAACCGGCGGTGTGCCGGCATGAAATACTGTTCCGCTCTGCTGAGCACGCCAAGCTTTTTAGAAGCCAATTTGGCCTTCTCTTCCAAGTGACCACGAAACTGCACGTCACTCGATACGTCAACGCCGAGGATTCCGATACTGGCTGAGGCAACAAGGGGAGTGCCTTGAAACTGAGGAGATACGACAAAGGGGTTCTTTTTAGCGGTTAACGCACAAACTTGTGTCTTCTGGGGGTTAAACTGGACTAGATTTAGTCGCCCCCAATCCGAGACTCTGTTCAGCAAAGACTCGACTTCAGACACAAGTTTGTCCCGGCACACGGAGACGTTTTCCCGAGAAATATTGGCTCGGCCGGTGTAAAGAGCATCACCAGTATTGTCATCTGCATAGCAATTAATGTTACGGGTTTGCACATACCATTGATATGCAGAAGAAACAGCGTTGGCGATAGCACGCAGCCTTGTGGAACACCAGCATTAATAGGCTTGCAATCGGAGCTTGCACCGTCTACAACGACCTTGATGCTCCGATCTGCAAGAAAGCTGGTGATCCAATCGCACAATTTCTCGGGAAGCCCATAGGAAGGGAGCTTCGAAAGAAGCGCTTTGTGCCAAACCCGATCGAAGACCTTCGCAATGTCCAAACTAACGGCCAATGCTTCCCCCTTGGACTCTACTGCCTCCGCCCATCTATGAGTTAGGTAGACCAGAAGATCACCAGCTGACCGGCCACGGCGAAAACCATATTGGCGGTCACTTATCAGCTGGTGATCCTCAAGGTACCTCATGAGCTGGCAGTTTACAATAGACTCCATTGTTTTGGAGAACAAGGAGGTGATCGCGATAGGCCGGTAGTTGGACGGGTCTGAGCGGTCGCCTTTTTTAGGGATCGGGTGGACGAAAGCCGTCTTCCATGATTTTGGGACTACGCCTAGGGAGTAGGAGTACCGGAAAAGACGCGTTAAAACCGGTGCCAACTCTGGAGCACACGTCCTCAGTACAATTGGGGGGATTCCGTCAGGCCCACTCGACTTGTGAATGTCCAGGGAGAGGAGTGCTTTGCGAACCGAGCGCTGTGTGAACTGCACTTCCGGCATGGAGCACTCACACCGCGGGATGGTCGGCGGCGTACTTCCCCCCGTCATCGAGAGTCGAGTTGGACGCAAAGAAAGTGCCTAGAAGATCGGCTTTCTCCTTTGCGGTATGGGCCAGTGAGTCGTCCTCCCTGTGCAGAGATGGAAGAGATGGCTGACAGAAATTCCCCTGGACAGCCTTGGCGAGAGACCAGAATGCACGGGTTCCAGAAGGAAGGCGAACTAGTTTCTCGCCAATTCTGCCTATGTGCTCTGACTTTGCCTTGGCAATGACTCTTTTGAAGGACCTAGAAGCGGAATTATACTTCTTTTTTATAGCGCTAGTGTTTACATCCCGGGATGCTGATGCGTCAGCCCAGGCTGGGTAGCACTCCTGCTTATAGCATGATGCTATTTTACAGGAGCGACCAATCTATGGCTGAGATTTGCCTCCAGTGGGCACCACAGAGGAAGGAATAAAAAGTTCCATATCCTGAAGTACCACATCAGTGACAGAATCCGCAACAACGTTGGGATCGTCCGGCGAGAAGCAAACTCGCCCCCCAAGGGTAGGATGCAAAGAAAGACCGCATCCCATCCCAATCGGCTTACTTATAGTGCCAAACACGGCGGCAGCCTGCAGAATGCAACTGCGATTTTAGCGTGAGTGGCACCACACTCCTATCTATCATAAATTCACAATAATAATTTTAATATTGATTAAAACAATTTTTACGGATTTTATCGCGTTTATTTTACTATTATTTTTAATTCCCGACGTTTCGGGCGCTTTCCAGCACCCATGGTCACGGGGGACTGAGATAACTGACGTCCCGATGTCATTGTAAAACCCGGAGTTCCTTCAGCTTTTTTAATTATTGTTTATGGTCCGATCTATGCAAAATGACTATGTCCTGAGGTCTTGCAGTGGTATGCTTGGGTTCAGTTTTAATTTTATTGATTATAGGATCCCAAGCAGGTGGTAGTACCCAGCCTCCTTCTCTATTGAAATTAGGATGTTTTTAATTTCAATAGCCTCACGTATCATCCTTGGTAGGAATCGGTGTTCTTTCGCGAGGATTTGTGGTCTATCAAATCTGATGTAATGGTTGGAGCCGTCTAGGATATGATCGCAAACTGCAAACTTCCCGGAACGTTTGACGTTTGACGTTAAAGGTTTATGTGCTCATTTACCGCGTGAGAAAGCCTATAAGTATGAGAAATTAAAAAAAAATTGAAAACATGTGAAGTCCGTTAACACGCATTCGGATGGCAGCGCGAGCACTTCTCTGCTTTAAATAAAAGCACAACGGTATACACAAAAACACATACACACATACACACATCTCGCGCGCACATTTACATACGTACGTCCCTAAACTGCGAACTTGTTATTCCCTGTTTCTAGAAGTACTTTAAAAACTATTATATTGCTGTTGTTATTCCAAATCTAAGAAAAAAATTCCTTCTCAGAAATGAGGGGAGGCCTGTGCAAAAGAGGGGGACATGTACTGGATGACCTTTTTTAACGTCTGGAAAAAAATAGGGTGTGAACGTAGTAAGAGAACGGAGGAGAAGCCTGATATTTTACAAAAAAGTAAAAACAAACATTTTGAATTAAATAAATAAATAATAAAAATCTGGAATTGAAATTTAAATCATATCCACCCTAATTTACGAACGGCAATAAAACAATAAATTTAGTAGGTATCTTTGACCTTGTCATTTCGCGGGGTCACAGGCTAGGGTGGACACGATTTGAGTTTCGATAGATTTTAATTAATTTTTTTATTTAATTTAAAAGAAAATATTTTTTGTAAAATATCAGTGCTATTGGCTTCTACTCCTTTCACCCTACTTTTTCGGATGGTAAAAAGGTCATCGAGTGTATAGGCTGTAACATAACTTAAATAGAGTTTAGATTGTACTTTATAAATAACGCAGCTTGCTCTAACCCAATTCTTCAAACATTTTTAACCTTAGACTCCTAAAGCGAAACTTATTTATGTATCTAGGACAATTAGTCTAAGTCAGTGGTGTTCAAACTTATATATTACAAGCTCGCCAGGCAGACGTTGTACTGCCCTTTTCGACGTCCCTGTGTAATTTCCTATTAAAAATCCTTAAATTTGCAAAAAATGTGGGTCACTCATGGGCAAAAAAACTATCCTATCTCTCAAGTTGGACCAAACTGCACATGGTGTGCAAATTTGATTAAAATCGGTTTAGTAGTTTAGGAGTTCATCGCGGACAAACAACGTGATACGTAATTTATATATTAAGATATAATATAGTATATGTATATATAGTAGTTGTAAATATATATATATATATATATATATATATATATATATATATATAAAATAATATATTGTATATGAATATTTAGTCTTCGTTTACAGCTTCATAAAAAAGTTTAAAACGTTTGATTTGTTAAGTAGTGTTTTGTCTCGTTCTGATATTTGCGAGACGCTTGTTGCTAGAAAGTGACAAAACACTATTTAACTAATTAAGCGTATAAAAATGTTTATAAATAAGAAGGTAACCCACTTTCTCATTCTAAATGGGTCCTGGTATCGAGTCGCAGCCGAAAATAACTGACTGACCTGCAACGCACATGCAACTCCTCTGGTTTTGCGGTTCTTCATGGACTGCGGTAGTCACTTAACATCAGGTGAACCGTATGCTCGTTTGACCCCTCTCCTATAAAAAAAAAACTTAACCAGTTTATGTTTGTTCCTAGTATTAAATATAGTCGCACACAAAATTTATACATGTCGCCTCATACGAAACTCATGGGTAGGAAGTTTCACTAATACCTACCTACATATGTACTTATAAACCTTTTGACTCTTAAATTAAACGATACCGCTACAGTTTATTACAGTCCACTGCTGAACATAGGCCTTCCCCGTAGATTGCCTCATAGAGGAAATATGTGCTATAGCTGCCACGCTTGGCAAGCGGGTTGGCAACCGCAGTTTCTTATTTTAAATCGTTATTAGGAAGACTCTGCTGCCCATCTCCTGATTTGTTTCCCTCCGTCACCTCTTACGACACCCACGGGATCATATGGGGTTGTGGTTATTCTTACAGCGCCACTACACGTTAAAATAAATTAAACGTTATCAAAGATTAATTAATTTTAAACTAAATCCCGTTTAGGAAGTTGTATTATTAACGATAAATGTTTCGCGCCTTTTGCACTCGACTCCATACCAAATAAAGGAATACGCCTACGAAGTCTGGTTTGTTTATTTGAACTCCTAATGCTTGATGATTAGGTTACGTGACATCATTGAGCATGGAAAAAATATAAAGTGTTATTAATCCTTTTAGCATTGACTGAAGGCGTTCACCTTTTTGGATGCCGCCAAACGGGAAGATCTACAGTTTAGAGAATAATGCTTGCAAACGGCGTTTAGGTTTGATCATATAGTAGGATGTAAATCATCGGCCTCGTTTGTCTAGTTCGGTTCGGGTTCAAATCCCTGGTGGGACCAAAATTATTTATTTGATTTTTCTCTCAAGAAATTCTCAGCAACAGCCCGGAGTCGTTAAGTTTTTTTTTAAATAGAATAAGGGTGAAAACGAGCACACCTGATGGTAAGTGGATGCTGTGGCCCAAAGACACCTACATTTATTTTCAATTAAGAATCGAAATTCAGATGCGTTGCCAGCCCCGTCAGACTAAGATGGAATGACTCGTTTCCAGCAAAAAGGCTCTCCGGTTCTCTACACTCACCATACGAAGCACAGCAGCATTAAGCTGCTATTTTACGCTGGTATTCTGTGCGAGCGTGCTCCTACCCCGGTCGACCCGACCCATTCATGCTGCAACCCACAATATGGCTGCAGCTTGGCTTTACCACGTAAAAAGTTGGAGATGTTTCACGCACGTGCCTCGGAAAGCACGTAAAGCCGTTAATCCTGCGCCTGATCTCTCTCCGGTCGTGTCGAATCACGAAAGGGGAACAAAGAGTTCACCTGTCTGCGGATGTCTAGTCTCCTCAAAGACTAGCCGCTGTGACCTAAATTCGGCCTGGATGCCATTTCATTAAATGACATTACATTATTCATCATCATTATCATAATCATTATATATATATATATATATATATATATATATATATATATATATATATATATATATATATATATATATATATATATTACAGCCTACTGCTGAACATAGGCCTACTCCATAAATTGCACATTCTGTCAAGAGCCCTAACTGGACACAGTTGACACAACTCAACAATGTTCCATAACTGCACATCACTGATTGCGAAGATTTAAGAGGATACCTTGAAAATGAATCGAAGTTTTGGGGGAGTGGCTTATTCCTTTGTCGGAGAAGCTAACGGACGCCTGCGGGAGTGTCAAAATGAAAGTGATGCAATGACTTCATAGTACGCAAATTATGAGATAGCCATATCGAGCAGGCGCTCGGAAAAAAACTTGTAAGCGGCAAACAACATTTTAATTTATTTTAACAAAACTTCGTTAAAAAACTGGTTTATGAGAACTTAAACATGATTATTTACTATGCCTTAAAAATAATTTCATGAAATTATTCGCAAGAATATTGTGGTCTCATGGAGAAATGTAAATAATTAAAGCCTACATTGCAATTTTTCTATCGAGAAAATTACATGATATCGTGTTTTCCTTTTATGCGATCCAAGGTCATATAGTCAAAACTCATATACCAAAATTTTGGTTTGTAATCTATAAAACTTAAAAAAATATACTAAATAGACAAACCACAAAATTTTCGAGGAATCACCTTAAAGCGCAAACGTAACACTCATCTGGGACACTATCTACTCCGCCCAGATGAAGTGAAATTGATTACGGCTAAGCAACTCCTATTCATTGAAGACATAGGGCTTAGCAGTGAACTATAGCCATAGCAGCGATCACACTAGATCTTTTAGGTCGCAGTGATACTGGTCTCTTTACCTAGACCTGCATAGCTGCTCGCACATAATAAAAAATAGACCTACATTTTTATTTACTATAATCATATATTTATTAATTATTATTTATTGTAATATATTATATAATTATATTATATTATATAATTATACATTTACTATAATTATCACGCATAATGGGCGGGTTTCCAATCGCAGTTGTTGTTTTCACCAAGATTCTGCTGCAAGTTCACGTATGTGCAGTGTACTTTTGACAGGCTGTAATGATGATGATGATGAGTCAGAAAGATCTTTAGGGAGTTGATTAAATAAACTTATTTACTTATGTAGCCATAGTTAAACTGTTTGTTTTTTGTTTGTAAGTAAATTACTCTACAAATTGTAGCTACGGGAAAACCATCGCAAAACTCAACAAAATAGGAAATGACTTGGCCAGATAATGTTCATTGGGGCTAAAAAAACTAATTTCTGTAATTTGCGTTTACTTTACTTGATTTTATGTCTTATGTATAGTAAATTTATAGTATGTTTGTGTGTGTGTGTGTGTGTGTGTGTGTGTGTGTGTGTGTGTGTGTGTGTGTGTGTGTGTGTGTGGGTTTTTTGTGGTTTGTGTGTGTGTGTGTGTGTGTGTGTGTGTGTGTGTGTGATGTGTTGTGTGTTTTGTGTGTGTGTGTGTGTGTGTGTGTGTGTTATGTGTGTGTGTGTTTGTGTGTGCGGTGTAAACAAAACTACGACAGAATGAATCTAAAACGGAAATGAGCAGCAGTATCTCATGCAGAGACACAATAATAATAAATAACAAGTGGGAAAAATAAAAATTCTGTACAATCGACTTCAATACGACCGAATCAATGTAATCGAAGTCAATTAAACACGCATTATTAAAGATAAGTCACAAACTACTGGTCAGATCTTGGTTAGGATATTGGTAATTTATATGGAACCACACGAAAAACATCAGCTTACAGAAAAAACAAGAATCATCAAAAACGGTTCACCCAGAGAATAGTTATGAGGTAACATACATAAAAAAGAAGTATACAGTCGAAATGAGTACCTGCTCCTTCTTGAAGTCGGTAAAATAGTACCGTTGAGACTACCTGAGGATACCTCGTTTGGAGGCGAAGCACATGTCGTATTATGGTGACGGTGGTGTGTTATAATAGCGTGGTGGTGTTGGGAGTAGTGGTGCTAGGATTTGTTGTGACAGGGATAGTGCACGCAATTGGGGTAGAGCGGGGGGAGGGGGGAGTCTTCAAACTAGATAACACATTTTATTTTATTACACGGAACTTATGTAATTAATTTTTAACATTTTAATGTAATGGATTTCCGCGAAATAACGTTTGATTCAGCATAGAATAAGGGTGACAACTTTTCAACGAGCTCATAGTCCACCTGATGTAATAGAATGCTGTAGCCCATAGACCATAGACATCTAAATATATTCAAAATGCAGACGCGTTGTCACCCCTACTAGGATGGAATGCCTCGTTTCCAGTAAAAAGCGTGTGTGCGGTTCGCCACACTCGCCATATGAGACACTGCATGCAGTATTGAGCTGCTGTTTTGTGTAGAAGAAAGGGTCTTTAGCTGGACGAAGATGATTACAAAATATGAACCAATTAAAGCAAAAAAATTTTTTTTGATAAAAATTAAAAGCTGACTTCAAAGAATTAAAAAAATTTTTTCACGTTCTGAAGTTGGTGCTTATTCGTAACATATTGTATAGATCATAGAAGAAATATAGCCTCAACTTCAGAATATGAAATTGTTTTTTTAAGTATATAATAAGTTCTTTGAAGGTAGTTTTTAACATTTTACTAAATTGATTAAAGCTACTTTAACGGATTTTATCATGTTTAATTATTTAATTTTTAATTCCCGACATTTATTACTTTCCAGCACCCATGGTCACGGAGTACTGAGATGATTGACGTCTCGATGTCAAAGTTAACCCGGAGTAGTAGTAGGAGTTATTTTTATAAATTTACAGACACAACAAAAATTAAAAGACACCCAAGTAAACCCAAGCATACCACTACAAGACTTCAAGACACAGTAAATGTTTTTAAAAGAAAACTATACGAACATATCCGTAGACAACAAAGTTGAGTCCTCTTATTTTATATGTTTATAGTTATTTGTATATATTATATATATATATATATATATATATATATATATATATGTGTGTGTATCTGTGTATGTAATCTTTGGTGCAATAAAGAATAAAATAAAGAAATAAGTTCATTCTGCGTAGGTCGGACCATAAATAATAATTAAAAAGCTGAAGGTACTCCGGGTTAACACTGACATCAGAACGTCAGTCACCTCAGTCCCCCGTGACCGTATATAGTGTATTATTTATGCCCGTGACTATGAGTGCTGGAAAGCATCCGAAACGTTGGAAATTAAAAATCAAATAATAAAACGCGATAATATCCGTGAAAGTAGTTTTAATCAATGTATAGTGTTCCCGTAAATATAAGAAATCGTTTTTATTAAAAGTAAATTTTTTATCATTTTTTCTCTTCTTTTCTTTTCACACAGTCACATTTTTTTTTCATTTCTTTACCAGGCCGAAAATGACATTGCTGTACGCTCGCAGCTTATAATGACCTAAAACCATGTTGTTGGTCGTATATTATTTTAGAATGCATAAATACGTGTGCGTGTTCAGAAACCAAGCATAGTTTTGGCTTGGTTTCTGCGTCACTTGAAGTATACACAGCGCTCATTGTATCTTTGTTGCTCTACGTATAGGATATAATATTTAATTTTTTTAAACAATTGCAACTAATTTAATATCTGCCAGTATAGGACGCGGCACGTAAGTCTAGCGCTGAACGAAACGTGGAGGGGTTGGCTGCTAATATCCTATCAGTACGGGAGTCGGAATACGACTGGAGAGCCAATCAGTGAACCATATGCACAGCCAATCATACGTAATATGGTTGTATATCTCGTTTACTGTACATTCACAAACAAACAAGTGTAAAACTTTCATAACAATATTGTTATTATGTTACGTGATATATTAATGCTATAATTAACGTTACGATGTTTGTCTGTCTGCTGGGATGAATTAAACATGAGATGCAGTCATTAAACGTGTAACAAAAGCGTTTAATGTGCCCAGTACTCTTAATACAGGTAACTTACGTATAAATAATGTGCCTACCATTGGCTAACTGTTTTAAAATTATTTGCAATTTTTCAGCCATTTAAAAAAGTTCTCAATTTGTCAATTGTTTACCAATTTCATTGATTATTTTTTTTTAAGTAGGATAGGTTCAGGGCTAGTCCCATATGTTTAGAGAAAAAATTTACTCCTAAATTGTTTCAGCAGCTGGAGTAGCAGTTATAATAACCGATGTCATTATACATTTTAACCCTTCAATCCCCATAAAATTCTCATGCAGTCGCATGTGTCCGTCAAATCCCGAGCGGTCGCATGCGACCGCACCCACCCACAGCACTTCGAACCATTAAAACTTATATTTAGAAACTATTTTTCTATGAAGAAATTTGGCATTATAGAATTAATACAAAATTCTGCACCCTGTGGTATAAACCAAAGTCAGTAGTAACTCTATGTATTTTTATTTTTAATCTACTGTCAATTTACGACATATTAAACCATAAAACACAGCACTTTAAACCATAAAAACTTATATTTATAGACTACTTTTCTATAAAGAAGTTTGACATTATAGAATCTATACAAAATTCTCTATCTTGTGGTCTAAACAAATCAATTACTGTATGGATTTTAATTTTTAATCTATCGTAAAATTGCGCCATTTTCGTATGGTCGACATATGTCGTAAATTGACAGTAGAATAAAAATAAAAGTACTTGGAGTAACTGACTTTTGTTTAGACTATAAAATACAAAATTTCGTATAAATTCAATAATAGCAAACTTCTTCATAGAAAACTAGTCTCTAAATATAAGTGTCTGCCCGCTTGAATTTTGACGGAACATCGCTTTGGTCGGATCCGACCGTATGCCCATTTATGCTTTTATTAGCTTTGCACAGGGGCATTTTCTATTCGCTTAATCTCATAATTCGATGGGACGGCAACTTGACAGGACCAGTGAGAGATCAGGTGCAGGACCAACGACTTTACGTGCTTTCCGGGGCACGGGGATGAGACACCGCCAACTTCCTGACTCCGGGCAGCTACTGAGAATTTCTTAATAGAAAAATCCAATAACTGATTTATGATAGATGTACATTTCCTATGTACATTATATAGGTAACTCTATCCAGCCACATCTTCTCCACCTTCTTCATTAGCCTGTCAATTTCCCAATAGTGTCTCATTTTTAGAAAGTATTGATACTAGTTTTAGAACTTGTAGGTAACGTTTTTTAAATCTTCCTGTGTTTCTTTTATCACAATAAATTCATTTTAAATTAAATTGCCCCTTATATCATCATAAACTGTACGATACAAATACAACTTGGACATAAGCCTTTTACGTGGTAGCGCCATACTGCAGCTATATTGTGGTCGCATTACGAACGGGTCGGCTCGACCGGGGTAGAAGCACAGTCTCACAGAATACCAGCGTAAAATAGCAGTTTAATGCTGCTGTGTTTCGTATGGAGAGTGTAGAGAACCGGAGACCCTTTTTATAGGAAACGAGGAATTTTATCTCAGTCCTCAGGGCTGGCAACGCATCCGGATTTTGATTCTTAATGGAAAATAAATGTAGATGTCTATGGGCTACAGCATCCATCCAGATACCATCAGGTGCACTGTGTGCTCTTTTGTCACCCTTATTATATAAAAAAAGATTGCCTCATAGGTAAGATTAACCTATAATTGCCTCATAGGTAAGATTAACCTATAATTGGTGATAACCTTTGCCTCATAGGTGTTCTATTTGCCTCATAGGTAAGATTAACCTATAATTGCCTCATAGGTAAGATTAACCTATAATTGCCTCATAGGTAAGATTAAACTATAATTGCCTCATACAACCTCATACAACTTTTTTTACAAATGATAAGCAGTTCAATAAATGTATTATTCAAAAATAAAGTTCTGATAACTGTGGACAATTAGTTTCGTTACCTTATGTTCACAAAGAGCGAGTAAATAAAAAAGTAGTGTGTGAGAAGTTTAGAAGTAACATAGTAAAAAAACTTCCATCACTTTCATACCAAAACAATCCAGATTTTTTGTATGAAACATTATTTAACATTATTTGTAATGAATTTAATAATACTTTTACTTCTAAAACATTCTCCTTGAACAATCGCAAGGCATTTAATGAGTGGGCGACAGTAGGCGTCCATAAGAGTAGACAAAGGTTATATGAACTTTACAATGAAAGTTCATATAATCCTAGCGTCGAATTTAGGGAATATGTAAAAAAATATTCCAAAATATTTAAAAGAGTGTACTCCATAGCCAAGTCATTGTATTTGAGCAACAAAATAAAGACGGCTTCTAATAAAATTAAAATGACATGGAGTATAATTAATAGTGAAATTGGGAAGGTTAGCTCTCGCAATTCGAACTATCAGTTAAGTTTTAACAATAAATTAATTGAATCAGATCAGGACGTTGCAATGGTTTTCGAGAAATATTTTACTGATATTCCTATCTTAACCACTAAGTCACTGAATTCTTCTCCTGCCCTCGCCGAATCACTACTTAAACAAAATGTAAATGCGTGTACAAAGAATTTTACATTTCACAAAGTGTCATCAAAAGATATTCTAAAATATTTTAAGACTATTGATATTAAGAAAACTGCCGATCTGTGGGGGATTTCCGTTAAAGTTATTGCGTCTATAATAGATCGCGTCTCAACTATCTATTGTGTGTCTAACTGGTGTGTTTCCTGACTTAATGAAGCATATTAAAGTAATACCTTTATTTAAATCTGGCAGTACATTGGACCCCGCTAATTTTAGACGTATTTCTGTACTGCCACTTAGTAAAATTTTTGAAAAAATTATTCTTGATCAAATGTTAAATTTTTTTAATGTAAATTATTTACTTCATAAAAATCAATTCGGTTTCACAAGGGGTCGCTCAACAACTGATGCTGGTGTTGAGCTTATTAAAATATCTTTAATGCATGGGAGAATTCACAGGATGCTTTGGGTATATTCTGTGACCTATTCAAGGCCTTCGATTGTGTTCACCATTAAACATTAATCAGGAAACTTCAACACTACTTATTATTTCATATTTAAGTGACAGAACGCAAAAAGTTGTCATTAATAGTATGAGTTCCTCCGGGTCGACTGTACAAATGGGCGTGCCTCAGGGCTCAATTCTCGGCCCCTTTCTGTTTCTTGTATATATTAATGACTATATATATTATATATATATTATAGCCATTATATAGTATTATTTGCTGATGATACTTCATTAATTTTCAAATTAAAACGACAGTTATTAAATTACGACAAAGTAAATAATGCTATAGCTAAGGTAGTCAATTGGTTTAATGTTAATAATTTGCATTTAAATGGAAATAAAACTAAATGTATGAAATTCGTAACTCCTAATGTCAAACACGTTAATACGAATGTAATTTTAAATGAGGAAGAACTGAGTCTTGTTTATACCACCATTTTTCTTGGAATCACACTAGACGCAAAGCTTCAGTGACTCTCCCATATATCAAAACTAGCTGGCAGACTTAGTTCTGTAGCATATGCTGCATGTATGCTATGCTGTAAAAAAGATTAGAACTCTTACCAGTGT
This sequence comes from Parnassius apollo, assembly GCA_907164705.1. Classification (NCBI taxonomy): domain Eukaryota; kingdom Metazoa; phylum Arthropoda; class Insecta; order Lepidoptera; family Papilionidae; genus Parnassius; species Parnassius apollo. Next base: position 5,623,473 of record CAJQZP010000419.1, on the reverse strand, counting down.
TGAAACAGCAAGAATAGTTTACTTTAGTTATTTCCATAGCATTATGTCGTATGGTATTTTGCGACTGACACTGAAATTATATTATATTTATTTTACAGAGTCACTGAGACAAAAATTTAAGGAAATTAATATATTAACTCTGGCCTCTCAATATATTTATGAAAATGTAATGTACGTACACAAGAATAAACGTAGTTTTGCAAAAATAAGTGATATTCATTCTGTAAATACTATGAACAGACACAAGCTAGTAGTACCAGTTACTCGACTCCACCGAGTCAGTAATTCATTCTTGGGGCGATGTATACGCTTTTACAACAAAATCCCAAAATATACAAAATTTATCATACACAAAGTTCAAAAATGTTATTAAACTAAGTTTGTATAAAAAGGGTTATTATAATATTAAGGAATTTATGGATGATAGTAACCCCTGGGAAGGGTGATCGCTACCAAGCTATTTCTAATTTGTGTTGTGTTGTTAATTGTAAACATGATTGTAAGCCCCGAGTTCCCGGCGCCCCTTTAATGGGGCAGGGGTGCGAAGAATCTCCGGGAGGAAAACCGGCGACGAGGCTCGCCACCCGTCACGTTCTGTCTCCCGGTGGGGCGAAAAGTGGATTGCAGAGGCCCGTCTGGCTACTTTGAATGTATGTGGAGCAATGAATGATAAAATGGATGAAGTATGCGAGGTGATGTATGATAGAGGAATAGATTTGTTATGTGTAAATGAGACGAAACGGAAGGGGAAGGATGTCACTACACATGGCATGTATACCGCATACTGGTCTGGTGTAGACGAGCTCGAGCGGGCATGCCAGGGAGTAGGGATCATCCTATCAGAAAGAATGGTGCAATGTGTGAAAGAGTATGGATGTGTAAGCCCAAGACTGCTATGGATACGATTGAAAGTGGGCTTAAAGAAGTTGTTTGTGCTAGGGGTCTACGCCCCAGACATGTCTAAGCCCACTCATATCCGAGAGCAGTTTTGGGAAATGGTAAGGATGGTATTAATGAAATGTAAGGGAAATGAAAATGTTGTTATGCTAGGAGATTTTAAAGGAAGAGTTGGGGAGAGGAGGCTTGGTTATGAAAGGATATTGGGAACGTTTGGTGATGAAAGTATAAATGAGAATGGTGAAAGCCTCCTCACTGTATGTATGGAAAAGAATCTTTTTGTGACGAACACTTTCTTTCGCCACAAGAGGATTCACATGTATACTTGGGAAAGAGGTGATGATAGAAGCATGATAGATTTCATAATTGTGGATGAAAGATTGAGGGGCGCAGTGGTGGATACAAGGGTTTACCGGGGGTCAAACGTAGTGTAGCGGCGCTGTCGTCGCCGCCACAAGCGAAAACACACCGAAGCCTAAATCGCGCTATCAACGTTCCGAATCATAAACAGTATATATAGAACATCTCCGAATTATCACACGGAGCGTTGGCCGCTCCCCGGGCATAACACCTTGCCCGGCGGGAGATCTCCCCTTTTCCTTCCACGGCCACAGTGGTGACCCCGACGTGATCTGAACACGCAACCAACAACTTTCGGAAACTTCAAGCTTCATCATCGTCATTGAATACCCCACCGTATCGCTCCCGAGCAGATATCGTCTGCAGTCTTCATATCCTGCAAGCCATCTAGCTTCACAAGGTTCATCGCAGCATTGGAATAATAATGCTTCCTGTTCCTTCAAGCTACTCTCTGCGCTATACAGTGTTCGGCACGGCTCTGAGCCTTACTGCTCGCCTCTGCTTCACGGCACTCTCGCAGATTACTTGCCTTCTTCTCGACTCACCGCAGACTACAAGGCAATCCACTGGCACTTGCACATTCGTCGGCAACAAGGCTGCACTAACGACCTCCGGTCTGAGCAGGGGGTGATGTAGCGGCGCTGTCGTCGCCGCCACAAGCGAAAACACACCGAAGCCTAAATCACGCTATCAACGTTCCGAATCATAAACAGTATATATAGAACATCTCCGAATTATCACACGGAGCGTTGGCCGCTCCCCGGGCATAACACCTTGCCCGGCGGGAGATCTCCCCTTTTCCTTCCACGGCCACAGTAGGAACGGATCATTTTTTGGTTTTATGCCGAATTAATGGTCTATTCAGGCGGTGGCGCCATCGGTCATCTGTGTCTACCACTGCGTTACAGCGTATTAGAACAGAAAGATTACAAGATGAAGATGAGAAAAACAAGTTTAAATGTAGACTGAAAGAAAACGTAAGTGGTTTGGATGAAGTATGTATGAATGAGTTAGACTTGGAGAATGTATGGCAAAATGTTAAGAAAGGTTTAGTAGATGCAGCTACCGAAGTATGTGGTGTTAGTAAAAGAAAGAATGAAAGGAAAAATAATACTTTGTGGTGGGATGATGAGATACGTACGGAAGTTGAAGCAAAGAAGAGAGCATGGCTAGATTTACTAGCAACTAAGGCTGGCTTTAGACATCTAAATAAAAGAGTAAAAGAAGTAGTTGAAAGGAAAAAGCAAGAAAGAACGGATAAGAATGATAGAAGAATATCGGATAACTTCCAGGCAAATATTAAAATGTTCTGGAAACTCGTAAGAACTGCCAGGGGACGTTCAAAACAGCCTATAATGAATGCTATAAGAGATGAGAATGGCTATATTCTGAATGATGAAGTTTTGAGTTTAAAGAGATGGAAGGAATATTTTGAAAGCATGTTTATGAGTGAGGAGACAACGTATGAACTGAATGAAATAGGAACTCCGAAAGAAGAGAAAGGAGGTAGCGAGATAAGTATAGATGAAATAATGAAAGCAATGAAAAGCATGAAAGCAGGTAAGGCTGCCGGTTATGATAGAGTTTCACTCGAAATGCTAAGGGCTGGAGAGGAAGTGGTGGCAGGCCTGCTGCACACCTTGTTTAATGTATGCTGGGAACTGAAGCGGGTACCGGGAGACTGGTGCAAAGCCGTGATAGTCCCAGTATATAAGGGAAAAGGGTCGCAGCAGGACTGTAAAAACTACCGCGGTATCAGCCTTCTTAGCATCGTGGGAAAATTGTATGCCAAGGTACTAATTGAAAGGGTCATGAAAGAAACCGATGGAAAAATTTGGGATGTGCAATCGGGATTTAGAAAGGGAATGGGATGTACAGATCAAGTCTTCTCCATGCGCATGATCGCGGAGAAGTTTTTGGCCAAAAACCAAAAGGTTTTTTGTGCGTTCATGGACTTGGAGAAGGCCTATGACAGAGTGGATAGGAATGTGCTATGGCAAACACTGAACTCATTTGGGTTGAGCGCTGGCTTGATACAGGCATTGGAATCTCTTTATAGGGACTCTAGTGCTTGTGTTAGGATCAACGGGGTGTACTCCGACTGGTTTGGCATCCATAAAGGTGTCAGACAGGGCTGTGTGGCTTCCCGTGGTTGTTCAACCTATTTATGGACAGTTGTTTGCAAAATTTGAAAGTTGAAGAATGCGGATTAAGAATGGGTGAGTTAACCATCAAATGCCTTTTTGTACGCCGATGATCAAGTTATTCTTGCGTCGTCGGCGACTGAGTTGCAAATGATGGTTACATTAATGAACAGATCATTGAAAGAAAGGGGTATGAAAGTGAACGCAAGTAAGACGAAAATTATGGTTTTTGAAAGAGATGAAAGTAAAACGATATGTGAAATAAGAATAGAAGGTGAGTTGATCGAGCAAGTAGATGAGTTTGTATATTTGGGTTGCGTATTTAGCAGGGATGGGAGATATGATAAGGATATAGAACGACGAGTGAACGCAGGAAACAGAGTAAATGGGGCCCTGCACTCTATTGTGAAGAGTCAAAATGTGTCAAAAAAGGCACGTATGGCAATTCACAATGCTGTGTTGGTCCCTACTTTAACGTATGGTAGTGAAAGTTGGGTGTGGCAGAAGAAGCACGAGAGTAGAATAAATGCAGTAGAAATGCGGTCGTTAAGGAATATGTTAGGGCTGAATCTGAATGACAGGGTGAAGAATTGTGTGATAAGAGAGGAGTATGGTTTGCAAGATGATGTTGTGACCAGGATTAAGAAAGGAATGCTTCGGTGGTTTGGTCATGTGGAAAGAATGGATGAGGAAAGAGTGACAAAGAAAATTTATGTTGCAGAAGTGAATGGCAGATTCGGAAAGGGACGTCCTAGGCGAAAATTTATCCACCAAATTGGCGATTTATTGAAAACGGGCCAAATTAGGAGTACCCTTAACCGACGAGCATGCATGCGTAGATGTATGGATGTGAAGGAGGCGAGAGAGGTGTGTCAGGATCGTGCCAAATGGAAGTCTGTAGTCTCTGCCTACCCCTCTGGGTGACAGGCGTGAGTGTTTATGTTATGATTGTAAGCTATTATTTGAAAAAAAATAGTCCCGTTGGGTTTCTTGCTGGTTCTTCCCAGGACAGAGGTTTTTTTTGCGAACCAGTGGTAAATGAAAAAATTGACTTTCAATAAGTATTGCTTATAATCTACACAAAGTTTCTGTTTCTGTTTCTACAGGTAAGATTAACATATAATTGCCTCATAGGTAAGATTAACCTATAATTGCCTCATAGGTAAGATTAACCTATAATTGCCAGACTTGGTAAGCCGGTTAGCAACCGCAGCTTATTATAACTTTGAGTTGGTTTTATCAGGACTAGGCTGCTGCTCATCTCCTGGTTTAATTTCCCTCAGTTGTGTCTTACGGCACCCACGGGACTATACGGGGTAATGGATATTCTGGCACCGTCATTACACGGTTCCTCCACTCAATCATAATGATATTCTTGTTATTCCATGAGACACCTGGTGATGTAATACTAACTTAGACAACTGAGTTTAAACACGTAATAAATTTATTATGCAAGGTCTGTTTGGGTGAGGAGAAAATAAAAATTATTTTAATAATTTTTCATTAATTCTAACCACAACTGGATTTCAAACCGAAACTATTTAGGTGAACTTATAAACACGTGGACTTCGTTTCATCAATACTTCCTACGTGACGGGCTCGATCACACCAAATGATTAATGACTCGGAAGTACCACGGTGAAAGGATGTCGAAATTCTTGAAAGGAAGTCATTATACCCTTCCTTAAGGCTAGGTTGGACAAAAATATCGTATTTTAGAGACGACTTTATTTAATTTGTACCAAAGGTGTATTTAAGTAAGTTTGTACTTAAATTATAATTAATTTACAAGTTTTAATTTTAATTTAATTATAATTTTTCGCCGAAATACTTTGACGTTCGAGTTTCCGTTTATTTTAGGGATATCTAAAACCATATATTATTTTTCGATAATATTATGAAAAAAAAAATGTATGTTATTGAATTAGATTTTAATCAAAAACGTTTCCAATATATTAATTTATTATTATTAACTTTTGTCCACTGAAAATCGCACGCTTATCGCTTACTTCGTGCTGGAAGACTCATGTAGTGAAGAAGTAAGCGTTAAAAGCTTTTTAACTTAGAAAATCCTCGCCTTAACCTCAACTTTAATTAAACTCAAAATAGAACGGGGGTGTATTATAAGATACGAGTCATGCACGGTTAGGGATTTCTTTTGCATTACTAGCAGGGTTATAAGAGAATTTTCGTGTACTAACGTATTTTTATACGAGGTACATACGTACCAACGCTGCTATATTATGGTTGTAGCACGAATGAGTCAGTTCGATCGGGGTAGGACCACGCTCTCACAAAATACCAGCCTAATGTCGCTTTGTTTCGTATGGTGAGTGTAGAGAACAGGAGATCCATTTTTACTGGAAACGAGGCATTCCATCTTAGACCTCAGGGGTGGATTCGAACCTGCGGCCCTCAGTGGTTCAACTCATTGCTAAGCCACTGCGCCAAGGTGCGCGCTGGTCGCCTGTCTTGGTATTTGACGTCAGACGTAAAGGAGGTAGCTATACCGCCATCTATTGGTGCTGCGTTTGGTGTGACGAAATGGCTTGATGTATTCTGTCAGAGTACTCATGTAGTGGTGGTGTACGAATATCCACTGCCCCATATCGCCCCGTGGGTGTCGTAAGAGATAGAAGGAAATTGAAACACGAGATGAGCAGCAGCAGCTGCCTGATAACAAGTCAAAATTATAAAAACTGCGGTTGCCAGCCAGCCTGTGGCAACTATGGCAAAAGCCTAACTACGAAGCGATTTATGGGGAGGCCTTATTCAGCAGTGGACTTTTAACATGCTGTAACGATTACAGTTAAAGAGATGGCTATACCACCTGATGGTAAGTGGATGCTGTGGCCCATAGACATCTACATTTATATTCAACTTAGAATCAAAATGCAGATGCGTTATCACCCCTGAGGAGTAAGGTGGAATGCCTCGTATAATTAGTAAAAAGGATCTCCGGTTCTCCCACCATAAGTTGGACTGCAAGTTTGTTGTTACTTTAATTTAATTAAATAAAAGATAATTCCAAATACATAGAATAGACATAGATGTTACCTCACTGCCTACCACCGCTTCTCTTCAGTGTGCTATGTACATACAAATGCCTAAAGTCATACACGCTTGTTTCCCGTGGTTGCTGTAAGAGATCTCATACGTGGTAGAGCCCTGCCACAGCTATATTATAGTTATAGCACGAAAGGATATGCTCGAAGTGGAAGGACCACACTCGCACAAAATAGCATCGTAAATTAGCAAGATAATGCTCTGTGTTCCATAGGGCGAGTAAAAAGAATTCTATGCTCTTTTAAACGAGACGTCCCATCTTAGTCCTCAGGCGTCAATTGGCTACAATTATGGCTTAAATATAATATTGTTTGGCTTGGCGAAGGAGGAACCATGTTCGCACAAAATACAAACAACATAATTGTGTGTTTTTATAGGTTTATATAGGTTTTTATATGTTACTACTTAGTCTGAAAGGGCGACTTGAATTGCATGCATTTGAATTTTGATTCTTAATCGAGCAAAGATGTAGGTGTCTATGCGTCACAACATCCATTGAACTTTAATTCTAAACAATTAACTTTGAATGAAAAGTTAAAATCGATTTCAAAGACTAAAAAATTGTCAGTTTTCTATTGTTATTAAAAAATGTTTTTTACCCTTTTAAGTGGGTCAATATAGTTTTTTATATAACTTTTTCTATAAAATAATTGTAACAAATGAGCACACAGTCCACCCGATTATAAGTAGATATTGTATTTATTCTCGATTAAGAATCAAAATGCAGATGCTTTATCACCCTGAGGACTAAAATGGAATGCCTCGATAAAAAGGATCATCTTCTTTTTTACCTTAGTGATAGAATTTGTTTTATTTATACTGAATCACTCCTGAAATATTACGTATATAATAAAAAAAATCAAAATAAGTTCATAAGCAAAGAAGTTATGCCCGAATTTACAAAAAAAATATACGGACTAATTGTGAGAACCTCTGCCTTTTTTGTCCTTGAAAAAAATAGTGATTTGCAAAGGAAAGGTTGTCATTTTGTTGAATGCAATATAACTTTTGTAATATAACTTCACCGTACATTAACTTCTTATGTAAGTTTGTAGTCAACTAATTTGATTGTTATCATATTGTATTTTGTAATATATCAAAAAAAAAAACATTTTGTAAGATTTTACGTAACTTTTGAACCTTGGTTTGTATTGTTACACAGTTTAGATTATATTAATAACAAAAATAAATTGTACCTTAAAATATATGGCCGTAACATAAAAAAAATATTGCGTTCAAGTTTTTGCAATATGTAGAATATAATTGTGCCTTAGAATTTATGGCCTTAACACAGTAAAGATGCGTTCACATCCTTGCAATTAGTAAAAATCTACATACATACGTTGCTCGGGGCAAGTCCAATCTAATTCGAGAGGTTTTTTGTAACTGTAAATTTCGCCGTAGTGCCTCTGTATATTTTATGTCTGGCTCTGACGTAACCTATGTTTAAACCATCATATATCGAAAGAAATTATTTCTGGGGTTTGTTATAGTCACCTTTTACTACACCCGTGAGAAGTAACAGGATGTTCAATTGATATGCCGACACTACACGGCAAAGAAATTATAGATCCTTCCTTATCATTGACGTTTGCAATCAAGAAACCTCATGTCATATCATATCCTAAACACTCACGCCTGTCACCCAGAGGGGTAGGCAGAGACTACAGACTTTCATTTGGCACGATCCTGACACACCTCTCCCACCTCCTCCACATCCATATAACAACGCATTCATACTCGTCGTTTAAGGGTACTGTTAATTTGGCCCATTCTCAATATATCGCCAATTTGATCGACAAACTTTCGCCCTTTACTCTGCCGTTCACATCTGCCATATAAATTTACTTGGTCATTCTTTCCTCATTAATTTTTTCTACATGATCAAACCACTGAAGCATTCCTTTCTTAATCCTGGTCACAAAATTATCTTGCAAACCACACTCTTCTATTATCACACAATTTCTCACAATGTCACTCAGATTCAGCCCTAACATACTCCTTAACGACCGCATTTCTACTGCGTTTATTCTAATCTCGTGCTTCTTCTGCCAAACCCAACTTTCACTACCGTACTTTAAATCAAGAAACCTCATGTTTTAATAAATAAGAATAATTTTAAATTTATTCCTTAGTTTATTACCATGCTTTTTTTTAGCTTCACGTTTATCTATCTATCTATCTATGTAACGGAATCTTTTAATGTAATTTTCACCAAATTGTAGACGGTCGATTGACTTGAAAATTTGCACTCGTATCAAGGACCAATGACAATACTATATTTAACAACTTTGTCCTAGCATCCTGATCAAAATCACCAGGATAAAACGAAATAGTAATCAGGATCATCACGGATATCAATGCGTGTTGTTAAAGTTTTTTTTTAAAGTCATATATTATATTATTATATTTTATTCGTGCATAAAGTGCACATTACTTAGTTTATTTTAAATATTACATTGAAGGAATGATGCCGTATCTCCGGTCTGTAAGACTTTTTCGTGCACTTAATTGATTATATGATGAAATTACTTCTTATCGTATTGTAGTGGCGGTGTAAGAATATCTACTACATCATATCGCCCTGATATCGCATCCCCGTGGGTGTCGTAAGAGACGACAGAGGGTATCAAATCAGGAGATACGCAGCAGCGTCTTCCTGATAACGACTAAAAATAAATAAACTGCTGTTGCCAGTCCGCTTGCCAATCGTCATTCTATGAGGAAGCTCTACGTTTTGCCTATGACCTTTTTAGGCTGTAATGGATGCATGATATTAAATTTATGATAATCATCAAAATCAATTTATTTCATGTATTTCTCAGAATAAAAACTCCAAGGTTACGTGTAAAATGTAGCTTTAATTACTCCTGCCACTTCTCTACATATGTTTTTTTTATAGAGCGCAAACGAGCATGGGGCTCACCTGATGGTACGCGACTACCGCCGCCCGTGAACAACCGCAACACCAGGGGATTTTCTTATAGAATAAAAGTGACAAACGAGCACACAGTCCACCTAATGGTAAGTGGTAAGTGGATGCCGTGGCCCGTAGACATCTACATTCATCCTCGATTACGAATCTAAATGCAGATGGGTTGTCACTCCTGAGGACTAAGATGGAATGCCTCCTTTCCAGTAAATAGGGTCTCCGCATCTCTACACTCACCATACAAAACACAGCAGTACTATGCTGCTATTTTATGCTGGTATTCTGTGAGAGTGAGGACCTTCCCCGGTCGAGCCGACCCATTCGTGCTACATTTATACTACTAATATAGCTTCGGCATGGCTCTACCCAGGTGCGTTGCCGGCCCTTTAGAAAGGAGTAAGCTCTTTTCTTGAAGGTCCCTAAGTAGTATCGGTCTAGATAAATCGCCGGTGGTAAACAATTCCACAGAGAAGCTGTACGAGGAAGAAAACTCCTAGTAAAACGCACGGTGGTGGACCGCCAAGCATCCAGATTGTGAGAATGATATCGTGAATTTTGACGTGAGTATGTTCGTGAAATTTGGCGGCTGGAACTAATCTGTTCGTGGAGTTCACGAACATACAGACAGACTAAAATTTCAAAAATGGTAATCATATCTTATTGGTATGAAAATAAACCCCTCAGGTCAAATAAAGGCAGTTATTTCGATATCAGACAGTCTTATTTACATGTGTAGATTAGGCCTAAAGTAATAAGAATTCAAAAGAAATAAATTACTAACAATGATTATATGCGAACGAAGTCGCGGGCACAGCTAGTTGAAAATAAATGTCGATTGAATTTAATAGAACATTTTTGAATTAAAATGAAATGAAATGAAGTCAAAAGAAATAAATAAAACACTTACGGTAAGCTTGCAGAAGCTGACTGCGGAAAACTCTTCACAGTTTCAGTGGACAGCACTTTGAACGCATTATTATCCGAAACTTTGTCACTTTTTGTAACTCTGCCGAACTTTTTAGCCGAACTTGGCGCACTTTTCACTTCGAAACTGTCCGCTAAAGTCCGCACTTTACCCTTAACACCGGCTTTCGGACTGTCGAAACTCTGTCGCGTCGATAAATCGAAATATCGATCTTGCGCGTGTATCAGTTGTGTTACTGTAAACGCGGGAGGGTCCTCTTCGTCGGACGTTTTCACCGATGCCTTAAAATCGATTTGTGGACCAAACAGGCCATAATCGAGACTGATGTCTCGATTGAAGAATCGATCGTCCTCGATATCTTTTGAAGGGGACGCGTCGTAACTGTGCGACTTTATAGTGATATCTAAGACTGGCTCCGTGAGACGAAGCGAGCGATCGGTCGCGAACGCGTAAGGTGTGTTAGCCAATTCCTCCTCGATACTGTTGTAGCGGCTTCTGAACAGCGATTGAGGCGTCTCCCCTCCATCGTATTTCCCTCCGAAGAGGTCGTATTTCCCGAAGCGATTGTTGATGGTATCAAACTTCGGGTCTGTAAGGTCTTCGTGTTCCGCTTCTTCGGTCCGCGCCGGACTCGTTGATGGACTCATGTCGATGTGAAGGATACCGTGCTCGTCCTTGTATTTCAATTTCAGGGCCATTTTCACATTTTTCAACGGTGTTTGATTTTCGTATCTGTAAATAAAGGTTTTAATTAATTAAAATTATGTTTAATTATATTATATTTAATTTCATTATACCACTTATAATTAAATTAATTTGATTATACGTGGTAGAGCCACGCTGAAGCTGTATTATGGTTGTAGCATGAATAGGTCGGCACGACCGGGGAAGGATCACTCACAGAATACCAGTGTAAAATAGCATCCTAATCCTGCTGTGTTCGTTAGGTGAGTGTAGAGAACCGGTGACCCGTTTTTACTGGAATCGAGGCATTTCATATTAGTCCTCAGAGATGACAGCGCATCTGCCTTTTAATACTTAATCTAGGTTAAATATAGAGGTCTATGGGCCACAGCATCCACTTACCATCAGGTGAACTGTGTGCTCGTTTGTCACCTTTATTCAATTAAAAAAATCTATGTACTTTTTCCTGTCTCGAGGAGGCTGTTATTTACTCAATATGAGTAGACCTGTGTCGATCGATCATTACTCGTAACCCGGGTCGATTACGACCCACTCGTATGGTGATCGGGTTAAAAAGATTCGATCGTTTCGATCATTTGGGTCGCAGCTAGTTTGTATACTTTTACTTTTTGTTAGCTTGTATTCTTTTGTATGAAGAATGCTGAACGGGTACTATAATAGTAATAATACATACTACGATTTGTTTATTGGTTGAATTGTTTGTAAACGAAGGAGACAGAAGACATTTTGTTTATTAAGTCATTGTGTGATTGATTGCACAATTCGATCGATTATATGTATCTAAAAATATGCAAAAAAAGTAGAATTTGGTTTGTCTTGTCACCTTGAAATCAAATAAGATCGAATCTTTTAGAGATCCATGATTCGATCACTCGTGTACAGGTTGCAATCGAATCAAAAGGATTCGATCAATCGCGATCGACACAGGACTAAATATAAGCCAATGCTTGGCCTCAATCTCACTTGGGGTCTATGATGAAGCCTTAGGTAAATCTCTATTTACATACATAAATTGTACAAGTCGCACATCCAGACTCAGAACAATTATTTGTAGGTCATAATGAAATTAAATGAAATGAAATATTTATTTGCGTTTGGTTAAGGTATACCGAAGATGGTCATAGCAATTAAACATCCGTTCAATCAGCCATTATTAATGGCATGCAAATCTTATAACTATAAAGTACCGAGATAATAATATTTATAAGTAAAATGTCTACAATAACAGAACATCAACAAGTGATCAATAAATAGGTAATAATTAATAAAGATTTCATAATTGGTCCAGTAAATTTGTATCAATCAGGTTGCTATTACCTATCGTAATTCAAATATTATTGTGCTATACAAAATACTTGTTTGATTAAAGATTCGAACCCGCTGCCCTCAATTCAATACTAAACCACACCGCCACAGAGAGCCGTCAAATAATTAATAATTATTTAAATAGGTTATTAAATTTATCAAAAAAAAATATAATTTTAAGTCAATTACACAAACAAGAAGCCCAATGGTTAGCACAGTAATTAAACGGACCAGCTGCATGAAAAGGTTTACTGAAAAGTGAAAATTTTATAACTTATGTCACTTTCACAATTAAGGCAAGTGTAACTATACCTTTTTTATAGGATAAAGTGACAAACGAGCACACAGTCCACCAGATGGTAAGTGGTTGCTGTGGCCCATGGCCATCTATATCTATCCTCGATTACGAATCAAAATGCATATGCGTTGTCACCCGTGAGTGACATGGTAGAGCCATGCAGCAGTTATATTAGTAGTATAGTTGTAGCACGAATGGTTGGATCTACCGGGGAAGGATCACGCTCTCACAGTATATCAGCGTAAAATAGTAGCTTAATGCTGCTGTGTTTTGCATTGTGAGTGTAGAGAACCGGAGACCATTTTTACTGGAAATGAGACATTCTATCTTAGTCCTCAAGGCTGGCAACGCATCTTCATTTTAATTCTTAATCGAAGATAGATGTAGATGTCTATGGCCCACAGTATCCGCTTACCACCAGGTGGACTTGTAACCCTTAATCTTAAAAAAACAAAGAATAAAATAACAAAATCATCATCATCATCATTACAGCCCTTCACAAGTCCACTGCTGAACATAGGCCTCCTCCAAGTAATGCCACAAAGCACGGTCCTGAGCCACTTGCATCCATCGACTTCCTGCATGTCTTACCAGGTCGTCACTCCATCTAGTGGGGGGTTACCCTACACTACGCCTACCGGTACGAGGCTGCCACTCGAGAACCTTTCTTTCCCATCGGTTATCGGTTCTTCGAGCTGTTTGGCCGGCCCATTGCCACTTCAGCTTACTAATCCGTTGGGCTATATCGGTCACTCTGGTTTTACTGCGGATATCCTCATTTCTGAGTCTATCACACAGAGAAACTCCGAGCATAGCCCTCTCCATAGCTCGCTGAGCGACCCTGAGCGTCCTCATACGGCCAGTAGTGAAGGACCACGTCTCAGATCCGTAAGTCATCACGGGCAACACGCACTGGTTATACACTTTAGTATTCAGAGATTGAGGTATACCTGACGAGAAGATGTGTCGTAATTTCCCGAACGCTGCCCAGCCGAGTTGAATCCATCGATTGACCTCTCGGTCGAAGTTGGACTTACCTAGAAGGACTATTTGTCACAGGTAAACGTACTCGTCAACAACTTCGAGCATAGTACTCCCAACAACTACCGGCATATGTGTGACATGGACATTAAACATGATCTTTGTTTTGTCCATGTTCATCTTAAGACCTATCCGTTGGGAGACACCATTGAGGTCATTGAGCATAGTGCTAAGGTCCTCCAGCGATTCTGCCATAAGGACTATATCGTCGGCAAATCGAGGGCGAGTGATGTACTCGCCATTGATGTTAATACCGTATCCTTTCCAGTCCAGTAGCTTGAAAACGTCTTCCAACGCAGCAGTGAAGAGTTTGGGGGATATAAAATCACCCTGTCTTACACCTCTCTGCAGTTGGATAGGTTTCGAACTCTGGTTCTGTACTCGGATAGCCATCGTAGCCCTACTGTATAAACACTTCAGCACTTCGATATACCGACAGTCAACTTGGCACCGCTGAAGGGACTGTAGGACCGCCCAAATTTCGACGGAAAAGGCTTCATAGTCCACATATGCCAGGCAAAGTGGCAGATTGTACTCTTCGGTCTTCTGTACAATCTGCCGCAGGGTACGTATGTGGTCTATGGTACTGAAGCCTTTTCGGAAACTGGCTTGTTTTCCGGTAATTGCACCTCTCCAATAGCAAAGAAGTAAGACTCTCTTTAAATATTCTTATGGTTTGATTTTTACATCATTTGGGATTTTGTTATAAATAACAGGTGCAATGCCCAGAATACTTTTATTTTTGATAAAGCTGTTTGAAATCTTCCAGGGTACAATAAGCCTTTATACTGCGTTCTGGTGGATACATTTCGTACTCGAGTTTCATTTAAGGTAGGAAATAAATGATGATTAATTTTGACAAATAACGCTATTTCTAGAATATACATACATAGAAAAGTTAATAATTTATGGGCTTTGAAAATAGGGACAAGCTGTCTGTAATCTTTAAATTAAATATTGCTCTTATGCAGCGCTTTTGTGCTTTGAAAATGCTTTCTCTATCGCCACAGTTGCCCCAGAATATAATACCATATCTTAAAATGGAAACTACCATGCTATGGTAAGCTACTAGTGCCGTTTTGATACTGAATTTTTTTGTCAGGTTATAGAGTGCATATGCAGACTCAATTAGTTTCTTACAAACATCATCTGCTTGAGCCTTCTATGTCAATTGGCTGTCTATATATATATATACCTAAACATTTTGCGACATCTACTCTTTCTATTATTTGACTACTGTAATTTATATTTAGATTGTCAGTGGGAAGTTTCTGGTAAAAGTGCATAATTTTAGTTATTTAATATTTAAAAGAAAATATTATAATTCAGCCAGTTAATTAAAGTTTTAATCATAGTGTTTATATTTTTTTCATAAAAATCTTTATTTAGGTATTTTATTAGAGCTGTACTGTCGTCGGCAAATAATACCAATGGGTGCTTGGATTGGGATAGAGTTGGATATCTATGGACGATAGCATCCACTGACTGTGTACTGGTTTTTCTTGTCAGACTGTCTTGTTGGTGTAGTAGGCGTAAATGCCATTGCTCAACACGACGATCACGGGATCGAATCCCAAGTCGGGCCAAAATCAAGTTTAGTTTTTCTGTCAAGAAATTGACAGGGAGTTGGCAGTGTTCTACCTTGAGTCTCGGTCCTGCGCCTGATGTTTCTCCAGTCTTGTCGGATTACCGTCCCATCGGGCTATGAGAGTGAGGGAATACAGAGTAGGTACACTTATGCTTGCACCCACCCATATACATATGATAAATTTATATGATATTTTTTTTGGGTTTTTTTTTTTGGGTGATATTTTTTATTATTTTATACCTTTTTTTGTTCAGGTTTTGGTAGAATTTTATAAATTATAAAATTTTAAAAATTTTTATTTGTTTTTTTTTTTTTTTTTTTGGGTTTTTTGGAGTCACAGTCTAACTATTATTAACAGTCGGTCATCGCAGGCGACTAGACGGGGAAATCGTACGATGCGGTGCGGGGTGAGACGCGGGCGGAGCTGTCCGCTAGGGTGTTCCTGTCATGCAAATAAATTAAAATGGCTCACATTACATCTGCGGTAAAAACTGTGAGTCGTCCTCATTTAAAGATAAATAAAGTTTCATCTCCAAAATAGAGAACAACAAGTCGAACTGGGTGATTATACAAGCGCGTTAACTGACACATCTTATGGTGTACCACATGGAAGTGTGCTTGGACCATCGCTTTTCTTGATATATGTACATCAACGATCTGTGTAACCTAATCGCAAATGCCAATACTTTTTCCTACGCAGATGATACGGCTATTGTATTCTCCGGTGAAACATCCACTGAAGTTCAAAGGATCGCGTAAGATGGACTAGAAATAATTTCTCAGTGGATAAATTCAAACCTTCTTACCCTTAACATTAGCAAAACAAATTTTATGTGTTTTACAATTGATAAAAGAACGCAACCTAGTGATGACTTTTTTTAGGGATACATAACTGTAGAAATCGTAATAAATCATCATGTGCATGCCAATCATTTAAGAAAGTTGAGATTACCAGATATCTGGGAGTTGATTCTCGATCAGTGCTTGTAATGGTATCCACATTTAGATAAACTGATGAGTAGGATTAGAAAACTAACATGTATATTTAAAAAACTTAGACACGTTGCTGACAAGATATTGTTGAGTGTCTATATTGCTTTAGTACAATCAGTATTGTCATATTTTATTCCCGTATGGGGTGAGGCCACTAGAATAAAGTTCCTGGAAGTGGAAGGAATCCCTGCTCAATGGTATGCATTTCCTACACTATCAATTCCCAACTAATATATTATATACTTATAGTGACTTGTTGACAGTAAGTAAGATAACTATACATTCTCAATTGCATACTTAAGCTATATAAATCTTTACCGTATGATCCTGTAATACTGACTAAAAGGAGAAAATACAGAGTCGTTGCCAACACTACGGTAAAAACAGCTTTTGCATCTAAGCAATAACTAAATATGTCGGTTAAGCTTTATAATAAAATTAATAAAACAATAAAAATATACCACTTTAAACTATTATGACCGCAAAAAAACTCTCACACCATGGTTAAAATCACTCAGCTACGCTGTCACAGAAAGTTTATTAGAAAATATTACTTGACAGTGGACACTCAAATTGTAAATACCTATTTAAACACACATATTACGCACGCGGCACATAATACACATTCACACACACACACACACACGCACACACAAATATATACACGTACGCACGCACGCACGTACGCACGCACGCACGCACGTATATTAGTAATCCTATGTAGACTGATTTTATAAGTAATTACAAATGTTACACTTTGTATTTGTAACTAATACTTACCCAGTAGTCATATAATATGGAAGAGCGATAACTTGCTAATACGGGTATTTATAACTTAAAAGGAATATTATCAAAATTTGTTGGTAAACCTGGTATGTTACATAAATCAAGCATTTTGATCAGTTTTCACATACATAGAGATTTGTTTAAGCGCGAAATAAAATAAATTCAGTTGTTAATTTTTTTATTCCTTCTCGTTCTGACAACCCTAGCAATTTATTGTTTATGTCGACTTTTCCGACAACATCATACGCGATGATTAACTGTATGTGCTTAGGCTGTGGTTTAGTGCATATTCATACCCAGCCAGGATACACGTGCGTTGTTTTTTTTTAATTCTCCCCGCTATAGTACTAATTTGATCGACTATTGCGAGAGCGAGATGAAGATTTTACACATTGGTATGAAAATGAAAACACAGCGTAGAGGGCCTTAAGGAAGAAAAGTAAAAAGTCGTGGTTTCGTATCTACCATCTAGCACAATTATGATGTAAGCTTCATTATATGTGCACCGCCAAGAAGCAGTGCGTGCAGTACTGTGTTCCGCTTTGAAGGGTAAGGGAGTCAGTATAATTGCAAAACGTTTTGTTTCCGTAACGAATTGTTCTATAGTGTAATACTTTTTTTATAGGCGAGGGGCAAACGAGCATGCGGCTCACCAGATAGTAACTGATTACCGCCGCTTATGAACAACTACAACAACAGAGGAATTGCAGATGCATTGCCGGCACAAAAGGAATAGTCTCTTGAAAGTGCCAAATTCGTATCGGTCCGGAAAAATCTCTGTTGGTAGTCGATTTCACAAGGAAGTTGGACGATGAACAAAACTTCTTTTAAATCGTTTATAACAATAATAATGTCCTCCATACCGATTTCTGTCACGGCAGCCAGTCGGATCAGATATAACAGCAACGGTTTTAAGTTCTTTCCGAGACACCGGGATAAAACACCGCCAATTTTCAGCTACCGGCTGCTACTGAAAATTTTTTACAAAAAAAAAACAATAACTAATTTTGGCCCGATTTGACATTCGAATCTGGATCATTACAGCCCTTCACAAGTCCACTGCTGAACATAGGCCTCCCCCAAGGTACGCCACAAAGCACGGTCCTGAGCCACCTGCGTACATCGACTTCCTGCATGTCTTACCAGGTCGTCACTCCATCTAGTGGGGGTCGTCCTACACTGCGTCTACAGGTACGAGACTGCCACTCGAGAACCTTTTTTCCCCAACGATTGTTGGTTCTTCGAGCTATATGGCTGGCCCATTGCCACTTCAGCTTACTAATCCGTTGGGCTATGTCGGTGACTCTGATTCTACTGCGGATATCCTAATTTTTAAGTTTATCATGCAGAAAAACCCCTAGCATAGCCCTCTCCATAGCTCGCTGAGCGACTTTGAGCGTCCTCATACGGCCAGCAGTGAAGGACCACGTCTCGGTTCCGTAGGTCATCACTGGCAACACGCACTGGTTGTACAATCTAGTTTTCAGAGTTAGAGGTATACCTGACGAGGAGATATGTCGTAATTTATCTAATAATTTAGGTGCGAGCAAATTCTACAGTGGAAGTACATGAATATTTATAAACTGAACCGAATCCGGAATCTCGGATTTTCCGGATCGGGTGAAAATCTCAGGTTACGAATCCACCGAATAAAATTCGGTGATGGGCTTTCTTACTCCATTACCACACATGGTTTGTTACATTTTAATATATTTTATATTTATTTATTTATATAAATATATAATCGGAAATCCCTCGGTTAACAAAAACAGGGTAGGTAGAAAACAATTAAGCAATAGTAAACCATTAATGGGTTTTCGCAAATAGTAACACTATATAAATAATTGCATGCGGTGTGTTACCGACAACTAATAGGACACTATCGCACCAACCGTATAACATCGTGCATTAAATAACTAAACATTACAGATTAACAAAAGCCAAAAAATAAAAAAAAAAAATAAAAAAGATCATCAGCTGGAGTCGAAATATATGTGGTAGAGCCGCGGTGCAGCTATATTATGGTTGTAGCACGAAAGGGTCGGCTCGACCGGGGAAGGATCACGCTCTCACAGTATATCAGCGTAAAATAGTAGCCTGATGCTGCTGTGTTTTGTATTGTGAGTGTAGAGAACCGGAGACCCGTTTTACTGGAATCATGAGACATTCTATCTTAGTCCTCAAGGCTGGCAACGCATCTGCATTTTAATTCTTAATCGAAGATAGATGTAGATGTCTATGGGCCATAGCATACACTTACTCAGGTGGACTGTGTCCTGTGTGCTTGCTTTTGTATAAGAAGAAGAAGATATGGAGGATATCAATAAGGAAATCTATGGAAGATACTTTATGATACTCCTTCTTTAAAGCAATTTATAAATATAATAAGTGTAAGATTGATCTTATTTTATTTTTTAACTTCCTGCTATAAAAAACGACTAGAAAACAACTAAAACTACAACTAAAGAACTATACAAAACATAACAGCATTAAGCTGCTTTTTCACTCTGATATTCTATGCGAGCGCGGACCTCCCCGGTCGAGCCGACTCATTCGTACTACAACCATAATAAACGTGTGAAATACATAGCACGGCTCTATCACGTATGAAAGACTTGCGAGACTCAACCTCTGATGAACCCAGATTAGCCTTTAACGTTAATAGATGTCTCTGTTCCCACAATCCAAACGAACTCTGCCTCCTATTGTATTCCCTATAGTGTTGTAACTATAAACAAGTCTCTGAAATCGTTTTGCAACTGGTGTATAAACCATTTTAAATATGTAAAGCTTTTTTCACAAACTATCTTACAATCGCTTGCGACACATAACCTAAATAAATATGGAAATTTGTATTAAATTTGGGTGGGGTGCTAGTAACGGCGAGTTATCAGATTATTATTCAAGCATTTTTATTTGGTTGTTATAGATACATATTAATATCTGTAATAGTACAAAAGTTTGAGTTCCAAGCTTAATGTAAATGTATGTGTATATTCCGAAATTCTATTATAAGTGCATATTCCGAATTCATCAAATCAATTTTGAACACTTTTGGAATCACCGATGTCTATCTGTTTGCTGTCAGTCACAGAGATTTTTTGAAGCGTTCGTTTCGTAGCAAAGATTTTTAAGAGCGTTTCACGTGATATTATGTATATAAAAGAAATTTGGCATAGTTATTAAATATGATTGACTAAATGTACAACGTAATTTTAAAACTCAAATTTTCGAGGTTAGTTTGAACGCTCTTTAAAGTACCAACTTTTTGTGTAGATAGAGTTTTAAAAGAGTTAATTATCTCTGTAGTATCTGTATATATCTTAAAAAGTACGATGACCGTAAAAATTAGTTTTTCCTTGACTGTGAATATTTTTGTTTAAAGCGATACCTCGAAAATTTGATGGTTTCTCTATTTCACATATTTTTGAAGTGAAAACTTCTTTAGCGGCGTTGTACACTTTTTTTGTAATGAGTAAAAAATGTTAAACTCGCGTCAGGACATGTGACCTGGTCGAAAATTCGTAAGACGGACGGAGAGTAGACAGTACGCCGCGTTTTCTGAGAGATAAAAAGTTTTTTAATGTAATATAAATTGTTACGTTTGTGTACGCTAGCGCAATAATTAAATATTGTATTCTACCACATAAATGATAGTACTTTTATACTGATAATTAAAGCAATTCGTGCAGAATTATTCCCTAACCATTCCAAAATATCAAAAATGCACAACGTTAATATTCAAGTTTTCACTTCTGCCGGCACTCCCGGAGTGCAACCCGTCGTTGTTTTTTTAAATTATGTAGATTACGAACCAAATTTTTGGTATATCATTTTTGACTATAACTTTAGATTGCATAAAAGTGAAACACGATAACATACAATTTTCTCTATAGAAAAAATTGCAAAATAGGCTCTAATTAGTAACATTTCTCCACGACACCACAATATTTTTACGAATAAGTTCATGGAACTATTTTTAAGGCATAGTAATTAATCAAATTGAAATTCTCATAAACCAATTTTTAACCATAACAAAGTTTTTGAAAAAAATAGTAATGTTGTTTGGTGCTTACTCAGTTTTTTTCCGAGCGGAGGTTCAGTACAACTATCCCATAATTTTTGTATAATGAAGTCATTGCATCACTTTCATTTTAAAACTACCTATAAACAAATAATAATACTAAAGAAATGTTGTTCCTGAGGACTAAGGCAAATTTAATCTCAGCAATAGAAGAGAGTATATACGAGTGTCCCAGATATAAGTGTGAAGGTAAATTCGCCGCGTTTTAGCGGCGTAATTAAATCGATCTCCCAATTTTGGTTACTGGGTGTCGAAAAAGGCGACAGTGGCTTATGCCAGACATACCCTATAGCTTCAAATAAATAATTGCATAACCATCTTGATTACGTCAGACATAAAATACTATAGGTATTTTTTAATAGCGACGGACTGCAGCGTCAATAGTGCGAGACGTCTGTCACTGTCGGTGCGCCTGCGAATCATGACGATTAAGGCTCTCTATAAAGAGGTCCAGCAGTGAACTTCTACGAGCTGGTAAATATGAAGTTACCGTGTAGTGGTAGTGTAAGAATACCCACTACCCCATATCAGCCCGTAGGTGGCGTGAGTGTCGTTGAAAACAAACCAGGAGATGTACAGCAGAGTCTAAAAAGATTAAAAAAACCTGCGGCTGCTCACCCGCTTACCAAGCGTGGCAACTATGGCAAATATTCCCCCTATGAGGTCATCTATTGGTCAGACCTATGTTCAACATTGAACTTTAATAGGCTATATATAAACAATTACAATATTTAGTTTTTAAATAAATTATTTCAACATTTCCGCTCCGCTAGCAGTGGGACCACCGACTAGATAAAATAGTTCTTACACAAAGTTTCATTACTGAACCGCCCGTGTTATTTCTCGTCGTTAATTGTGTAAAATGTGAAAAATGTACTTTCATGTGAATGAAACAAATTCAATCAAGTTTTTTACGTGTGGCCTATTTATTTCTAACATATGTTACGTGTTTTTCTTGGAAATTAAAACGTTATTCATTTGACGTGGCAGGCATTCAGTCTTTTATTTAGGACTGCTGTCAAACGGGCACACATTCCACCTGATGGGAAGTGAATTCTATGGCACAGATACATCTATATTCTCGATTAAGAACAAAGCTCTAATACGCTGTCACCGCTGAGGACTAAGATGGAATGCCTCGTTAGCAAGAAAAAAGGTCCCTGGTTCTTTATACGCACGACAATAACACAATGCTGATATTATACGCTAGCATTCTATGAGATCGTGGTCATTCCCGGTAGAACCAACTCTACTACTTAAAAAATTGTAATAAAGCTGTTTTATAAGTAGGTATAGAAAAATGTGCTTCTTTTATCAGTGTGTAGAGAGGCAGAGCATGAACAACACATGTAATAAAATGTTCAAGGAAACCGAAATTGGAGATACGCGCGACATTTCCCTGCTAAAACTATCCTTTACTCAAAATCTATTTAATCGATCACCATGAAAATTGGTATATTTTTTTTTTTTTTTTATATATATATATATATATAACATAAAAAAATTCTATGTCTGTTATAGACTTTAAAACCATCCAATCGATTTTGATGACATTTTATGTGTGTATTTGAATGGGTCCCTAACTATGGAAGGTGTATGTTCACAATTTTTCACATGTTCACAACCGGTAGGTAGCGCTGTTGTGGAGATCCAGAAATCACCCGTGCGAAGCCGGGGCGGATCGTATTATTATTTAAAAAGATGGTTTATCACACGTCAGATGTGTTGTGAGAATTACGATGATATGTCTCAAAGCCAATAACTATGCTGGAATTTTACAAAATAAGTCCTTATTGAAACTAATTTGTTCTTTTACTACTGGTCAGGAAAAAAACGTATGTCTTTTGAGGAACCTTTATAAGAAATCCAACGGGACTTTTTAAGAGTAAATTATATAATAAAACGGGTTGTACCAAACTACTTACACAACCAATATAATTTTTTTCTGTAGAATAAAGGTGACCAACGAGCAAACAGTTCATCTGATAATAAGTGGATGCTGTGGCCCACAGACATCTACATTTATCCTCGATTAAGGAACGCAAATGCGTTGTTACCCCTGAGAACTAAGATGAAATGCCCCGTTTCCAGTAAAAAAGGGTCTCCGGATCTCTACACATACGAAACACAGCAGCTTAAGCTACTATTTTACGCTGGTATTCTGTGAGAGCGTGGTCCTCCCTCGGTCGAACAGACCCATTCGTGCTACAACCATAATATATCTGCACCGTGGCTCTACCGCGTATAAGTAACAGCCTGGAAGTGACCACCTCATTCCCATGGGTTATTATAAACCACGTATTCATTTATATTATAATAACCCTTTTTATTTACCGTGTAGTGTCGGTGTAAGAATATCAACTACCCCATATCCTCCCGTGGGTGTCGTAAGAGGCGACAGAGGGAAACGAATCAGGAGATGGGCAGTAGCGTCTTCCTAATAACGGCTAAAAATAAAAAAAACTGCGGTTGGCATCTCGCTTGCCAAGCCTGGCAACTATGAGAAATATCTTCCCCATAGACAATCTATGGATATGGAGGCCTATGTTCAGCAGTGAAATTTAATAGATTTTGTTCAATAAATTTTTTAAACTTGGTATTAGAGCGACCTTGTATATTATCTGGGACTTTATTGTAAAAGCGTCTACACTGCCCCGTAAATGAATTACTGACTCTGTGGAGTCAGCAAACTCTTATGGTACTTTGTTTTGTATCTCCCAAAAATTTAACGGTCTACTCCTAATAAACATGTAAATTCGCCACTGCTAACGAGGTATTCAATCATAGTCCTTAAGGCGTACGCCACACTAAACGGAAATTGCGTCGCGGATCCTCCGCGGCGAAACACTAATAAATTTTATTGCATACTAGCGTTCTGCCCCGGCTTCACCCGGGTGATATCTGGATTATACAACAGCGCCACCCACCGGGTCCAACTATACCTATAATCTTCGCGGAAGTGCAAGCAGTATGTTGACAAGTTTTTACCGCTGTCTGATGAACGGTATGGCAGTACATACATTACGAACAAACAAATATTAATTTGTATATTAGATAAATGACTAATAACGGGCACACCACACGGAAGATCGGTCCGACCGTCGGCGGACCTGATGTTAGTCATTTATGTTCAACAAAATATATAAGCGTTTCGGTGCGGAAGATCCGCGAAGAAATTTCTGTTCAGTGTGGCGTAAGCCTAAGGTTCATAATTCGCCGCGTTCATATTGCACGGAATGAGACTCCCCAGGAAACGATATTCTAAATTGCTATTACGTTCGGCGCACCCTACGCCATTTTCAGTCTTTTAAACTGACTTACCGTCCCGTTCCAGTCTATTAAAGTCTGCTGCTGAACATGGACCACCCTCCTAGAATGCCTCATATATTATATTATACGGATATTTGCCATAGTTGCCACGATTAGCGAGCGGGTTGGCAACCGCACTTTATTTTTATTTTTAGTCCTTATTAGAAATTCGTTGCTGCACTTTTATGATTTGTTTACCTCTGTCGACTCTTACGACACCCACGGGAGGATACTGCACTTTTTGGGTTTTTGTATTCAGATATTTTTTTATGTTTTATAGTAAGTAAAGTAAAGTAAAGTTACAGCATATACGTCCCACTGTTGAGCACAGGCCTCCCCTCATTTCTGAGAGGGTTTTTAGGATGAGGAAGTGTCCGCCGCGCTGCCCCAATGTGTGTTGTCGAACTTCACATGTCTTAAAAATATTTTTTATCTTATTCCTCAGACATGCAGGTTTCCTCATGATGTTTTCCTTCACCGCCGAGCACGTGGTAAATCAGCACTTAAAATTGCAATTAACAATTTCATTGGTGCCGGCGGGGATCGAACCCGGGTTACAGCGAGCGTTAACCATCTGAGCTACTACGGCTCAGTTTTATAGATTACGAACCAAATTTTTGGTTCTATATGACCTTGGATTGCATAACAGGAAAACACAATAGCATGTAATTATCTCGATAGAAAAAACATTTCCCCATATCACCACAATATATTTACAAATAAGTTCATCATCATCACTATTACAGCCCTTCACAAGTCCACTGCTGAACTTGCCTTCCCCAAAGAACACCACAAAGCGCGGTCCTGAGCCACCTGCATCCATCGACTTTCTGCATGTTTTATCTGGTCGTCACTCCATATAGTGGGTAGTCGCCCTACACTGCGCCTACCGGTAGGTACGAGGCTGTCACTCGAGCAGTCAGACCTTTTTCCACTCGAGAACCTTTTTACGAATAAGTTCATGTAATTATTTTTAAGGCATAGTCAGTAATCATATCTAAGTTCTTTTAAAGCTTTTATTAACCATAACAAAGTTTTGTTAAAAAATAAAAATGTTGTTTGGCGCTTACTTAGTTTTTTCTCCGAGCGCGTGCTCGGTATACCTATCTCATAATTTGCGTGTTATTTCCTGGACTATTATTTATTCTGTGGTATTATAAGTAATTGCATCACTTTCATTTTGACACTCCCTCAGCCTTCCGTGAACTTCACCGACAAAGGGATAAGCGATGCCCCCAAAACTACGAATCATTTTCAAGGTATTCTCTTAAGCGGATGTATTTTACCGGCATTAGAACATAAAATCGCCGCATGTAACCCGAGGTGGGCAAAAGGAAACACTTGTCTATAGGTACTTAGAAATAAAATTGAAGTTTCTGTACGTAACATTGAAATAACCTTATATTGAGCTGAGGAGATCATCTGCGGGTCATTAAGACATGAATAACCATGAAGAAACGTACGACAATAAAAGAGATAAAAATGCATTTTTAATTTTTTTTTACTTTAGCATAAGAGTGACAAACGAGCACACAGTCCACCTGATGGTAAGTGGATGCCGTGAGCCATAGATATCTACTACTCGATTAAGAATCAAAATACAGATGCCTTGTCACCCGTGAGCTAAAGATGCAAATTTCGTATCCAGTAAAAAGGGTCTCAGGTTCTCTACACTCACGACGCGGCTTTACGAAACACAGCAGCATTAAGCTACTTGCTTATGCTGGTATTTTGTGAGAGCGTGGTCCTACCCCGGTCGGGCCGACCCATCTATATCTATATATTTATTTATTAACTATAAAGTAGATGCAGCTTGGCTCTACCGTGTATAGCTTTCAGTTATTTTTAAATATCTCGGAACGGAATTCATTCATGTTGCGTAAGTGAACGGCAGAGTCGGTGAGGGACGCCCTAGGCGAAATTGGCAATATATTGAAAATGGACCAAATTAAGCGTACCCTTAACCGACGAGCATGTATGCGTATATATGTATGGATGTGGAGGAGACGAGAGAGGTGTGTCAGGATCATGCCAAATAGAAGTCCGTAGTCTCTGCCTACCCCTCTAGGCGACAGGCGTGAGTGCCTATGTATGTATATGTATGTGGCCACCACGGCTGGTCTCCACCAATTTGCTGTCGACATGCCACGCATTCGAACTAAACGTTTTGCTTCGACGTTTATAATGTCCTCCACCAACCACCACGGCTGGTCTCCGCCAATTTGCTGTCGACATGCCACGCATTCGAACTAAACGTTTTTCTTCGACGTTTATAATGTCCTCCACCATCCACCACGGCTGGTCTCCACCAATTTGCTGTCGACATACCACGCATTCGAACTAAATGTTTTTCTTCGACGTTTATTATGTCCTCCACCATTCACCACGGCTGGTCTCCACCAATTTGCTGTCGACATACCCCGCATTCGAACTAAACGTTTTGCTCGACGTTTATAATGTCCTCCACCAACCACCACGGCTGGTCTCCATCAATTTGCTGTCGACATACCACGCATTCAAACTAAACGTTTTGCTTCGACATTTATAATGTCCTCCATACCGAACGTCTTTCATCATCATCATCATCATTACAGCCCTTTACAAGTCCACTGCTGAACATAAGCCTCCCCCAAGTAATGCCACAAAGCACGGTCCTGAGCCACCTGTATCCATCGACTTCCTGCATATCTTAATAGGTCGTCACTCCATCTAGTAGGTGGTCGCCCTACACTACGCCTACCGGTACGAGGCTGCCACTCGAGAACCTTTCTTCCCCATCGGTTATCGGTTCTTCGAACTATATGGCCGGCCCACTGCCACTTCAGCTTACTAATCCGTTGGGCTATGTCGGACACTCTGGTTTTACTGCGGATATCCTCATTTCTGAGTCTATCACGCAGAGAAACTCCGAGCATAGCCCTCTCCATAGCTCGCTGAGCGACCTTGAGCGTCCGTCCTCATACGGCCAGCAGTGAAGGACCACGTCTCAGTTCCGTACGTCATCACTGGCAACACGCACTGGTTGTACAATCTAGTTTTCTGAGATTGAGGTATACCTGAATAATATATACGAAAGTCTTTACGTTTTTTTAATTATCTTTCTTTATCGTTAAAATGAATTTTATCCCACAAGGATATAATAAGCCTTATCGTACCATACCTCGTTCCTGTTACACACATAATTTAGAGTATTCAGAAAGGGGGAACCAATGTAATAGGAAAAGTGAAAAATTAACAAGAGTGAATAGGCTTTCGTTGCGCTAAGACAGTAGCATCTAGGGCTTCATCACCACTTCCCATCAGGCTTTTTGTGGTCAAGCACAGGTTTATAATAAGTTAAAAAAATATAGAAATTGCATTGCAAGTATACTTAAAATCAAACCTATTTCACCTAAACTAATACTAAATTTTTTCGCCAACATTCCTATGATCCATAAAATGTTAGTGAACAAGTGATAGACCACAAATCCTAGCAAAAGAACACCGATCCCTACCTATAATGATTCGCGAGGCTATTGAAATTAAAAAAAATCCTAACTTCAATAGAGAAGATGGATGGGTACTACCATCTGTTTGGGATCCTATAATTAATAAAATTAATTCAAAACCCAAGCATACCACTGCAAGACTTCAAGATACTTTAAGCTCATTCTGCGTAGATCGGACCAAAAATTAATATTCAAAAACTGAAGGTAGCCGGACTATGTCATCGAGACGTCACACACCTCAGTCACCTCTTGTGACCATGGGTGCTGTAAAGCATCCGAAACGTCGGGAATTAAGAAGTTAAAAAAATGTTAAATTAAACCCGATATAATCCGTAAATAAACAGTTTCATTTAAGTTAGTTAATTTAAAATAGTATATACAAAATCAATGAAAATCAGTACTAATTTGTTAGACTGAGTTACAATTTAATAAGAAATAAAAAAATGTAAGCGATTAAAACATTTGCTTCCATAACTTATTAAGTAAGCCAACACTAAACACATTATGGCATTCCCGAATTTAAAGGAAAATATTTTTCGTAATTAATAATACAAGTGTAAATTAAGTAAGGCCCGAAAACAACGATTTCCACGTGAAAATGAATAAAAACTTAACACAGTACAGCCAAGGACGGCGGTCGTCCTTGACGTGGTTTCCTCAAATAAGCTTATCAGGGCGACCATCTCTCCCTGATCTGTGCCAAGGTAGCATTGGCTATTGTGAGCGAAGAAATTGAGGCTAATATTTCAGACACCGGCGTGTAGGTAGGATTTTGGCTATCGTTATAGCTTCGTGCCATTTATTAACGACTGTGTTTTTATAGACATAAGTGTGCCAAACGAACACACATTTCATCTTTTTTTAATATTCTAAGTCAGCGCTTGACACACCGTCAGTTCAACTGATCATTCCAACTGATCAGTTCAAACTAAAACTTTTGATATTCTTCAAAATATTCGATTTTCGATATATCGATAAATAAACTTATATATAAAACTCCGATATTGATGTATTTATAATTATCGATATATCGAAAATTCAATATTTAAAAAAATCAACAGTCATAATTTGAAATGATCAGTTGAACTGACCGTGTGTGGCGTCCATAGGATCATCCACAACCCCATATCATCCCGTGAGTGCCGTAAATGGCGACGGAGGGAAACAAATCAGGAGATAGGCAGCAGCGTCTTCCTAATAGCGACTAAAAATAAAAATCTACCCGTTCTCCAAGCATGGTAACTATGGCAAATATTCCCCCCCTATGATGCAATACTTACAAGCAACACAAAGAACAAACTTTAACAAGGTGTAGTGGTAACGGTAACGGCGTGACTAACGTCACCTGATAGTAAGATGCAGCCGAAGACGGTGAAGCGCACTGACTTAACAAAGGCCGATTCACTCTTGCCTTGAAGACATCCACATTATGGTGTTTCTAACGCTAGAGGTCACTTTGCCTTTATATTACATTAATATAAGGTACGCGAGAATAATATGGTCACTTTAGGATTTGCCGCCCTATAAAACCAAAACTAGCAGAAGGTCAGAGACAAAAACATAAAGTCGTATACTATAACTAATATATTAAGAAGAAAAAACAAACAAGCTTTGGCAATAATTGTGAACACTTCGAAAAATCTTTTTAAAAATACTAACTACACTACACCATACTAAAATCGAATAAAATATTTACTTTAATATCAAATGTCAAAATGGCGTCGATAAAGCAGCGCCTTTTTGACCCTTTATTATTTGATTAACCTCATGAAGAGCGATCGTATCACAAAGCCATCTATGCAAACAAGGCTGTAGTTTTTGAGTTACCAGAAAGTGTCCATATTAACCGGATGACCATATTACCCTCACATATTGTATATTAATGTCACTTTACATATTATGTACAGATAAGTGCTAAGAAATAATGCGTTTTTGAAGTAAAAGCTTCTTTAAGTACGTTGGGTACTTTTGGGATGGGGAAAAAAGCACTGACCTCGCGTGACCGTCACGCTCAGATATATATGTATAATAGTAATAATCATTTTTTTTTCATGTGAAACAGCGCAATAAATGAAAATATATTAATTATAAATATATGTAATTAATATCTCTATGTATAAAAAAATGTGAGCCGCCACGGACGCCTGGCATTGGTGAAACAACGAATTTATTTTGTATAGATAATATGCATAAAAGGATAGTTTACGACAGGAAATAATATCAATATGGAAAATAAAATATTAAGAAATTTTTCGAGATAATGATGACTGTTTATTTAATAAACATATATATTCATTAAATATAAAAATTTAAAATTCAACGTTTTTTTTAAATTGAGGTAATTCAATTTTTTAATCAGTGACTTTAATAATATTCGATGTTGCCACTGACGGTATAATGTGACTATTGGTCGATGGTAACTAAAGTATGTTACAAAGGTGTTGGACATAACATTATTAACACTTCAATCCCCATAAAATTCCTATGCAGTCGCATGCGCCTGGCAAATCCCGAGCGGTCGCGAGCGACCGCACCCACCCACAGCACTTAAAACCATTAAAACTTATGTTTACAGACTACTTTTCTATAAAGAAGTTTGGTATTATAAAATCTATACAAAATTCACTATGCTGTGTTCAAGCCAAAACAAAAGCCAGGTTTTCTTCATTACAAAAAGGTTTTATTGTATTTTGATAACAAAAAAAAACATACCAAGCTGATGTCGGCAGCTTGAAAATCACAATTATTTCTATGTATTACTCGAAATTATTTACGTAAAAAGATATATTATATTCACACAATAACTTTTATAATAAATATTAATTTTGTAATAAAACACTATAATAAAATCCTAATAAAACACTAGAAAAATCCAAAAATCAACACAACAACATCCAAATGTAAATGGCGTACGTAATGAACGTAGAATATAAATTAATATCCATAGACTAACACTAGAGGATAGGAAATTTCATATTTATTCTATAATGCCAAACTTCTTCAATGAAAAATAGTCTCCAAACATTTATGGGTTAAAGTGCTGTGGGTGAGTGCGGTCAAATTTGACCTCTTAAATTTTGATGGAATATCGAAGCGGTCAAATTTGGACGCTTGGCGTTTGAGAGGTTGTATCTATAGTGTGGCGACGCGCCCCTATAGATGTTTCAGATGAAAAATTAATTGATGTCTATTAGTCTAGCTAGAGTGACCGACATACCCCAACGGAATAGTAAGCTGAAATGGCAATGGGCTGGCCAAATAGCTCAAAGAACCGACACCCGAAGGGGAAAAAAGTTTTTAGTACTTTTGGGTTGTTAAAAGAAATATTTGTTAACAACTCAAAAGTAACTACATGTTTGTGAAGCTAAGAACTTTTCACTTCTGATGTGCAATCCTACGACCGGCAGTTCTTTTTAAATAAAATAAGGGTGACGACGAGCACACAGTCCACTTGACGGTAAGTGAACATTGTGGCCCATAGACATCTTCATCTATCCTCGATTAAGAACCAATATGCAGATGCGTTTTCACCCCAGAGGAAAAATATGTAATGCCAGTAAAAAGAGTTTTCAGTTCTCTTCACTCACCGTATGAACACAGTAGAATTTATGCCGCTGTTTTTAGCTGTTATTTTTTTTAACAAAAACAACAAACTTACTTATATCCTCTTAATGGTAAATGGTTACTAGTCAATGTACACTTATAATTAACTTGAATAAGCAAAAAAACTTGTCTGGTGAAGATAGGATTCCGAAGTTGCCCGTCACAATACGTAGGCTTTTTATAATGAGCATAATAAGTGAGTTCGCGGTTTGCCCGTTATAACCTCGGTACCCATGTCCTTACTTTAAGGCTGATAGCACTCGAACAAAACTTGGACAGAATTCTCCAATAACACATATATCAAGCGTATGCAATGTATGTGTAAAAGACATAGCGACACTGGACATTGGTTGTGACGGGCCCACACTTTTTATGAAAAAATGTGACGACTGTTTAGAAAATTAATTATTCACTAACTTTATCCTATTATGTTACAAAAACTATTAGCTGTCTTTTGTTCGTAAAACTTATTTTTGTTCCAACTACCTTTAAAATAGGCAAACCATAAACACTGCTATTGCTTTAGAATAATGTGTTCTCCAATAATTGGTAGTGCATAGTAATTTATTGATGTATGGCATGTGTTAGAAGTAATTTAATATGTACAACTGTTGGAAATCCATACAATTAAATAAATAACGATTAAAAATGGGCCCAGATAGGAAGATGGTTACTGAAGGACTTATTTTTGAAAAGAAGTGACATTCAAAAAAATATAAATAAAAACTATAAATTCTATTATGAAAATAATATAATTTGCACCAAATCATTTACATGCCAAGTCCGTATAAACATGATCATAGTTGACTACTTAAAAGTAGAAGAAATTAACAAAGTTAAAATGTATAAAAAAACACTGAGGCATTATTTTGTGTATATAAAGATTTATATAAAAGAACATTTTTAGAAAAAAATATTAATCACTACATTTTCCTACCAAATTAACTTCCACCGCCATGAAATCTGTCTCATCAACATTTCGGCTCATTCCTCAAGTGGCCGTGTATTTTTAGTACTTTGCGACTGTTTGACCTAGTATCGAGTGCGTGCTGCTCATAAACACAATTGTTGGTTTGTTTCTGAGTAATGTGATAGTGCCGTATCTTTGAGGCTGTATGGTAAATTATTTTCATTAGTCCTTAAGGGGAAATATAACCTCAAATGGCTTAGCAAGATCCTCCGTTATGCCGAAAATATTGCAGCATTAATTTTGAAATAAATATATGGTAAAGTTGAGGATTAATGTTAAGGATTATGTTAGACGAAAACACGATTTCGTAAAATTTTCTCGATAGAAAAATATCCAGTTACGTCCAAAATAAACAATAAACCGCTGTTATTCATAAAATACTTTAAATAAGATCATGAAACTTTGCATACTAACTAAACTAACTATAAAGCAGTGCTTATGTTATTTACTTTTTTTAAAATACCATTATTTTCACTGTAAAAAAGAAATTACCTAAACTATCGGCCTATTGAAGCGTGATTCCTGCCGCCCGGTCACTTCGCTTCGGCCTTTGAGGGAGGAGGTTGTGTCGCTTACGATCGGAATATACATTACGCAACAGGACGACGTAAAATTAAAATGGGAAATAACCGTAATAAAAATAAGAAGCGACTGGCTTGGCTTTAAGAAACAGGCATAAATATGATAAACCTAATGAAATAAGTGTCTAACGACCTTTCTACTTACAGTATTAGTGATTGCAAACATGTCGGTACATAGAATACGACGCGCGGGCAAGTGGGGACGAAATTAGAATTTGAGCTGACTTACTATATCCCCTTTAAAGTCGGAAAGGTCTTTTAAGGGCGTTGTATACTTGCTAGCTTGACCACTCGAACCACGCTCTCACAGAACACCAACTTTTTTTTATAGGATAGGGTAACAAACGAGCACACAGTCCACCTGATGGTAACTGGTTACTGTGGCCCATAGACATCTGCATCTGTCCTCGATTACGAATCAAAATGCAGATACGTTGTCACCCGTGAGGACTAAGATGGAATGCCTCGTTTCCAGTAAAAAGGGTTTCCGGTTCTCTACACTTACCATACGAAACACAGCAGCATTAAGCTACTATTTTACGCTGGTATTCTGTGAGAGCGTAGTCCATCCCCGGTCGAGCCGACCCATTCGTGCTACAACTATACTACTAATATAACTGCAGTATGGCTCTACCACGTATAAACTAGTGAACCAACGTGAAATAGTGTTCGTTTGGTGAGTGTAGAGAACCGGAGACTCATTTTATTGGATACGTGGCATTATTTAAGTCCTCAGGGGTGGCAAAGCATCTACATTTTGTTTCTTAATCGAAAACAAGTTTAGATGTCCGTTGGTCACAAGAACCACTTACCATTAGGTGGATTGTGTAATCGTTTGTCGCCTTATTCTATGAAAAAAAACTTATATTTAGACATGGACTATTTAACGGGAGAGCCGTTGTAGACATAGGATACTATAATACACAATAGAATGGCTTTCAACCTTATATTGTACGAGGATCGGCGTCGCCGGGAGCTCACATACAATTACGTCGTATTATCACTACTACAAACCCGATTCGCTGTGTTGACAGACTGAGCGAATTAACACATTTCAGACTTTTGATTAATGTTTTTGACATATCGGTATTTCTTTATATTTGTTTCTAATATTCACAAAATAGTTTCGACGTACTGGTTGTAGGAGATGTTTCCTTTATTTAAATTCCAATTCCCGCTGTTCTTTCGACACGTAATAATTGCAAAATTTGACATTTTTTAAATAATTTGCATGCAGTGACACTTGACACGAAAATTGGAAAAGATTGATTGTGTTGACATTTATATGTGTGAATTGACATGGTAGTGATATTTTATACGGGCTCCGCCCTATCTCCTGTTCTATTATGTATGTATTTAGGTGGTAGAGCCATGCTGCAATTATATTAGTAGTATAGTTGTAGCACTCTAGGGGGACACTCTCTAGAAGTGAATAGCTTTCTTGTTGAAGCTTTACTGATAGGCATTCCATCTCAGTCCTAGGGTGAATCATGATTTGTATGGAATAGTTAGATTCATGGGCCCAGCAACACTATATCTCTATGGTTGTAGATAAGATTAGCCTTAGCAGACTAACTGACTATGTATGTCTAGTGTAAACGGGATATGTCTGAAGCCAATCTGTCCATCTGTCGAAAGCCATGACATCTTTCTGGCATTTTCCATAGATGCCTCTTACGACACCCACGTACGGGTTTATGAATTGCCTTACGTTGCCTCAGCAGGTACTTAGACACCCTTACTTGAAAATTAAAAAAAAATGCGATTGAGTACATCTGTGATGATCACATGATTATAAGTTGTTATTTAAAAAAAAGTCCCGATGGGTTTCCTGCTTGTTCTTCTCAGGTCAGAACTAGGGGTAATTAAACAAAAGAATGACACCGGGGCGTCGAACACCTCAGTCCCCCCATGACCATGGGTGCTGTAAAGTCCTCGAAAATTCGGAAATATAAAAAAAGTTAATCAACGCGAAAACTCTGTAAAACTAGCTTTATTTAAAAAGAATGACTTTCAATAAGTATTATTTTATAGCCAATAGCCAAGCAGACTTTGTTCTGCCCTTTCGGACTACCCTAACATGCAATATAAAAATATTGAGGGCTCATTTATCGGGATAAAAATTATCCTATCTCTCAAGTTCAACCAACCTGCACACAGTGTGCAAAATTTCATTGAAATCAGTTCAGTAGTTTGGGAGTTCATCGCGGACAAACAATGTGACGCGTAATTTTATATACAGAGATATTGAATTAAAAAGTTTCTGTTTCTATGTATTCGCACACACTTAAGGCACTACAGTGTTTCTAGGTGGTAAGACTTTCTTTGGGTCTAGGAGGCCTTCTGGGCAGTTAGATAGATAGATAGATAATTCTTTATTGTACACCAAATCAATACTTAACGAACGAAGAAGAAAAAAAACAGTGTCACAATGGGCGGTCTCATCGCTAAAAGCGATTTCTTCCAGACAACCTTTGGATGGACAGGATCGCAAAAAGCAGAAAATTGTGTGGTTTGGTGATGCAGAAACAATATTTAGAAATATATCCACACATATAGAAATAAATAACAAATAAATATAAAAAAAACGAATGTATACTACATATATAGATGTCACAAACTCAACGATTAATATAGTGACTGTGTACAAGTTTCTGAAAAACAGGTAAAGACTGGGCGCGTCTCACTGACAGAGGTAGGCCGTTATATAGACGAACTTCTTGGATACTAAACGACCTGTCCATAAATTTGCTATTATGGGCAGGCATTTTTAATGTAAAATTCTCTGATGATCTCAAAACTTTCGAATTGATCCTTAAGATAAGAAGGAAGTTACCATTCTCTTACTTATTACTATCGAGAAGCAGTAGTATGTCCATTAGTATGAGGGATGTAAAAAGCCAATATAATTACAGTTTCCGGGAAAGTCCATTGTTTGACGGCTCCACGGCACATTGGCTTAGCATTGACTTTTGGCGCTGAGGACTACGGGCTCAAATCCCGCAGGCAACAAGTATTTGTATGACCAAGAAACAGTTGTTCCAGGTCTAGTTGTTTGTCCTTGTATTGTTCGTGTGTGTAAACTGCCTTTACGATAAAGAAAATCCTAGCGTCGGGGTAATTTTTTTTTTGTAGAAAAGAAAGAAGTCGAGTTAAACTATTTTTACGAATTTTATCAAGTTCAGTTGTCCTTATTTTTAATTCCTAATGTACCGGGTGCTTTGCAGCACCCGTGATTACGAGGAGGCTTAAAAAACACGAGTGTGCTTATGCCCACACGACTGAGTAAAACCTCTTTAGATCATTCTGTATTTATATATTTGTGTTTATATATACATATATGTATGATATATACATATATTTATTTTCTACAAATATAACATGAACTTTAAAATAAATTTACAATTTTATTCACTTTAAACGTAGAATATTTACTGTATTAAACAAAATATTAATTCATAAAATACATAACGTAACTGGCTATGAGAGAAATAGAGAAAAAAGATGTGCTCGCGCACTGTTCTCTCTTGCTTATATCTGTACTCAACTCCCGTTCGCCTCGTCCGATCACACTTTTCGTAACGCTTTCGTCACGCGTTCGCCAGCTTACTCTTTAAAGAAGTTTTACCTCAAAAATGTCGAGAATACAAAATAAGTAAAATTAAACGGAATAAAGTCTATAAAAATAGTTGTGTTTAGTGTTTGCACAATTATAACAAATTATTATAAAAAAAATAGTTGCAGTTGTCTATTGGCTACAAAAGACACTTACCATCAGGTTGACTTTAAGTTCATTTTGACACTCCAGTTTAAAAAGAAATCCCGCGCAGTTATATTGTCATCTTGATTGCAATCGGCTTGGAGGACATAGTTTTCATTTTAAGAGTGTGACACTCTTTACATTAAATAGCAAAAGGAAAATAGGCCAATGTTTTCTTAATTACCATTTCCATTCCGTGTTACGACGTTATTATAAAGTAGTTTTAACTTCGCCATTTCTATTTTAAATGTTATTCAAACAATGTCGCGATATGCTCTGCTTCACGAAGTTCTACGTCATTTCTAACCCACCAGGCACAAATCGACATAAATGTATATACTTACAGATGAGTGCAAAGAAATAAATGCGTTTTAATAATAATGACCTCCAGACTGATTCAGTCTCGGTGGCCAGTCTCAACGGAGACCAGAGTGTGTGCATGCACAGGTGCACTCTCTATTCTCTCACTCTCATAGTCCAAAGGGACGGTAATATGACATGACCGGAGAGAGACCAGGCGTAGGAATTATGGTAACGTCGACGTGCTTTCCGAGGCACGGGAGTAAAATACCGCCAACTTTAATAACTCCGGGCTGAGAATTTCTTGACACGAAAAACCCAATGACTGATTTTGGTCCGACTCAGGATTCGAACCCGGGTTTAATCGGCAATCTCGTGTACGACCACTAGATATTATAATGCCTCGTTAGTTATTAGTAAAAAAAAAAACAATTTATCGCGATTTACGCGCCGCTAAATAGTTGTGGTCCATGCAGTCTTTATGGTATTCGAAAAACGTTTATACAATATATGATGTGACTACAGAATATGGACCACAGGTGCTGCAAGGCATTAAAATGTTGGAAATAAACAAAATCTTCGCATAATAGTGTAAGACTTCTGTGATATATTCAGGAGTTGTAACGGAGAATATGTGAATTTCTTCTTCAATTATTAATCTCTTTTGCCCGCAGTACAGTCTCTAATTGACGTGTCTCTAACGCACAGCTAGGGGAAGAGCCACCCAATGTGCTGAACTCCATAGACCGGTGACGCGGAGCAGTATGACCTGCATGAAGATATTAGGCTAACGCTCATCAACCTGCCTTCTTAGCGTCGTAAATATAGGCCCTAGTCTCAACGGAGACTAGCCATGCGCAAGCAGAGGTGCACTCTCTATTCTCTCATTCTCACACTCCGGTGGGATTGCAATCCCACACGACTGGAGAGAGATCAGGCGCAGGACCAACGCCACTAACACATTCTTAGAAAGGCTCATGCTTAGAATTTCGCTTATACTGCTAACAAGGAAATTTAAACAAGCTGTAGAGATGTTTCAATGATGACGTTTAACCACCTTATACGTGACAGCGTTAGGGTGTTACCACACCTCGTCGATCGATGCTCAATGGTGGAACGCATTAGTTGTTTTCTAACAATGCTTTCTACTACACCGATCGATTGATGGCATTGATCGACGCTAGAATTGATTAGTCAACGTCGGTCGAGCCACGATTATTCGGTCGCATCTCAGTCTTCTACGTTTGCGACTTCGTTATAATAGTACGAGCAAAAACTTACTGGCCAGCAATAACGTTTCCTCTTCTAAATACATTTTAAAAGATACTAATGATGAGCTTTCAAAAATTTCAAATAATTGCCGATCGACGTCGATCGATGATTGAACATCGTTTTATTGATCAGTATGCATCGATCAGCTAAAGCTACCACAAAAATCGATCGACATTGATCGACGTTTATCGATCGATCGATTGGTGTGGTAACACCTTTATCTCACTAAAAAGTCTCACTATCTCTAAAAAGCAGTCCCTTGTGAACACACTATTAATATCCAGTATTATATTTATATTTATTATTCTATTGAGAGCCGTGGTAGTTCAGGGCCTAAGCGCTCGCTGTAAATTTTACTATATTATGAAAACATATAGACTTGTTTTTGTTTCTCAGATTATTCCGCGAAAATTTTGAAGATGAAAGTTTTTATTTTTTATTTTGAGTGAACTAAGGACTATAACAAGTGCCAGCTAATAACTAGAAAACTGTCTAAATAGTTATACAGAGGTTGAATTTCCTATCCGAGTTTATATGGAACTAACTATATTTAATTAATAAAGTGTGCGTGACAGCACTGACTTGTAACTAACGTTTACTCCTGAAAAACGATTGTCTTAAAATGTATACAATAGGCAAAGGTAGTAAATGAAGGCATACAATTATTTATAATCATTTCATAAAATATATTATAGACTATATTACAATTATATAAATTATTATATTAATATTATAAAATTTATTATGAGAGTGCACACTAAATCTGTTTCTATTTGAATCTGTCCAGTATCAGGCCTGCTGGAAAAATTTCAATATGAAATAAGCAGTGCCTTTGTACAAAATATCTTTTTATTTTTCATTGTAACAATACTTTGTGTGTACATAAATGGTTAAATAAATAATTAAAGACGGGTATATAACGGACGGGTAATAACAAAGATATCGCATGACATCAAACATACTTAAAACAAGTGGTGAAATTAAATATTTTGTACAACCGATTTCAATAAGACCGAATCATCAACATTAAATACGCATTATTAAAGATAACTCAAAAAACTACCGGTTAGATCTTGATTAAATTTATATGGGACCACATGAAAAGCACCAGCTTTTAGATGAAAAAAAAGAAACATCAGTATCTGTCCACCCAAAAAATATGTATGAGGTAACACACATAAAAACATAGACTAATTGAATACCTCCTCTTTTTGAAGTCGGTAAAAAGCGAGCGAGCCTTACATTAGTCACATATGATGTGTAACATTCGACAACTCACCTTGGTAATAAGCAATATTAACTTACACCCTATCAATCTATCAAATATTAAGTATAGCAGATCAACGAGAAAATATAACCTCAAAATTTAAAAAGCTAAATACTGAAATATTCTTTCGATAAATTATTCTTTATTACTTATTACTCACTTGCATCTTTTATCAACAATCTGCACTTCTTTCAGACACTTAAAATCAACAGTAAATACATTTATTAATATCATTGTATACTCATATAAATTTGTTTATATAACAGCACGCTTAGCCACCACTGCGCTCGCTCATTGGTCGATTCAAATAGCGCGCTCTTCCCCGGCTTCCTGTTACATACTTCCGTCTCTTTTCACGAAATCACTCCCACAAATTGCGGTAAAGCGAGATGGAAGATGTTACACATACAAAAACCAGACACTGGAATTGTTCACCCCTCAATCTTTTTTGAAGAGGACTAAAATCACAAACTTTTAAAAAAATAACAAGTCTAATGGTTAAAAATAGCACGTGAAGGTAATATAGTCATCCAGTTAATATGGGCACTTTCTTATAACTCAAAAACTACAGCCTTGTTTGCATAGACGGCTTTGTGATACGACAGCTCTACATCGGTCAATCAAATAATAAAGGGTCAAAAGGGCGCTGCTTTATCGACGCCATTTTGACAGTTGACATTATAGTAAATATTTTAGACGTTTTTAGTATGGTATAGTGGAGATAGCTTTTTTGAGTTGATTTTTCGAAGTGTTACTAATATTGTAAAAGCTTGCTTATTTTTTTTTTTCTTAATATATTAGTTATAGCACACGACTTTGTGTTTTTGTCTCTGTCCTCCTCTTAGTTTTGGTTATTTAGGGCGGCAAAGCTTAAGGGTAGGTAGAGGGTAACATGGTCAATGTTACCCTCACGTACTATAGTAATTAAAACCTGCGGCAAAAAGTTTAAAATATAAAACCTTCCCCTCCCTTTTTGTATTAGGCGATGCAAACTACGTAAATATTATATATGTCACTCCCACTATTGAGACGAATGTAACGACACCCAATATTTTAAAATCCATCAAGCCGTTTAGGCTACAGAGCATGCCAAAGAAATAGACATACATACACACATACTCTCGAAAAACATTACCCTTCTTTCTGAAGCAGTCGGGTGAAAAGATAGAAGGTGAACGCTTGTTCTAATTTGTGTTATAATGCGGTTATTTCAGTACGGGAAATTGGCGGTTTCCGTCCGGAAGCCCGTCAACTTTACTTCCGATTTATGACATAAAATGGCTCCTTTATTTGGATTTTCAACTTTGAAACAAAAAATTTTTAGTTGAAAGTGGCTTTAAAACGATGAATCTAGTATTCAATGTTACCCATTGTTTGTGGATGGTAGAAAAGTTGTAGTTATATATAATATGATAATAACACAGAAATCTAAATACAATTTTTTTTTTAATTCTCTGTTTTTCGCACACTTTAATTATTGGACCGAGTGGCTACGCCTCCTGAGATTTTGCGTTTTTATAAAATATTCCTTAACGCAATAGTTTATAGATTAATCTTTGTTGCAAGAATGCTATAGATGTTTGTAGGCGTAATTGTGTATTTATTGTTTGTCTATGTGTGAGAGCTACGACCTGGCGACACGCGTCCCGATATTAAAAGACAGTAGAAAACATTTCTAGTGCCTTATTATTTAGATTTCTGTGGTTAATAATATATTTATTTATTTATTTATTCAACCTTTAT
This sequence comes from Parnassius apollo, assembly GCA_907164705.1. Classification (NCBI taxonomy): domain Eukaryota; kingdom Metazoa; phylum Arthropoda; class Insecta; order Lepidoptera; family Papilionidae; genus Parnassius; species Parnassius apollo. The sequence continues at coordinate 5,582,056 of CAJQZP010000419.1, read as the reverse complement.
TTTAAACCTTAATAAGTAGGGTAACAAAGGATGGACTTAAGGTCTATCAACATTCTCCGACAGTCAACCCGTGGAGTGATAAGATTTTGTAGTACGAATGGTTGAACTTGACCGGGGTAGGACCGCGTTCTCACAGAATAACAGCGTTAAATAGCAGCTTGATGCTGTTGCGTTTCGAATAATGAGTGTAGAGAAACCGAGCCCACGACTTTTTTTTTATAGAATAAGAGTTACAAACAAACACATAGTCCACTTTGTGGTAAGTGGATGCAGTGGCCTACAGACACCTACATTCGAATAAGAAACAAAATGTATATACATTGTAGGGGTCATAAAATGGGTCTCCGATTCTCTTCATTTACCATACGAAACACAGCATCATCAAGCTGCTAATTTAGCTGGTATTCTGTGCGAACGTAGTTCTGCCTGGTTGAACCGACCCATTTTTGCTACAACCATAATATAACTGCATATGGCTCTACCATGTAAATTCTACAATATTTGTATATATGTATGCATATGTTAAGAGCCGTGGTAGCTCAGATGGTTAGCGCTCGCTGTAAAATTTCACAGTACGCTAGCAAACCGGGTTCGATCCCCGCCGGCACCAATGAAATTGTTAATTGCAATTTTAAGTGCTGATTTACCACGTGCTCGGCGGTGAAGGAAAACATCGTGAGGAAACCTGCATGTCTGAGAAATAAGAAAAAAAAATATTTCGAAAACATGTGAGGTTCGCCAACACGCATTGGGGCAGCGCGGCGGACACTTCCTTGCCCTAAAACCCTCTCAGAAATAAGGGGAGGCCTGTGCCCAGCAGTGAGACGTATATAGACTGTAACTTTAACTTTAACTTTTATGCATAATTTTATATATATTATGAACCACACGTGCCACACAATCTCATCTCACCACTTAACCATAATAATGCAGCGAGGCTCTACCAAGTTTCAGGTTCGTCGTCCATCCTATATAAGTTATGATATTCATTCATTCATCATTAATAATAACAGCCTATCAAAGTCCACTAACATAGGCCTCCCCCATAGACTGCTTTATAGGGGGTATGTTTACAGCATTTTATGTTTTTATCATGATTGATGTGGTAAATTCCACAAGAAGTTGTGCGAGGAAGAAGAAATACGATGCTACCTATCGATTGTTTTATTTTTCTCACTCACCTCTTACACCCACGGGTTTATGTGGGTTTGAGAATGGATGAGTTAGCAAAACACGTGATACTGCTGAAAATGGCTACAAAATCTTTTTAATTTAACACCACACGTATCGTTGTGCGTGAAAACGCCTTATAATGATTAATGACAGAATATTCTAAGGAAGCATTCACACTTTTTTTATTAGGATAAGGGTGATAAAAATAGACAAAGATTGACGAAAATGGTAGACTTACCATCAGGTAGACTGTGTGCTTTTTTTCACCTTTATTCTATATAAATAAAACTTACAGTTGTATTATAAAATGGTGTTGGAGTACAAGAATTGTTAAAAATCGATTTTACATCAAAACTTTACGAGACGGAAGATAAACTATTAGGACCTTTTTTGTGAAATATTGTGAACTAAGGAATTTCTTTTTTAAAACTATTTTATAGACATGTTATAGTTTAAAAGTCAATCATCAAAAACCATTTGTTTATCGGTTTTTCGATTTCACAAAAAACTTCCCTTATTTCCGATCTAGATCACTTCTAGCATTGCTCTCTTATCTGTTTATGAATTTTGAAAAGGATTGTGTATTCATGAGTATTCCAGCAACAACCTTCCTTCCCGCCTAAATGTTCGCGCAAACTCTTTTGTTGAGCCATATTTCATACCAAATTCTAATCGTGTACATACGTCGGGATAATAAAAATAAATTAAAGTAATTAAACGCGATAAAATCCGTAAATAATAGTTTTATTCAATGTGTAGTGTTCGCGTAAATTTAAGAAATCATTAGCGTACAAATTTCACTGTGGGTGTTGCGCCCATTTTTGTCTCAATTAACCATCTAATAGTAGAACTCATCATTCTAAAATATTTTTGTTAAATCCATTTGTAGTGCGAAACCATCATCATCATCATAACAGCCCTTCACAAGTCCACTGCTGAATATAGCCTCCCACAAAGAATTTCATAAAATACGATCCTAAGACACCAGTACCTCTCAACTTCCTGCATGTCTTACCAGGTCATCGCACGATCTAGTGGGGCGCAACCTATCCTTCGCTTACTATGAGCACAATTTTACCTCTATTACGAGTCGAAGTTCGGCGATAGGTTCTCCTAAGCCGACACCACACACCTCCAAATGGTCACCACAGTCCATAGAATAAAATATTCTTTTAATACAGAAATTACAAGAATTATTAAATTTTTTTAAGCTTTATAACTGGTTCTAAAAAACCTCTGCCCTGGGAACAACCAGCAAGAAACCTAGCGAGAAGTTTTTTGAAACATTAATTTACAATATAATATTCCAATATAACATTACAATATAATATTATAATAATAATATATTAAACAGAGTTCAAAAACTTTATAAAACTAAGTGTTTGTAAAAAGTGTTATTATAATATTAAGGAATTTATGGATGATAATAACCCCTGGGAGGGGTGATCCCTACCAAGCTATTTCTGGGGAAATATAATGTCAAATGGCTTAGCAAGATCCTTAATTATGCCGAAAATATTGCAGCATTAATTTTGAAATAAATATATGGTAAAGTTGAGGATTATTAATGATTACGTTAGACGAAAACACGATTTCGTAAAATTTTCTCGATAGAAAAAAAATCCAAAGTTACCTCCAAAATAAATAATAAACCGCTGTTATTCATAAAATACTTTAAATAAGATCATGAAACTTTGCATACTAACTGAACTAACTATAAAGCAGTGCTTATGTTATTTACTTTTTTTAAAATACCATTATTTTCACTGTAAAAAGAAATTACCTAAACTATCGGCGTCTTGAGCTTGATTCCTGTCGCACCGTTAGTATCGCTTAGGCTTTTGAAGGGAGAAGTTGTGTCGCTTACGATCAGAATATACATTACGCAACAGGACGACGTAAAATTAAAATGGGAAATAACGGTGATAAAAATAAGAAGCGGCTGGCTTGGCTTTAAGAAACAGGCATAAATATGATAAACCTAATGAAATAACTGTCTAACGACCTTTCTACTTACAGTATTAGTGATTACAAACATATCGGTACATAGCATACGACGCGCGGGGAAGTGGGGGCGAAATTAGAATTTGAGCTGACTTACTCTATCCTCTTATGATTGTGAGCACTTATTTTTTTTTTAAATTGTCCCGCTGGGTTTCTTGCTGGTTTTTCCCAGAAAATAGGTTTTTTAGAACCTTTGGTAGTGTAAACAATTTTTTTTCAAAAAATTTCGACTTTGTTGTAAAAGTGTATACACTTCCCTATTAAGGGATCACCGACTCTTTGGAGTCGAGTAACACAAAGTATAATGTCAACATTACGTTACGCAGTGTGTACACAGCCTTAGAAAGGTTTCAATAAATTTAATGGAATCTACCAATTTAGCTACCGATAGCTGATAAACGAGTTCGTACTCCTACCTGTCGAGATAGACAGCTTATTAAGGAAATTGTTTTATCTGACAACGCGAATAAACGCCTATCATAGTTTTTAATCATTAACAGATTGATATTTGACCTAGAATCCAGTAAATGAAATGAAATAAAATAGATTTTTATTACCTGTTCCCAAAACTGAAGAGGCCTATGAAAGGACAACGTTACGCCACGATTGAGGAGAAAAAACGGCATCGAAGGAGGAGCTGAATAAGATCACGAAAAATAATTTTTAAGTGCTTTGAGGATTGGAAAAAACGTTAGCACAAGTGAATTATATCCGAGGGGGATTACTTAGAAGGGGACAAAATAGATATTTATATTATATATTAATAAATAGTTACTTTTTGAAAAAATACAAAATTCTCGATACTTTTTGAACAGACTGTGTAAATGGTTAATAAAAAATAATAAAACTTGCTTAGATCAACTTCAATATTTATTTTCTCAATTTACTCAAAACGTTAAAACTGTAAATGACACATTTTGTTCCTAACCTCCTCAGTTGTAATAGTAATGGGTCGGCTCCACCGGGGAAGGACAACCCTCTCACAGAATACCAGCGTAAAATAACAACTTGGTGCTTTCGTGTTTCGTTTGATGAGTGTAGAAAACCGGAGACCCCTTTTACTGGAAACGAGTTATTCCATCTGAGTCCTCAATGGTGACAACGCATACGTTCTGATTCTTAATCGAAGACAGATGTAGATGTCTTTGCTACAGCATCCATTTACTATTTGGTGGACTAGGTGCTCGTTTGTCACACTTGTTTTATTAAAAATATATTTTTTCGACGTAAAAAAATAAAATTCATTTGGTCAAATATAATTTTTTTAAATCGTTTCAAAATGAGATTCCTCTGACCAGAGAAGAACGGCGAAAGAAACTTCGCAGGTATTTCAGATATTTCATGACATTTTTTAAAAGTTTATATTAATAATAATGTCCTGCAGACCGAATTTCGGTCACGGCGACATCGGTGCAGGACAGGATTATAGTACCCAAATGTAAGCGCAAGCACAGGTGCACTCTCTATTGCCTCACTCTCATAATCCGATGGAACAGTAAACCGACACGACCGGAGAGAGATCAGGCGCAGGACAGAGGTGAATGAGTGAGAAAAATGATCTAAAACGCAATAAAAAAAAAGAACCTTAAAATTTGGAGGACTGTTTAACTAACCCATTGAAGAAATATGTACTACGTAGTTATGCATTCTTGGTATTCCGAATATTGTGACAAAGGCAATCCGCATTCATGCGTAGGCTGCAAGATTACTTGCGTCTCGAAAACGGGTGGTCCTACGTCTACATAACTGTTAAGGGTTCTTTTAGCATAACATTTCTTGGGTAAGAATTAGGATGGTCTTAATTTAGCTCTCTCAGAATAGAATATAATATGGTACGTGAAGTTGATATGGTCACCTAAGCTTTGCCGGCCTATAAAACCAAAACTAGGAGGAGGTCGGACACAAAAAATACAAAGTCTTACACTATAAGCATATATTAAGAAAAAAATTGCAAACAAGTTCTGGCAATAATTATGAACACTTCGAAAAATCCACTTAAAAACAAAGTAACGGGTAAGTTTGCTAATTTTTTTAGAAACAGCTACGAAGGTACCACCCCATTCCCAGGGATTATTATCAACCACTTAATAATTTATATTATAGTAACCCTTTTTATACACTTTTTATTTAATAAAATATTTAAACTTGGTAGGTACTTAATAGAAAGACCTTGTGTCTTGAATATCGACCTTTTATGTATCAGACATGTAAAAGAAATTAGAACACATCGCGTATTACTTAATATCTGACACATTAGTATTTAATATTCCATAAAAAGTATTTTCAAAACATCCTTTGGCAATTTTGAATATTGACTACGTGATGAAAGAGACGTCGAGACCTGGTCGTTTGGAACACACATCAGAAGCCCATGAGTTCAAACTTACTTAGCTATGTCATAAAACAGTACTTTGTGTCTTAGACCCCGCACAGATTTTGATCGCAGTGAATGTTCTAGTACGTAGTGCATATTATTTTAACGAGCTAACCCGAACAGACCAGCTGCAGCTGCTCAAGAGCTGCAGTCACAAGTAATAATAATGTCCTCCAGACCGAATTTCGGTCAGTGGCCAGCCTTAAAAGAGACTAACCATCTGCTTAGGACAGGATTACAGTGCCCAAGTGCGTGCTATTCTTTCACTCTTCATAGTCCGATAGAATGGCAATGCGACACGACCGGAGAAAGATCAGGCGCATGATCAATATTGCCTGCTTTCAGAGGTACGGGGGTGAAACACCGCCAATTTCCTAGCTCCGAGCTGCTACTCAAAATTTATTGACAGGATACCCAATAACTGACTTAAAAGCGATCCTGGCAAACCCATGATTATAAAACTAAGCACCGCGTTGTGTTTTTTTTAGAGAAGTAGGACAACGAACCTACAGTTCATGTTATGGTAAGTGGACGCTGTGCCCGCCGAACGGCTTCCCGCCTTATCGTAGCGAGGTGGAGGGTTAGGGGATAGTAGCCTCTGCTTGGTATTAGCTTGGCTGTGTCCGATGTGCCCGAGGTGGTCACAGATAGGTGGGCTGCGGCGAGAGGAATGTCCTCTCCCCTTACCACTGCAGCCGAGGTGGAGTCGCAAGGGAAGAGGAGTATTGGTATGGCGACCTGAGAAGGAGAAGGGGGGAGGAGTAGTTTACCGAGGTCGGCCTGCCATGGGGCAACAGGCGCTAGTGGGACCGTGGATATGTGTGAAAGCGTGGGGTTTTTATCCGTGCGATTCCGACATAACCCGTTGCCCCCACAAGACGGGTATGCGTAGGGCATTTCTTCAAATAAAAAAGTGGAAGTTGTGGTCCATAGACATCTACATCTATGGACTTGGTTGTTAAAGGGATCCTCCAGTTCTCGTAACTTAAAAGAAGAAACATAGCAACATTATTTTGCTCATCAATCTAAGCTGTTCATTATTTTTTACAGTAAGCCCATAGTAACTCATGCAAAGTGCTGAAGGTGCAAGGTCGTTGTCGAGGCCGTCCACAACGTACAACATGTGACAGAATTTTGTCAGTTTGTTCCAAGTTAAAGGCCTAACACAACGTGAACGAGCGAATCTTATACCTTTGATATGAGCAATTATTGTATATATATATATATATATATATATACATACACATAAAATTGGAATCTTGGAAACGGCTCCAGCGATTTTCATGAAATTTAGTGCCCAGGGGGGTTTCGGGATCTAGCTAGGATTCATTTTTAGAAAATGCTTTTTTATCCGTGTTTTTAGGCAATGAAAAACTGCTACAATATCATTAGAATACGAAGATAAATTTTGGTAATTTGTCAAGAGTTATCATAGCTCAACTGGGATATCGGCCGATGTAGAAATCGTAGTACCTTGATTCGAGTCACAATGGTTTCGTCCGATTTATTATTTCCTTTTTTTTAAGTTCTATTCTTTTGTGACAAAATCTATTATTTCGAACCCTTTTTAGCATTTTTTTAAAACATGAAAAATTAAGTGAAACTAATTGCACTCATAATTTTTCTATTTGAATAACCTGTTTAGTTTTTTCTATTATGTGAGTAAGATCGAAAAATATTATTCATGTTTCTTCGGTATGTAATTTGTATCTAAATATAATTTCCAAAAAAACACGATTTCCAAAAAAAAAATACCGAGCAACGCTCGGTCATCCAGGTACTTTTGTAATTAAATATGTACGACACTCTTACATAAGTGTAATTTGTCATACAGAATATAATAAAATTATTATTAATAATTTTACAGGGAATTCAGTTGGCAACATTGATTTAGACGCCGCGTAAGAGAATCTACTACACAATAATACAAATATGCATAGGACAAAGGTAGAGAATAAAAGTGAAATAGGAAAAAAAGCAGCTGTATCTCCCTGATAACAACTAAATAAGTAATAAAAATCTTCTGTTAGAGAACCAAAGATTCTCGCTATACTTCTGATAACTATATCAGTTATTATAAAAAACATCACCTTCTTCCTCTTGCTAAGCGACGTGAGATTGCTGATCTCAATTTTCTGTTAAAGATAGCTTGTAGTGCTATTGACTGTCCCGAGATTTTGTCTCAGTTGCATCTTAAATGTCCTGCCAAACCTTTTATAATTGATTTAAACTTCGACATTACAGGGTAGTTGACAGTAAACGGTTAAGTGGACAGTAGCTTTCAAATGTTTTCCTGACGAGTTTAGTTAAAAAAAGTACAATTTTATATTTTGAAGGCCGAACGCGAACACGTTGCATCCTGTTAAAGCGCCTGTCAAATTATATTAGCAGTTCTAATGCCAATATTAGTTCGTAAGCCGTGTAGGTTTTATATATATAGCCGTTATGTTTTTAAAACAAAATACAGTTCTATCTGTCATCGTTTGTAAAAAAATTAGAAATAAAAAGGTCGATTGAGCAAATTACTGCATTTTATTATTAAAAGGAGATCATATTCCTAATCATGGTCCTAAATCGAAGCCGGATTTGAAAAAACGTAATTGGACAAGATATTATTTAGTGGAATACGCTTGTGAAGTCTTAAATATTCATTGTGGAAATACCACCGAGGGAGTGAAGATATTCAACCAAGAAATCTGGAGTCTTAGCCCCTTAGATATTGGACTATTATTTAATTTATTTAACCCAGCACTCATTATCAGGTAGTATTTTGTGAAAATCGACTGCTAATTTATCAGGTTAGTACCAACCAAATTACTTACAAATTAATTACGTATAACTTAAAGTGTTTAATCAGCTAAAATTCATTTAATATTGTTTTGTATAGTTTCTAATAACCGTCAAATCATAATTGAATTAAATTATAAAGCTTAGTTAAATTATATTGACGATATTATAATTTTTTTCTTTATTGGGTTTAAACTATCAAAATAAGTAAGGGAATTAGTTTTCATTTCTTTATAACTGTAAACAAAATTGTATAAAACTACTTATGAATTATATTTTATTTATAAAATATAAACTTCTTGTTTGTATAATTTATCAGGCATTTGCACTAGTCTCCCAATCCCAGTCAACATGCCATAAGATAAGGAGCAAATTAGGAAACGAGCTAGCTACAAGGGACAAATAACTGCTTTTTCAAATTATTTAAATTCACTGAAGGTATCTTCATTGGCTGCTACTGAGGTAAATGAGTTGCAATTACGTATTGGTGGGATTGAGTCAATGTATGAACGGTATGATGAGGTACAATTATCCATCGAGTGTAATACTGATAACATAGACGCCCAGATATCAGAACGAACTGAGTTTGAATCCCTTTATTTTAAATCGCTTTCTCTTGCAAAAAGAATCTTAGCAGATTGCATTAAGTCAGATGACGCAAACAGTGACGGTGGCTCTCATTCCGGCAATCATAAATTTGTTAAACTGCCCACTATTCAACTACCTAAATTTAATGGTTCTTATGATAATTGGTTAGAGTTTCATGACACGTTCATGAGCCTCATACATTCAAATGACGAGATAGATGACATAAATAAGTTTCACTATCTGAGAGCGTCGTTGGAAGAGTCCGCTGCTGTGGTAATACAGTCAATCGAATTCTCGTCAGCTAATTACACCGTCGCATGGACTACATTATGTGATAGATATGATAATAAAAGACTACTAATTCAAAATCATGTGACAGCCTTATTCAATATAGCACCAATTAATAAAGAATTGTCTGTCAACTTAAAACGTCTCATTGATCAAATAAATAAAAATTTACGTGCATTAGAATCCCTCGGTGAGCCAAGTAAACATTGGGACACACTTCTCATTCATATTATTACTCAAAAATTAGATGCTAAGACATATCGTGAATGGGAAGAGTCTAAAGGTCGTTTGGAGAAAGATACACCTATTACGTTCGATATATTTTTGATGTTTTTAAAAAATCGAGCCGATTTAATCGAAACACTAGAAATGTCTCATTCTGCTGCTATTAACCGTTTAAATTCTTCTATAAAATATGCTCCAAAAGTTAAGGCAATGCTTTCAGTTCGGGATACCGGTAATAAAAACGGTTCGGCTTTTTCCGCCAAACTGTGCCCTAAATGTTAAGGGTGACCATAAGTTAAGCAGTTGTCCTCAGTTTCTTGGATTAAGTAACGATGCGCGTCTACAGTTACTGCCAGACTACAAAGTATGTTTCAATTGTCTTAATTCAGGACATTATGCAAATCACTGCAAAAAGCCAGGATGCAAACTATGCCACCGAAAGCATAACACTCTCGTGCACGTCGCAGATTACCAGTCAAAACCAATTACAGATATTAATACATCTAACACGAGTAGTGGTAATAATAAGCCTGTTATGCAAGGTCATTTCGAACAAACAAACACTTCGACGGGCTTACAGTCGTCATCCAATTCTAACGCACATTTGTCATTGTCCGCAAAGGTAGGCACTGCATCGTGTAGTGAACGAGGCGACGTATTGTTATCGACGGCATTAATTAAAGTTATAGGTAAGAATGGTTGTCCATATATTGCTCGTGCTATTCTTGATAGTGGCAGTAACGCTTGTTTAATAACTGAAGAGTTATATCAAAGGCTAGGTTTGCCCGCTCTAAATGTAAATCAGTCGGTAGTCGGTATTAATAATGCTTCGGCACACATCAAGAAGATTTGTAAGGTATCGATAAAATCATTGAATGATAACTTCTCTAGTAATCTTCATTGTTTTGTCCTACCATCAATAACCGAAAATGTACCTACTAGATATGTTAATTTGTCAAACTTAAAAATTCCATTTAATATTTCTCTGGCAGATCCTAATTTTCACTCACCTGCTCCCGTTGACATGCTTATAGGTGCTGACGTCTTTTGGGACTTAATAGGAACGCAGAGATTAAAATTAGGGGACGGTCAGCCGATTCTTTGTGAAACTAGCTTTGGATGGTTAGTATCAGGTCCGATTGATTATAGATATGTAAAGAAGGGGGTCAACTCCATTAAATGTAATTTTACAAGAATCTTTCAAGATGAGGCTAGTAAAGATTTAGATGAAGATATACAAAAACAGTTAGTACACTTCTGGCACCTCGAAGAGGTAAGCCCTGAGCCTCATTATTCAAACGAAGAAAAATTATGCGAAGAACACTTTTTCAAAAAACACCACACGACTGGCAAATGGTCAATTTTGCGTGAGGATACCCCTAAAACATAATCCTGACGTATTAGGTGATTCTTGGCCACGAGCTAAGAAGTGTTTACTATCGCTAGAGCGAAGGTTTGCAGGTCAGTCTCAGCTCTATGAAATGTATAAAGAATTTATGTCGGAGTATGAAAGTCTGGGTCATATGGAGAAATGTGAGAATGATAATTTACCACGTAAGATGCATTTTATACCACATCACGGTGTGCTGCGCGAAAGTAGTACTACTATTAATTAAGAGTCGTTTTCAATGCTAGCAGTCCGACTTCTTCTGGTGTTTCATTGAATAATATAAGAGTAGGTCCCGTGGTACAGAACGACCTTTTGTCTATTCTTTTACGCTTTCGGCTACACAAATATGTTCTCACAGCTGATGTTGAGAAAATGTACCGGCAAATAGTCATTCATCCCGATGATCGCTATTTGCAACAAATTGTCTGGCGTGATAACCCTTCAGAACAGCTTCAAGCTTATCAACTTAACACCGTGACTTACGGCACCTCTAGTGCTCCCTTTTTGGCAACTAGGTGCCTCCAACAATTAGGCTTAGAGTGTACCGATGACAAGGTTGCTCAAGTGATCATTCACGATTTTTACGTTGATGACTTGCTAACGGGAGGGGATGATATTAACGAGGTTACAGATTTGCGCCGTAAAGTGACTTCCACACTTGCATCAGCTCATATGGTTTTGCGAAAGTGGAAGTCGAATGAATCTCAACTGGTTAGTGAAAATGATATTTCTTCGCTTGATTTAAATATTGGTGGCTTTGAACCGACTAAAACTTTAGGCCTTGGTTGGCAATCACATACTGACCAACTTTGTTTATTGTGTTTGTTATCTGTACAGATTTTTGATCCACTAGGACTTCTATCTCCCTGTGTAATTAAGATGAAGATGCTTTTTCAACAGTTGTTGCTGCTCAAGCTGTCGTGGGATGAGCAGTTGACGCCAGAAATCAGCAAGATGTGGGCTTTGATAATAGTCGATTTACCTAAATTAAATACTCTACGTATTCCACGTCATATTATTTGTGACTCGCCTAGTTTGTTAGAATTTCATATATTCTCAGACGCTTCTGAGCGTGCATATGGCGCCTGTTTATATGTTCGTAGCGTTAATGATCAGGGTGAGGTTTTCATTCAATTATTGATGGCGAAAAGTCGACATTTCAAAATTTATTAAGACGTATTGTAATTCTTTATCTGAGGTAATGGCAAATGAAGGAATTAATTTCCATTTTATACCATCTTATTCTCCCCATTTTGCTGGGCTTGCGGAGGCTGGTGTCAAATGCATTAAATATCATTTAGTTAGAGTGCTGGACAATTGTAATTTGACTTACGAGGAACTAAATACCACATTAATACAAATTGAGGCTATACTTAACTCCAGACCACTCACACCTTTGTCAACAAATCCTGAAGACTTACTACCACTAACGCCAGGTCATTTTTTGATTGAACGCCCCTTGACTTCCTTGCCGACACCAGACTATAAAGATCATTCCGTAAGCTCTTTAACTCGATTTCAACGAATAGAACAATTACGTCAACATTTTTGGGCTAGATGGAGCAAAGAATATATATCAGAGCTTCAACTGCGGATGAAATGGCGTTCCTGTAAAGGATCTTTGAAGTTAAATTCACTGGTCCTCCTAAAAGAGGAGAATTCACCACCATTAAAGTGGAAGATGGGTCGCATCGTCGCAGTCCATCCAGGCTCGGACAGCGTATCAAGGGTGGCGGATATTAAAACATCGACTGGTATAGTTCGCCGATCATTTAGCAAAATTTGTCCGCTTCCTGAACCTGAAGAATCTGGTTGAAAGGTAGACTTTCAACGCCGGGGGGCATGTTGAAGCGCCTGTCAAATTATATTAGCAGTTCTAATGCCAATATTAGTTCGTAAGCCGTGTAGGTTTTATATATATATATATACATATAGCCGTTATGTTTTTAAAACAAAATACAGTTGTATCTGTCATCGTTTGTAAAAAATTTGAAATAAAAAGGTCGATTGAGCAAATTACTGCATTTTATTATTAAAAGGAGATCATATTCCTATTCACATCCCATAGATAATATTATACTATTGCGTCCTGTAAACTTATGCACTGAACTAAACTCGCTCGATCACACGAGCGGCGAGTTTAGTTGCGGGTGGCGGGAGACGCGCGGGAGGGCAACACTTCGCACTTTAACTCGCCGAAAAATAGACCAGCCAGCTATCCCATTCAACTTAATTCTTAACCCGCTAATTGGTGTTCAAACGAGATTTTCTACTTAACTCGCCAAGTTCGCAAGTTACAAGTAACTCGCTACTGTACTTGTCGAAGTGTAAATTGAGAAAACAAGACACAACACACTTTTAAGTTTCCCGTTTGCATCTATAAATTATGGACAAAATACATTCATTTGCCGAGCGAGCAATAATTAGAGTTTGACTTCGATTTGTTTAACAATAGCGCTACGTCAGCGAAGCACATACTTAACAATGCATTTTTGGTAGCTGTGAGATATTGATGCGTTTGTTACAAAACTAACGTTTAAGTGTTTTATATTTGTGTTATTTTTTTTTCTTTTAAATGTATATTACATGTTATATCAGTTAGGCTCTCATTCGGCACAAGTTTTTTTTATAGGATAGGGTGACAAACGAGCACACAGTCCACCTGATGGTAAGTGGATGCTGTGGTCCTCAGACATCCACATTTATCTTCGTTTGCGAATTAAAATGCAGATGCGTTGGCAGCCGTGAGGACTGAGTAAAGACCAGACCCTTTTTAAGACCCTTTTTAAGATCCTTTTTAGGACCGTTTGTAAGATCCTTTTTAAGACCCTTTTTGCAGGAAACGAGGTATTCCATGCCTCGTTTCCAGTAAAAAGGGTCTCTGGTTCTCTACACTCATCATTCGAAACACAGCAGCATAGAGCTGTTATTTTACGCTGGTATCTGAGCGTGGTTCTTCCCAGATGGAGGCGACCCATTCGTACAGCAGCTATAATAGCAAGACCAGCAGAATGGCTCTATCGCGTTCAGGTTCGTATAGGTTCAAGTAGGGTTATTATACCTAATATAAATTTGTGGTTGATAATAACCCCTAAGAATGAGGTGGTCGCTTCCAAGCTGTTTCTAAAATAACATAACATAACGTAAACACTCACGCCTGTCACCCAGAGGGGTAGGCAGAGACTACAACACTTCCATTTGGGCACGATCCTAACATACCTCGCTTGCCTCATCCTATACCTACGCATACATGCTCGTCGATTAAGCGTCGATTTTCATTTGGCCCATTTTCAATATATCGGTCCAATTTGGTCGATAAACTTTCGCCTAAAACGTCCCTTCCCGACTCTACCGTTCACTTCTGCAACATAAATTTGCTTTGTCACTCTTTCCTCATTCATTCTTTCTATATGACCAAACTACTCTTGTACATAATATTTATAAAAAAAATTATAAATAGTATGTACAGTTTTCCCTATTGTATAATTTACTTTAAAAAACGTTTCGCTGGGTTTCCTGATGATTTTTCCTAGGACATAGGTATTTTTCCCAACCAGTGGTAAAAGTAAACAATTACATTTAAAATTACGTGATATTCAAGAAAAAAATATTCTATTGTATTCCATACAATTGTAATGTGTATTTATGATTTTTAGTTTTCTTTTTTCATTTTTTCTTAAAATTAGTACAAAAGTAGTTTCCGAAAATTATATCACCAGACTGTAGAACAGTTATTTTACGTGGTAGAGCCATGCTGCAGCTATATTAGTAGTATAGTTGTAGCACGGGTGGGTCGGCTCGACCGGGGAAGGGCCACGCTCTTACAGAATACCAGCACAAAATAGCAGCTCAACGCTACTGTGTTTCGTATGGTAAGTGTAGAGAACCGGTGACCCATTTTAATGGAAACGAGACCTTCCATCATAGTCCTCCTCACAGATGACGCATCTTGCATTTTGATTCGCTATCAAGGATAGATGTAGTTGCCTATAGAGGCAACAGCTGTGTGCTAGTTTGTCACCTTTATTCTATAAAAAATGTACGATTTTTAATCTTCTTGACGCTTACGATAATAACTTTTTTTTTACTTGTTATTGTTTTTTTTTTACAAACGCCCTTATTATAATACTACATGCAATAGAGTGACCGGACAATGTATACGCTTTTAAAACAAATCCCAGAAAATATACAAAATTTGACCTCGGCAATGTTCAAAAACTTTATTAAACAAAGTTTGTATAAAAAGAGTTGATTGCTACCAAGGTATCTCTACTTTGTTTTATGTTTAAAATTATGTATTATATTGATAGTAAACTGTTCTTTTTTAAAAAAAAAAGTTCAGCTGGTTTACTTCCCAGGACAGAGATATTTGCCGAACTAGCGGTAAATTAAAAATAAGAGTGACTTTCAATAAGTATTATTTATAATCTATAGTTTCCATTTCTGTTTCTATTACATTAATTTTCCAGTAAATACAGTTTTAATTTACTTTTAAATATTTTCATTAATTCATTTTTTACGTGGTAGAGCCTTGTTATATTAGTAGTATAGTTGTAGCATGAATGGGTCGGCTCGACCGGGGAAGGACCACGCTCTCACGGAATACCAGCGCCAAATAGTAACTTAATGCTGCTGTGTATCGTATGGTGAGTGTAGAGAACCGGAGACCCTTTTTACTGGAAACGAGGAATTCCATCTTAGTCCTCACGGGTGACAACGCATCTGCATTTTGATTCGTAATCGAGGATAGATGTAGATGTCTATGGGCCACAGCAACCACTTACCATCAGGTGGACTGTGTGCTCGTTTATCATGCAATTCTATACAAAAAAATCATTCCGTTTTAAAATACTTTATTCTATCACTTCTATAGCCATTCATTTCATAGTTTATTACTTATTTCGTTTTAAAATTTCGGAACTAGGTAATTATTAAATCTTTTTCCTTAATATTTAGTACTCGTAGTCACACATAGTAGGTACTTATTCTTCGCCCACTATTGCTAAAACACACTGAGATTCCCTTCTAATATTTCAAAACGCACGTGTGGGTTTATGCAGTTAAATATTCAATAACTCATTGAATATTATGGAGATGAGTCACATATTCATAGCCTAGGATTAAATTATCCTTAGATAATGATTTCTTATATTTACGCGAACATTGCACATGATTAAAACTACTTTTACGGATTTTATCGCGTTTATTTTTACTTTTTATTTTTTAATTCCCGACATTTCGGGCCCTTTCCAGCACCCATGGTCACGGGGGACTGAGATGACTGACGTCCCGATGTCATTGTTAAACCCGGAGAACCTTCAGCTTTTTTAATTATTGTTTATGGTCCGATCTATGCAAAATGAACTGACTATGTCCTGAGGTCTTGCAGTGGTATGCTTGGGTTTAGTTTTAATTTTATTGATTATAGGATCCCAAGCAGGTGGTAGTACCCAGCCTCCTTCTCTATTGAAATTAGGATGTTTTTTAATTTCAATAGCCTCACGTATCATCCTTGGTAGGAATCGGTATTCTTTCGCGAGGATTTGTCTATCAAATCTGATGTAATGGTTGGGGCCGTCTAGGATATGATCACAAACTGCAGACTTCCTGCAGTTTGTGATCCGCTGAGTCTGCAGACTTTAGATATTTATTAAAAAAGTTTAAATTTTTTATTATCATAAATTATTTAGTAAGGGTTATTAAATTATTATTATACTACTAAAGAGTTTATGATTTATAATGACCCATGGGAATGAGGTGGTCGGTACCATGCTATTTCTAAATGTTTTCATAATATTTGTATAATATATCATATTGTAAATATTTTTTAAACCCCGCAGGGTTTCTTTCTGTTTGTGTTTGTTGTGTTCAAAGTTTTTCTCCGAACCGGAGGTAGCTTTAATGACTTTCAATAATTATTCTTGTAATCGTAATCGATTTACATTGAATCAACAAGGGAGATTAAAAAAAAAATTAACACATATTTCTAATTATATTCTTGCATTGTCAACAGAATTTGAGTTATATTGGGCCTGACTCATAGATGGGCGGGGGCAGCAGAGTCCAAGGTTGAGGCATTGGCCGTTAGTTTGGACATAGCGAAGGCCTTCGATCGTGTTTGGCACAAAACACTTCATTTGAAGCTTCTTTCCTATGCTACAAGGTCGTCGTAGATGGTGCATGTTAAGATTACAAGTCCATTAACGCTGGTGTTCCACAAGGCTGCGTGCTATCGCCAACGCTGTTTCTTCTATATATTAATGATATGTTGCAAACCGGTAACATTCATTGCTATGCGGATGACAGCACTGGTGATGTTTATTACACTCAATATTTCTAGGAAAAACTTCGCCGAGTATTGGAACTAACTTGTGTCTGAAGTCGAGACTTCGATGTACAAAGCCTTGGATTGGGGGCGACTAAATCTATTACAGTTCAATCCCCAAAAGATATAAGTTTGCGTATTTACCACTAAATGGAACCCCTTTGTATTAGTGTTGCCCAAATGCAAGAACAAGACGAGACTTAGCCAGTCTTGGTCTTGGTCTTACACCAGTACACCTGGTCTTGTTCTTGGTCTTGGTATTGCGCTCTCAGTTTTGTTCTAGGTGTTGGTCTTGCAGCAAGAGTCTCGCAAGTCTCGCAATTACCTATTAGCCTATTGTTATTTATTAAACGTTAATTTATATCTTAGAACAACTTAACAGAGTAGGCACATTTTGAGCTTGAATTAACATAGCCATAGAAAGACCAACCAAATTAATAAATGTCTAAACATTTAATGAGAAATTCGAAAAATCAACTAATACCGGGTGGGGTTTGAACCCACGACCTAAGCGATCCGTGCCGATGCTCTAACCAACTGAGCTGTCTACCAAGTCTCACGGCCACGGGAGTTAGTCTGTTTCTTAATAAACGTTTACATTTAATAAGCTTACATGTGCTAAAACTTAGTCAAAACATATAAAAAACAAATTAATGGCATTAACTTGACTGTATTATAAAGAACATTATCTGTCTAGAAAGAAATTAATAGACCCTTATATGAAATGGAATAAAAGAGTTATACAATTTACCATTTATTTAAATAAAAAAATAAAATACAATACAAATTAAATTACATAACAGTACACAACAGCTTTGACATTACTGTTACTTTATATTAATTCTTTTGACCAAGAATTAATACAAAGTAACCATCTGGCTGACTCATCACTTAACCTATTTCTATATTTTCTAATTACTAATGATGCTTTAGAAAATAATCTCTCAGCAGGTACTGAAGTTGCAGGTATTGAAAGAAAATCACGGGACATCTTCGATAAAGTCGGATATTCTGTCTCATGCGTCCTCCACCACTCTAAAATGTCTTCCGAATTGGCGGCTCTGGGTTTACTTAGATACTTCTCCAACTCGTCTATAACTAAGCCTGGATGAAAAGATACAGATCCAGATGACGTCGAGGGACATGCATACAATTTCTCAAAGTCTATTACGTCTTCATCTTCATCGTATTCACAGATGAGAAAATCTAATTGTTTTACCATGGATTCAATTTTATCGAGCAAGAGATTGAATGATACAATGACTAGCGGTAATGTAACATATTTTTCTCCACCAAGTTTCGTTGATAGAAGTTTAAAGTTTATTAGAAACTTATGTATTTTTCGAGTGTTTGCCATTCACTATCTGTGATTTGAAAATCATTCAATTCGGTGACAGAAGTGCACAATATGTTACTGCCAGTTCTCACTTTTAAACCAAATCTAAACATATCATGTGTGGAATTCCATCTCGTTGGACAGTCGAGTATGGGGTTCAGATTTGATGGCACGCCAGCTGCTTCACAAGGAGACTGAAACTTCCTCTTCAATATCTCACTTCTTTTTATTTTACTGGAAATACTGCGTAATTTTGTTATAGTTGGACGTGAGTCAGCAATATTTGGCGCATATTCTTCATCTTCTTCAGTTTCGTCTTCACTATCTTCATACTGCTGTTCTTGTCCCTTATTGTCAGTTTCACTGTGTAATGCTAAGGTCTTTAATAAATCTTGTACACCGAGGTTCAAAATGTGAGCAAAGCACCGGAAATGTTGATTGTCTGAATCAAAGTGTGGCAGTTGTTTGTCCAATTCATACATAAATTTGGTATTTGCAGTTGCGTTGTCGACCGTGATACCCTGTATTTTATCAATTATGTCATATTCCAATAAACATTGGTGGAAAATCGTTGCAATATCTTCCCCAGTATGTCGACCGCGTGATGGTATAAAATCAAGGACTACAGATCGATACCTCCATTCGTTGTCTATATAATGAATAGTGACCCCTTAGTAACTCCTGCCGCAATTGACGTCGTTCCATCACTGGTAAATGACATTTTAGATGAAAATTGTTGTAGTCGTTTCTTAAGATTCAATTGAAGCTCTTCAAACCGTTCTTTGACCTTCCTTCTAAGTGTGGACCTTTTAGGAAACACCATATTTGGGCAAATTGATCGAAAATATACTTGTGTAGCTTCATTATCGAAAAATGAGAAGGGAAGATATTTTTTAACCATCCAATCAACTGTAGCTGTAGTAGTAGTAGCTGTCGTGATGTTGTCACTGCTATTTTCAGACTGAAATAAAACAGTAAAACATGTGTCTCGTCGATTATAAAAACAAATGAAAATATGAGTGAATTATAAATACACATTTAACACTATATATATATATATATATATATATATATATATACTCACTGACTGACTATAACGATATCTCAAGAACTATAAAACATACAAACTTGACGTTTGTAAGGTAGGTTCCTTTTATGGCATAGAGATCAGTTAAGAAACGGTTTTGAGAAATAATACTAATTTTTACGGAATTTATCGCGTATATTTAACTTTTTTACCTGACGTTTCGAGAGCTTTACAGCACCCATGGTCACGGGAAGGACTGAGATGTTCAACGTCCAGCTGTCATAGTTAACCGCGGTTACCATAGATTAAAATTTAACTTTTGTTCCGATCTACACAGTATGAACTTATGGTATCATGGAGTCTTGCAGTTGTATGCTTGGGTTGGGATTTAATTTTATTTATTATAGGATCCCAAGCAGATGGTAGCACCCAGCCATCTTCTCTATTGAAATTAGGATGTTTTTTGATTTCAATAGCCTCGCGAATCATCCTTGGAAGGAATCGGTGTTCTTTAGCGAGGATTTGTGGTCTATCAAATCTGATGTAGTGACGGGGGCGATCCTGTACATGTTCACAGACTGCAGACTTGAAGTCTGCAGTCTGTGAACATCCTGAATAAGCTGTTTTACGAAATCCTAACCCTAAGGGGGTGAAATTGGGGTAAAATGGTTACATGCAAGTCCTATATTTTAAAGTATAGTAACGAAGATCGACATTTACTTTATTAGTTTTAAATAATAAATACTTGCATAGTTAAGCTTTACCTATATAAGCTCTTTATACTTAGGTAAGACTTTTGCAGCGAGAAAATTTTAAAATCTCATAGGAAATCAGATATTGTACGCAGACGAAGTCGCAGGTCGCCGCTAGTTACATAATATATGTGTTATGTAATTGTATGATAAGTATATTTTTTCTTACCTGTCCACTTTTTCCGGTGGTTATTGAAAAGCTTGTGATATCTCCACTTAATTTTGGTTTTTCAGGAAGAAATATTTGTGATTCCTTTATGTGGAAAGATATTAGATGCTTCCTTAAGCCTGAAGTCTTTCTGTTTTTCATTTATTTCAACCTTTTTATGTTGGCATAATTTACACAAAGCAATTTGGGATGCATGAATTATGTCGAAAAACTCATCAAATTTACTTTTAGGTCTTTTAGATCTATAACTCCAACTCTCACTACTCCGACTAGAACTATTCGACTCTTCGGCACTCATGTCAAATTGTAATCTTATCACTCCGAGAACAACAAGGATTAGAGTAAAAACAATTAATACATTAGACTCGAAGCAAAGGTCAATTGTAAATGACTGGAATTAAAATAAATACTACTATTTGTAAGTACACGCCGAAAGACCGACACAGGAAAGTTCGGCATCCTTTGATAAAATTAATGATTCTTCAGAAGATTAATAAAGTAGATGCGTTGCCAGATATGTATAGTGTGCCTACGTAAAAAAGAAATGTAAATATGTAAATAAAATTGTGTATATTATGTTCTTCTTGTGATTGAATTAATCTACGTTAATTAAATTTGCCTTCACTCGTTTGAAATTCAAAATTCAAATATGTTTTATTCAAGTAGGCATTAAAAATAAACTTTTGAATAGTCATATAATCACTGTTTTCCCCAATTTTTTCTTTTCCATGTCCAGGGGTTCTGATTCTACTAAGAAGAATCATGGAAGAAAGTAAGAAACTCAGTAGTTGCTCTTTTCGAAATATTTTTACATTAGTTCTATAATTATGTTAAGCGATAAGTCAAACATAAAATGTCAAATGTATATGTAGATACCAAATCGGTTTAGAAATTTCTAGTTAGTCCTGTGTAGTACGAGCGGTCAGTTCCAAGCATTTTTGTCTGACTTAAATTGAAAAGGTGAAAGACCTAAACATTTCTTTTGGAATCTTATTATAAAAGCGTACATCGCTACCCAAGAACGCATTATATACTTTGTGTAACCGGAAAGCAGGTATTGTGAATTTTATTTTTATTTCCACTATTAAAATTGTGCAAATCACTACTATTTACATCAATTCGATGCAATCAATTTCTTTAAACGGTTCTCTAAGAGATACTCGGGCTTCTAAAAAGTACATAGATCTTATTTTACGCTTTTTATTTAATATGCACACTTTTTATATTATTCGATTAACATTTTACAAAATGTTTACACGTTTCAAGTGTGTTAAAGGGTCTACAATATTTATCAAATGGGTGACGACATATTCGAACACTTTCTGTTCAAAAACACACACTTTCAAAAATCGAGATTTGCAGTGAACTTATTGAACATGTTTATCTATTAGGTAATAATAATAATAGTAAGTAATTATTATAAACCCATATATTTAATATTATAATAATTACTTGCTAGAATAAATTATTATGGTATCTACCTATCCTTACCATTATCTAATTACAATATTCCTTGCGAGATCAGTATAATGTATTCGTGTCCATTCTGAGCACCCGGAAACTTATTTTATTCTTTGGAACATGTACTCTGTGGCGGCATTCAAACAGTGTCAAATGTGGTGCGTGCGGCGCGCCGGCGACGATTGAATGCGATATCAATAGAAGCCGCCGGCGCGTGTATCTTGAACTTGTACTTCCGAATAGTTGCAAAATTTCTTTGACAGGTCAGTATTCGACCTTTGATGATGCCGACAACAAGACGCCGCGCACTATCACTAAGTGCCGATGGTCAAAACTAGGGATGCACTGTTTTTTTCTTTTAATGGATATTTTCATCCGCTATGTACGTTTATGGTATTGTTCGTAATGCGCATAAGTCCAATTTTCCAAATTTTTTTAATATATTTTTTTACGTGTCATAGAGTCCCTAAGCGTATACCCGAACTCCTATACTCCCTGAAACGACACTCATTCCTAACTGCAAGACGCAAGAGTCTCGCAGGCTTGATCTTGTTCTTGCTCAAATCTTGCACGGTCAGTCTTGGTTTTGCTCTTGCAAAAATGCAAGAACAAGACCAATTTTGGGCAACACTACTTTGTATCTCCTCAGCTTCAGGGCACTCCTTGCTGCCTCAGCTAGCATCGGAATCCTCGGCGTCGACATATCGAGTAATGTGCAGTTTTGTGGTCACTTAGAAGTAAAGGCAAAATTGGCTTTAAAAAGCTTGGTGTGCTCAGCAGAGCGAGATAGTATTTCATACCAGCACACAGCTTACAACTTTACAAGTCGTAAATTCGGCCTCACATAAAGTACTGTTCCCATTTCTGAGCCAAGGCAGCCCCGTGCCAACAATAGCAGCTTCCACTTGCTTGCATCTAGCACAGAGCGACTCGAATCGTTAACGACCAAGTTCTTTCTGATCATATCGAACCACTTGCGCTGCGAAGGGATGTTGCCCCCCTTTGCATTTTCTATCGCATCTACCACGGGGAGTATTCTGAGGAATTGTTCAGATTGATTCCAGCCGCCAAATTTCATGAACGCACATCGCGTCAAAATTCACGATACCATACACACCATCAGAATGCTTTACGGTCCACCACTGTGCGTTTTACTAGAAGTTTTCTTCCTCATTAACCACCAGCGATTTTTCCGGACCAATAAGACTCAGGGACCTTCAAGAAATGAGCTTACACCTTTTGAAAAACCCGGCAACGCGCCTGCATTTCTCCTGGCGTTCCAGTTTTCGTGGATGACTATTAGGTGAGCCGCATATTCGTTTGCCCCCTCTACTAATTATATTTTTTTAACTATATTCAAAATTTCAAGTTCCCAGCTCATCGAAAAGTTTGTTGAAAATCAATTACAAAATTTCACCCGGAACGACGGAAAAACAAGAAAGTGAGTTAATAAAAACGTGGTACAAAGATTCTTTTCTATTCTATAAATTTCATATTTATTTTGTATTGCAGATGATCGATAGAATCAGGCGTTACTTTGCGGAAATCCATTATAATAAAAAATAAAAATATAAATTTCTTTGCAACTTTCCGCTAAACATATAAAATGATGTGTGGTGGACCTGGATTGAAGCGCACCTCCCGCCCTCCCTCAATTGCATACACTAACTCCGTCACCACTATTCCAGGTAAGACACACCATCGACGATAATACGACACGTGTTTCGCCTCTACACGAGGCATCCTCAGGTAATATAGACTCTACGGCAGCTGACCGCTAAGTGAGCGGCGAGTCGAAACAGTTGCTATTTATTCACGCTGACACAATCGCTCCCTACCAAAGTAGCGAGTGACCGCGTCGTGCGATAACAAACCTGTCAACAGTTATTATTATTGTTATGATTATTTTTAAATATGACGGCATAACGACAGCGTCGTCGTACGCCGGCACAGCTGTTAACTGTAAACAGCACGTGCACCGATCACGCCACCGGCGCGCCGCACGCTTTCCCCCACCGCCCCACTACTCGACTTGCTTTGCAACGGGTATAAAACGAACGCGCAGCGACGGATCGGCAGTCTCGGCTCTGGCGTGACTCGGCGCACTAGTTGTACTAGGTTGTAGCTTATCCTAGACGCGCGCAGATAATTAATATAGAATTGATTATTATCTTTAATTGTAATAGTGCAATTTATAATTAAATTAAATAAATAGTGTTCCTTAAATCTCTGCGACTACTTATTCAGCATGGACCACCTCTCTCCTACATCAGAAGTGGGATCAGATCCACCCTCACACCATAATGTTTTGGCACAACCACCAATCTCTTTCTTCTCTGGAATGGAAACAATGTTCAAAAAAATGGCTGATAGCATAAATTCCCAACAAAACTCTTCATCTACCATACCGACAGTTTTGGTATCTTTCGACCCCGATATCCCAGAGTCTGATATCAGCAACTGGTGCGCATTAAGCGAAATGATCATAGAAAAAAGAAAATTAGAAGGTGTTGACCTTATCATTGCACTAACTCATTCCCTTAAGGGGCGTGCTGCTACCTGCCTTACAAAAATGCAACCTGACAAAATTTCTTGGCCCACCATTAAGGAAATGCTTATCTCAAATTTTTGTAAACCTATGATGATGCAAGATCATTTCGATCAAATAATTAAGTTTCGCATTTGTAATAAAGATAGTCCCGCTGAGGCCGGCTTGCGTTTATGGCAGCTGATTGAAAGAATCCCTGATGCCAACTTACCCGAACACGTTATCACTGGTTTTGTGATCTCTGTTTTATCCCAATGTGACGACAAAATTCGTCGTGAATTGAATTCAGTTGTCGTAAACGATAAGCATCAACTTTTTCGTATCTTGCGGGGAATTTCACTTAAAAGGTGCAGTGACGAGTCCGTCGCATCAGAAATAGAACCCAAGAAGATTCGAACGTCCACAATGTTTAAGGGTAGTTGCCACTTCTGTGGAAGAGTTGGACACCGCGGTTTCGAATGTCGTGACAAACATCGTTTCACTAATAAAAATATCTCTGTATCGCATAAACCCGAGCAAAGGAAGGCTATGACATCCTGCTACATCTGCCATGACACCAGCCACATAGCCAGCAACTGTCCTAAGCGACTTATCAAGAAAGAAGACGCCCCATCGAGCAGCAAGCAAGTCAACCTGTGCTCCAAGGCAGCTCGCGGTACCCTGGAAACTAGTGGTATGAAATTGTCGTTTATTTTTGACTCTGGTTCAGAATGTAGTCTCATTAAACAAAGTAAAAGTGATCACCTTGAGGGTGATAGGTTTCATGATCAGATTCTATTAAAGGGTATAGGGGTCAATAGCATTATATCTCCTTTGCAAGTAAGATGCTTGGTTTGCATTCAGGGTTTGCCTTTAAATGTCACTTTTCACGTATTACCGGACGAATGTACAAACGAAGAGGTTTTGTTAGGACGTGATATATTGCAAAACGGAGTTTCTGTGGAAATTAATAGTAACTCAATACATTTTTTCAAGCCCAAGATAACAAATTTCTGTACAAAGCTGAACAATGGACTACAAACTATTGATACTGACTTAACAGGCTCCGACAAGGAAAAGCTTATAAGTATTTTAAATAAGTATTCCAACAATTTTATTAGCCAGCTACCAACCACGCAGGTTACCACAGGCGAGTTAAAAATTCAACTTATTGACCCAAGCAAAATAGCTCATAGGCGACCTTATAGAGTATCCCCTATGGAGTTAGAAATCGTTAATAATAAAGTCAAAGACCTTCTCGATGCAAATATCATCCGAGAAAGTTCTTCACCCTTTGCAAGTCCCACTTTGTTGGTAAAAAAAAAGATGGTAGTGATCGTTTTTGTGTTGATTATCGCGAGTTAAATAAAAATACGCGTTCTGATAGCTACCCACTTCCATTGATTAGTGACCAAATAGATAAGCTACACGGAGCAAATTACTTTTCAAGTATAGATATGGCCTCGGGGTTTCATCAGATCAAAGTTCATGAAGACTCAGTAGAGAAAACTGCTTTTGTTACTCCAATCGGTCAGTTCGAATATCTAACTATGCCTTTTGGGCTTCGAAATGCCCCACAAGTCTTTCAAAGAGCCATCAATTCCGCACTTAAGCCCCTCGACGATGACAGAATCCTAGTTTACATGGATGACGTACTCTCTGTATCGGAAACGGTCAGTAAAGGTTTAGCGAGTCTAGACAAATTACTAGAAACACTTTCTAATTCAGGGTTTTCTTTCAAGTTTGATAAATGTTCATTTATGAAAAAGAAGATCGAATATTTGGGATATACGATTTCTTCTGGAGAAGTTAGACCAAATCATCGGAAAATAGAAGCTTTGCAAAAATTGCCAACCCCAAGCACTGTTACCCAAGTAAGACAGTTGATTGGCTTGGCCTCTTATTTCCGTAAATTCATTCCCAATTTCTCTAAATTACTAAAACCTCTTTACCCTTTGACTGCCGCAGGGAAAGGGAAAATATCATGGACCCCCGATCACAATAAAGTTCTAAAAACTATAATCACTTATTTGACAACCGAGCCTGTTCTTAAAATATTTGATCCAAAGCTTCCCATACAACTTCACACAGACGCGAGTAGCGAAGGTTACGGCGCAGTTCTGATACAAAAAGTAAATCATTTACCTCACGTGATTGCTTACTTTAGCCACCGAACAACTGGTGCAGAGAGTCGTTATCACTCATACGAGCTCGAAACTTTGGCGGTAGTTAAGGCTGTAGAGCATTTTCGGCACTATTTGTACGGTCGTAAATTTACAGTTTTTACTGACTGCAGTTCTCTAAAAGCTTCTCACTCAAAGAAAGACTTGATGCCCAGAGTACATAGATGGTGGGCTATACTGCAGTCCTATGATTTCAATATAGTTTATAAAGAAGGTAGAAATATGGCTCATGCCGATTTTTTTTCACGTAATTTTGCTCATGACGATCTATCTCCAAGTGTCAATCAAACACCAAAGATCGTTAATCTTACAGAGCTGGAAAAGGGATGGCTTTTTGTAGAACAACAACGTGATTCTGAGATCGCAGATACCATTTCAAAATTAAAGTCCAGTGATTATCCGACTAAAATATCACACACGTACGATATTAGACAGGGCGTTCTCTTTCGAAAAATTGAACGGGGCAAAATTTCAAAATGGTTACCCATTGTTCCTAGATCATTAACATGGACCCTAATCGGCCATGTTCATAATGAAATAAAACATCTTGGCTACGAAAAAACTCTCGATAAATTGTATGATCTCTACTGGTTTCCGAATATGGCAAAATATGTTAAAAAATATATCGATTCCTGCGTAATATGCAAAGCATCTAAGGGACCTTCGGGTGCTCAACAAGTACAATTACACCCAATCCCAAAACCAGCTATTCCATGGCATACCATTCATCTAGATTTGTCTGGCAAACTAAGTGGTAAAAGCGATTTAAAACAATATTGCTCTGTTGCTATAGATGCTTTTACAAAATTTGTAATTTTGGAACATACTACTTCGTTAAATTCTTGTCATGCTATTAAAGCACTGAAAAATTTGGTAAATCTTTTTGGTGCCCCCAAAAGTATAATTGCTGATCGTGGACGTTCATATGACAATTCAGATTTTAAGATTTTTGTAAAGATCATAACATTCATTTACATCTAATTGCAACTGGTTCCAGTAGAGCTAATGGCCAGGTCGAAAGAGTGATGCGAACTCTTAAAAGTCTGCTCACGATAATAGAATGCGATTCTGATAGCTCGTGGCAGGATCAGATAGGTGAAATTCAATTAGCCCTCAATAGCACACGTTGTAGGGTGACCGGTTTTACACCTATCGAACTAATGTTTGGAATTCAAGGTAATTCCTTAGGGTTATCTAAAATAGCTACTTCTTTCCCAGACAATGAAAAACACAGATTAGACCTTGATAACATTAGAGCAAGCGCGTCAGATAATATCATTAAATTATCACAAGCAGACTCCATTCGCTTCAACAAAGGTAAAGCCAAAATTAAACCATTTTCTATAGGTGATTACGTGTTCGTGAAATCCGAAGAAAGACATCAGACCAAACTAGATAGGAAGTACAAAGGTCCTTTTAAAATTACTGCTGTCTTGACTAATGATCGCTATGAATTAAAACATATCAATGGGTCAAATCGAATTTTTAAATATTCCCATGAAAACTTAAGAGAGGTGCCCCGTGGTCCCTCTGCTTGCCTAGATATTATTGAAAACTGTAGTGAAGATAACGAAGAACTACAGCAAGCGGATATTAATGATCATGAAATCTATGCCCAACTTGATAATACCTCTGAAACTGATACTGCTGGCTCTAGTACATTAACTGCAGAAAATGACGACTATCATACTACTAGCTCACGTACAATTTCAATTGATTCTGAAGATACCATGTCTGTTTATTCTGAACCTACAATTATAGTAACACAAGCTGATATCCATAGAGCTAATGATGGTAATTAACATGTATCTAGAAAATTATCATTGTAGGGCTTAGCCGGTCCAATGATAAAAGTTACAAAAAAAAAAGTTTTGAAGGGCATGTTGCCGGACCAAAACTGATTAGTGTTGCAGGGTTCAGAGGAACCGGTCCAATACTAATTGCCTGAAGGGTCGATGTAGACCGGACCAGAGCTGATTATTAATATCTGCAGGGTCATTATAGACCGGACCAGAATATATTGCCGAATTTGTAAAAATTTATGTTTTCGTCAGGATAGTCGAGCGATGTCTACTGTTTCAGAACGATAGTGATTCTGTTGCTGCGTACGAGGACGTCCGCATGTCAGAATGGCCGTGACGGCATAACGACAGCGTCGTCGTACGCCGGCACAGCTGTTAACTGTAAACAGCACGTGCACCGATCACGCCACCGGCGCGCCGCACGCTTTCCCCCACCGCCCCACTACTCGACTTGCTTTGCAACGGGTATAAAACGAACGCGCAGCGACGGATCGGCAGTCTCGGCTCTGGCGTGACTCGGCGCACTAGTTGTACTAGGTTGTAGCTTATCCTAGACGCGCGCAGATAATTAATATAGAATTGATTATTATCTTTAATTGTAATAGTGCAATTTATAATTAAATTAAATAAATAGTGTTCCTTAAATCTCTGCGACTACTTATTCAGCATGGACCACCTCTCTCCTACAAATACTATTATTATTATTGTTTTGAGTGACCGCGCCGTGCGATAACAAATCTGCTACTAATTATTATTATTGTTATGATTAATATTTTAAATACTATTATTATTATTGTTTCATTGATATTATTATAATTATTTATTATTATTAATCTTAAAAAATTATTATTAAAGATTGGCCTTAAAGATATTTAACAAAGGTGAATTAGAAACATTTGTTTGTTCATTCAGCAGTGTATAATTACCATTATTACTTTTTAAAATCTCCAACTGCTCCAGCACACACAGTCGCAGCCCCTTATTACAGGTATGTACGACTTCAAAGGAATGGTCGCTAGCTAGGTTGTGTCCAGTGTCCAAGAGATGTTTAGCAAAATGGGATTTATCAGGATTGCAATTTCTGTACGCGGCCATATGTTCTTTATAGCGCGTCCCGAAATTGCGACCAGTCTGACCCACGTAAACGGCGTGGCATTCGTCACAAACAAGTTTATAAACACCCGATTTTTGACTAATATGTAGCAGCCAGATTAATCAAACCTAAACGGGAATAAATAATATATACTCCGCTGCTACCATAACGCGGAAGGCGAGAATAAATAAAAAAAACATTTTATTTCCTAATTATTATTATTTATAATTATTATAACGTCCTCCGGTCTGAGCAGGGGGGTGATGTAGCGGCGTGTGAAGTCGGTGTGGCGCTGAATGATATTTGCGGCTGCTTCTTGTTTCTTTATAAGAACGTCAAATTATCTATATACAGTCCGCAGTATCTCAGTAGCCAAGAATAATTAGGAAATAAAATGTTTTTTTTATTTATTCTCGCCTTCCGCGTTATGGTAGCAGCGGAGTATATATTATTTATTCCCGTTTAGGTTTGATTAATCTGGCTGCTACAAATATTTAACTTATCTTTATTATTACAAATATTCCTAAGAGAATTGTTTGTTTTGAATGCCACGTTAACGCCGTTTTTCTTAAGACTATTAGCAATTTTTTCCGATATGGGGCCTAAGTAGGTCAAACTACCCACATACCGCCGGACACTTTGAGATCGAACCGCGTACAAAGAATTGCGAACAACATGCTTTTGTTTCTTTTTAATAAGATTATCAACGAGACTTTTTGAAAAACCGTTAGAGACCGCAATTTGATAAATTATATTAAGTTCTTTTAAATAATTTTCTTTATTTAATGGAACAGTGGACAGACGGTTAATGTAACAATAAAAAGCGGCTAATTTATGTTGCCATGGATGACACGATGATGCGGGGATGACCGTGTCGGTATGAGTTGGCTTTCGATAAATTTGAAAAACATGTAACGACTCTTTTCTTGTTATTGTTAAATCAAGGAAATTAAGGGAGCCATCTTGTTCCAATTCAAGCTTAAATTTAATTTTTTCGTGGACTCTATTTATTTTATTAAGGAAAACATCCAGTTGTCTCCTTGTGCCTGTCCAGCAAATAATTATGTCGTCTACATATCGATAATTGTATAAGATATTTTGGTTAACAACTATATGTTGTTTTTCGAAATCATCCATGAAAATGTCCGCCATAAGTAAATTATATTAAGTAAATTTATATTTTTATTTTGTATTGCAGATGTTCATTATTGAGGAACATTGAAGCTTAAGTTTTAAGTGTATTTAGTGTAGAATCGGTTTAGTTACGGACTATTTGTCACTAGTCTGTCAATTAAGTAAATTCCGGCATGTTTATTAATTTGCTTTTATATTTTGGATTATAATATTATTTATAGCGCATTCAACCCATTAATTAACTTTTCCTGACCGCCTTTTGTTTTCCTCTTTGTTTGTTTCTTATTATGTTATTTGTTTACTTAGTGTACAATAAAGTGTAAAAGTAAAGTAAAGTTACAGCCTATATACGTCCCACTGCTGGGCTCAGGCCTCCCCTCATTTCTGAGAGGGTTTAGGCCAAGGAAGTGTCCGCCGCGCTGCCCAAATGCGTGTTGACGAACTTCACATGTCTTCGAAATATTTTTTTATTCTTATTCCTCTGACATGCAGGTTACCTCACGATGTTTTCCTTCACCGCCGAGCACGTGGTAAATCAGCACTTAAAATTGCAATTAACAATTTCATTGGTGCCGGCGGGGATCAAACCCGGGTTACTCGCCTTCTGTTATATTTACAGCGAGCGTTAACCACTGAGCTACCACGGCTCTTCACAATAAAGTGTATTGTATTGTTATTGTATTTGAACGGGTAGTGGCGGTACGAATATCCACTACCCCATACCGCCAAGTGAGTGTCGTAAAAGGCGACAGAGGGAAATAAACCAGCAGCCTTCCCAATGACCACTGAAAAAAAGCTGCGGTTGCTAGCCCGCGTGTTATACGTGGCAACTATGGCAAATGTCCCTCTTTTGAGGCAATCTATAGGAAAGTCTATACTCAGGAGTGGATTTTCACAGACTGTGTAATGTATGAATGAATTAGGCTTTAGTCCTCAAGTGTGACAACAAGTGTAGGGAACCGGAGACCATTTTTACTATAAATGGGACATTTCATCTTAGTCCTCACGGGTGATAACGCATCTGCATTTTGATTCGTAACCGAGGATAGATGTAGATGTTTATGGGCCGCAGCATCCACGTACAATCAGGTGGTCTGTGCGCTCGTTTCTCACCCTTATCCTATAAAAAATTGAATTATCGAACTGAACTTAAACGACTCTACTTTGTTTAAATATTTTTTTCAATAAAACTAAGTAACAAATTGCTTCTGCGCCCTATATACACCTGAAACCAACATCAAACAAAATAGTCTGTTATTATACTGGCTCTTGAAATTCTTCAAATTAGAAATAGTTTTTTTTTTAGTCTAGGTACAACCTTGTTACCTATTTATGCTGAAAAGCAGCAAGCTCTGCTGCTTTTCAGCATAAATTTTTTAGTTATCGTCTT
Source organism: Parnassius apollo (assembly GCA_907164705.1). Lineage (NCBI taxonomy): Eukaryota > Metazoa > Arthropoda > Insecta > Lepidoptera > Papilionidae > Parnassius > Parnassius apollo. The sequence continues at coordinate 5,550,028 of CAJQZP010000419.1, read as the reverse complement.
TTTTAACTGCTTCTATGAATGTATTTCTATTTTTTTTTAAGGTAACAAGGTTGTACCTAGACGAACATCTAGCGGAATGAAGTCGTACTATAAATATCCTTTTTTAATAACTAGCCTAAATGCGTAACACAGATGGGCAAAGGCCTTTTCTAATTTATGGAAAGGTTCTCTTTTTTTTAACGTTACGTTTTTTAAACTCCACACTAGGATTTTCTCCTGTATCGTGGGGGCTGTTTAGAAACACAAATTTCACAAGGACAAATATCCAGAGCTGGAACAATTATTTAGAGGCCACACAAATACTTATTCCGAGCAGGATTCGAACCCGCGGCCCGCAGCGCAGCCACTCATTGCTAAGCCACTGCACCACGGAGCCGTCAAAGGTTATTATACTAGTTAGTATAATATATCAGTTGCTACAATAAGATCGTCGTACTACTACAGTGTTGGTACGTGTTTGAAGACTTCACATGTCCTGCAATTTTCTCCTATATTCTTTTACTGCCAAACGCTTAGTAAATTGGTACTTAAAATTGCAATTAAAAACTGTAGTAGTGCCGGCGAAACTTATGAAATTGGAGTACGTATGAAATTTAGATCGAGCGCTTAATCCCTGATCACTCTGTGACCATGTAGTGGCGGTTTAAGAATAAACACTATCCCATATAATCCCGTAGAATCGTAGAAGCGACAGAGGGAAGCAAACCTGTAGATGAGCAGCGGTGTTTCCTTAATAACAACTAAAAATTAGAAACTGTGGTAGTCACCAGCCTGCCAAGCGTGGCAACTATGGCAAATATATCCTTACGAGGCAATACATAGGGGAGGCCTATGTTCAGTAGTGGACTTTTTTGAATCAGTGGCATTTTGGAATATTTTATATATTTCCGTATAATACTATAATATATTACTATACATTAGATTGTTTTTTGGAATCCACCCAAATAAATATTAGCCACGACTTTTAAAAAAAGCTAGTCCACACTCCACTCTCTAGTCATTGAATATGACTAACTTGCTGATTTTTATCTTCTTGTACATAGTGCAGTAACACTTTGTAAGTAAGAAATAATTATTGTTTCTTGTATAAGTTTGTTATAATTATAACTTGATTTTATTTCATTTCTGCTCTTTCTTTTATGAAATTACCTAAAGTGAAAAATGTACTTGCAGTCCAGTCCACCTGATGGTAAGTAGCTACATACAGGCCATGGACACTTGTTACCAACTTTAAACCAAGAAGGCTACAGTTGCTTTGGTCACCATTGAAGGCTAAGATTTTTCTATGGCATTGGGTGACAAACGAGCGCACAGTCCACTTGATAGTAAGAAGATCCTGTGGCCCATAGACATCAACGTTTACCCTCAACTAAGGTTGTCACCCCTGAGGACTAAGATGGAATGCCTTGATTACAGTTAAAAGGGTCTTCGGTTCTCTACACTCACCATACGAAAGAAAGCAGAATTACGCTGCTATTTTACGCTGTTATTCTGTGAGAGCGTGGCCCTGCCCCGGTCGAGCTGATCCATTCGTGCTACAACTATAATTTAGCTGTAGAGTGGCTCTACCACGTAAAATAAAATGATGGAGAGAAGGAATACCCCACAATCTGTAATTATACTGGCTCTCTATTCGCTTCAGGCTGGAAGGGCAGTGCACGTACAGCTGCTTGGTGGTATTAATAGGTACAATGTTTTTTTTAAAGAATAAGGGTGACAAACGAGCACATAGTCCACCTGATGATAAGTGAATGCTGCTGTGGCCTATAGACATATAATCTATCCTTGATTTAGAAATCACATGCGTTATCACGACTGAGGACTAAGATGAAAGATCTCGTTACCAGGAAAAAAGGGTCTCCGGTTCTCTAAACTCACCATACGGAACACAGTATAATTCTGTTGTATCATGCTGGCATTCTGTAAGAGCATGATCCCTCCGGGTCGGGCCGATCCATTCATGCTACAACCATAATATAGCTGCAGCGCAAGATTGAACTCAAAAAGGGTCTCCGGTTCTCTACACTCACCATACTAAACATTGAGCTGCTATTTTACGCTGGTATTTTGTGAATGGATTCCTTGGCAGAAACGAAGTCATACCACCTTATAACATTATGCTAATAAACGAAAATAAAGGTTATTGACGTCACACTCAAGTATGCTACCGAAAAGATGTTTTTTTAACGCCCTATGACTAAGCAATGGTGTTACATACAGTAAAAGAAATGTATTATACTATACAAACCTTAAACAGGAAACTTTATGGTCAAAGTTGATCACAACTAACACACAAACACACGAACGTACAGATAAATAACAAAAACAATTCACATTTTCGCTTTTGTCTCACAATTCACTTTTCCAATGTCATCATTTCAATTTAATTTTAAACAGATAAAAAATAACTAAAAACACAACAGCCATCATTGTTTTTTTGGCGCGAAAACGAGTTAACGACGCCATTTTAAAATGCTATTGTAAATCCGAGCGTTATGTAGCGACAAGAACGGAAATTCTCATTTCTTAGACGAAGCAACTTGCTTTTAGTGGCCGAAGAAAAATAGCACTAAACACTCGAAGGTTGTATTTCAAACTGCCGGCCATTAATTTGCAAATCTGTGTACTTTACAAGTAAAAAAATATACTCTGCATATTTAAAACACCTCAAAATCACACGAGTTATTTTTACTAAGTTTTCGAAAATTTTTAAATTTATTTTGGAAGAACATAATCGAAGAACCTTGTTTATTTTGTTTTGTCTTCAGTTTCTAAGGCTACGACATGGCTTGTAAGGCAGTTGGATTCTAACTGACCAACGTGGAAAGAAAGGGGTGGTGGGTGGTAAGAGGGCCGCCTTTAATCACACGGGGAGGAATATTTTGCTTTTTAATTACGGTAGAGTGCGTTTGGAGCAGATTTTGCGGTTATTAGCGTAGAATTCGCCTTCGTACAATGCTTTAAACATTTATTATAACGAATGAAAAAAATTGGAAACATTTTAAAGAATTTGAAATGGGGTGAAAGAAAGTATAATATTTTATTCTAATACTAGCGATCTGCCTCAGCTTTACATGGGTGATATCTGGATCTCGACAACAGCGCCACCTACCGGGTTTAATTGTGAACCTAAACCATTCTCAAATAATTTTAATAACAGACACAAAATTTCATCACAATGTGGTCCCTTGTGTAGGAGTTCAGTCACATACACACGAATAGAAAAATTATACATATTCTAAAATAATTTTCACTCTAAATTCAACTCGGTAATTCACAGTGTAAATATAATATTTATTAGTAACTTGACTGTACCTACCTATTTAACCCTTGGTCTATACACCAAGATCTCGATAAAACAAATATATTTGGTGAATATGACGTTAATCCTTCGAGTCGTTCAGAAGTAACACGTACACTCACACATTCACCGACGATTTTAATTTATTTAAAGCAGGTCAAATACCACAAACTTACTTGACACGTCTCAAGTAATGAATGTATTCTATTTTTTGATTTGAGTAAAGCTTTTGATTTCGTAAAACATGACAAATTTAATAAGTATTCGTAAAAAGGAATGCAAATGACTGGTTAAAAAATACTTAAGCAGCAGATACTGTTGCACTGAGGTGGTGAAGAAGTTAAATTAATGTCAGCCTATTAAAAATTGTAGGCGGTGTGCAACGGGGAAGTAGTGTAGGACCAATATTGTTCTTATTCTACATCAATGAATTGCCAAATAACAGTGGATCATGAAACGATATTATTTGCAGAGGAAATAAATAAAATTTGAAAAATGACATTAATAAGGATGTAGAAGTAGTCATAATATGGTAACAACACAAAAATAATATGAAAGTAAAACGAAATTACTGCAGTTCCTCTGTGTGAAAACAATACATAAAGAACTTTGCATTGAATACAACGATATATCAGTATAAGAAGAAAGTTGCAAAGTTTCTTGGTGTACGGTTATATTGACATTGTAACTGGAAACGGCATATTGAAGAAACTTGTGATAAATTAAACTGATTTGTCTCTCTTTATGTCGTTTTAGAGATATTACATCGCCAAAAGTAGTACTAAATGCTTTTTATGGTTATTTTGCATCTGCCTTACAATATGGCTATTGTGGGGTAATTCAGTTGACGCAGATCGAGTATTTTTGGTATAAAAGAAATGTGTGAGCGCTATATTAGGAACGTTTTAAACTTACTAGTTTATACATAAAGCAACACGGACATTGCAAGTGATATATAAAAGTTCCGAGGGCCCATCCTCATTATAATGACGTTCACAGTTCGTTCTCGGTTCGATCTCGGTCTGATAAAATATTATCAAGTAAAAATATGTATGTGCATTCATACTATCCGTAACAGTCAAGTTTCGTTCGAATTCCATTCCAATAATAATTCAGATCGAGATCGAACCGAGAACAAACTGTGAACGGCAAATGAGGATCATTGTGTTGCTGGCATTCTATAAATGAATTTTACATTTTGTCAATAATATGTAACTACGAGTAGATGATACCCGCTCGCTTCACTAGGCGCATGATGATATTTTATTGCGGTACCGAAATGTAAAATATCAAGATTTTTTGATCGTAAAATCCGTTCTTAGTGAGCGTCTACACTCTATATTACAAAATGAGTAACTGTACTAAATTTCAATTCAATCGGATGTATAGTTTTAGAGGTCTCGTGATGAGTCAGTCAGTCAAGAGTAGTTCGCTCATAGTTATATAGATTAAAAAAAACACATTTGCATGTCTAGGATTGCAGCAGAACATACAGGTTGGCCAAAGTAGATATATACAGCTTTTATGCCACCGTTTTGTTTTAGCGGCTTGCAGAAACACTGAGAAAATCAATCAATTTTTCGTAGAAATCACATAGCTTCGCGACTAACACGTTTGGTAGATACATTTGAGCAGCATGGATTGTTACAAATAAACCAGTTTCTCATCGTACCAGAAGACTTCGTATGGAGCAGAATATTGAAAGTGTTCGTGAAAGTGTAGTAGAAGATCCAACATTGAAAATCAATCAATTTTCCGTAGAAATCACATAGCTTCGAGACTAACACGTTTGGTAGATACATTTGAGCAGCATGGATTGTTACAAATAAAACAGTTTCTCATGTACCGGAAGACTTCGTATGGAGCAGAATATTGAAAGTATTCGTGAAAGTGTAGTAGAAGATCCAACATTGAAAATCAATCAATTTTCCGTAGAAATCACATAGCTTCGAGACTAACACGTTTGGTAGATACATTTGAGCAGCATGGATTGTTACAAATAAACCAGTTTCTCATCGTACCAGAAGACTTCGTATGGAGCAGAATATTGAAAGTGTTCGTGAAAGTGTAGTCGAAGATCCAACATTGTATACCAGGTGACGTTCTCAATAATAACTGGAAAATAAGAGGAACTCTCTTCAGACTACTCTGAAAAAAGACCTGGGTCTGTAATAAAGATATTAATATTTAATTTGCAACACTCCGCTTAATTAAATACAATCATGTGTCTTACCTAGATTGAAGAGCACCTGCAGAGCAGAGCAAGAGGGCGGGAGGTGTCCTTCAATCCAGGTAAAACAAATCGTATTTAATTAAGCGGAGTGTTGCAAATTAAATATTAATATCTTTATTATAATGTATATCCGCAAAGTAACGCCTGATTCTATCAATTACCTGGGTCTGTTCCCATATAAAGTACAGATAACTTAAGAACTTAAGCCTCTGGACAACGATCTTCATCGTATCTTCAGGAGATTTATGCTAAATAAATTGGAAAGCGACCCAAGTCGTCATCAAAAACTCATTATAAAATTAATTAGTTTTAATTGTAAGTCTTTTAAAAGATCCATCGACGGTGTAAAAGAGCTTTATCAAAGTGCCGATATTATTTCACTGTAAGAAACTTGGCTCCTGCCTCACGAGATACCGGAACTTGGTAATACAAGCAACGACTTTGGTTTTTGCGGTAAATCAGCTGTGGACATGTCAATAAGATACTCCGTGGGCGACCGTATGGTGGCGTAGCACTGTAATGAAGAAACAGTAAGTTTAAGTCTGTCTGTGATTCTGTGTGAAAGTAATCGAATTAGTGCGATTAAGGCGTGTGTGTCGGAACGGCATTTATCACTGTTTATATGCCTACAGACTCATCTAACAATCTTCTAGAGATTTTAACGTTCACCCGGGGAATTGTTTAGCAGTGAACTTTTAGACTTCTATAATGAACAAAACTGGGCGTGTGTGGATATTCAAATGTTAGGTGTGAATTCCAATGGCATCAAAAACATAACTTGAAAAAAAAAAACAAGTCTCGCAACTCAGTTCTTCAACCGTAAAAAGTTGTGAGAGCCATGTAATACAATGTTAGTTAATTTACTCAGTCCCTACTTAAATGTCCTTCTGTTTTAGGTTATTACGTAACTTGCTAACCTAACAACATTTTACAGTGACTATATCAATGTTAAAAATCTTCGGATTTCGGATCGGAGTTTACTGGTCCGATCACTTCCCGCTATAAATGCAGCGCAACATAAAATCAGTTAAACTATTGAGTTGTTAAATAAAGAAGGTTCTATAGGAGGAAAGAGACCTAAGCCAAATAGATATGTTTACAAAATATTGTACTGATAACCTGCCAAAGTTAGGCTTTCCCACATCACAGTTTGATCAGTGTGGCGATTGTTTGTGTAGTAATAGTGAGGCGGCACACTTGGCCGCGATAGACTCACTTTACAGTGATATTGTAACAGCGTTGCAGGAGGCTGCTGTGGCCAGCTATGTTGGTTGTTCGGGAGGTGGCAAACCACATCGCGGTCGTCCTATTTTAGGTTGGAACAAGTATGTCCGTGACTCACAGGAACGCTAGATAAAAGTATCTACCAATACTCGAATCTCTTCATAGATACTGCGCCAATCTTCTTCAACAATTCGCCTTACAGTAACCACATTATCCTCAGTGATCGTAGTTGAGAGTTGACGACTGGGGACGACGATTGACGACTGAATTTCATCATAGAGAAAAACACGACCACGAGCAAATTTTGCGTACGCCTTACAGTGCTCAGTTGAGGTGCCCAAAAGCGTTTGAAAGACGGGCAGTGTAAATGATGTTTTAAAATCATAAAAATACATCTACATTTATCCTCGATTAAGAATCAAAACGCAGATACGTTGTCACCCCTGAGGACTAAGATGGAATGCTTTGTTTCTAGTAAAAAAGGGTCTCCGGATCTCTACACTCACCATAAGAAACATAGCAGTATTAAGCTGCTATTTTAGGCTGGTATTCTGTGAGATCGTGATCCTTCCCCGGTCGGGCCGACCTATTCGTACTACAACCATAATATAGCTGCAGCGTGGCTCTACCACGTATAAAAGAAGCGATGTGGTGATTGATATACATATATGACATGATGTACATATAACTTATTGCTCTAAACAGCTGATGCTGTATCAATCATGAGCTAATGCTCAGTACATGTTTGATAATAAGCCCTAGAAATGAACAACTCCATTGGTAGGGAATACCTCAAGGCATTACGTCCGCCCTTTGTGTTCTTTTATTAAAAGGAATGCAATAAACAATAAATAAAAATAAATCAAGTGGTCTCACATTCTGTTCTAAATGTTTTCATACTAATTGTATAAAATATTATAGCCAAAAGTTTTTTTTTTAAATTTCACGCTGTGTTTCTTGCTAGTTCTTACCAGGATAGAGGTTTTCTCCGAACTTGTAGTAATGCTTAAATGACTTACAATAAGTATTCTTATTATCGTAATTCAATAAAAATGATTCTATTCTATTCTATTCTAATCTAAAGAGCCGGTAGAAGTACGACAACAGGTCCGTTGAAAATGAAATGAAAGATTGTTTATTTTTTTTTTATGATCATACATTACATAGATATGGGAGTAAGTGAGTCAACCGTATAAGTAAATATTTACTTGTGGCCGGGCCCGCTTCTATAGTGGTAATTCTGGCCGTCAGATCCTGGTCTTACGGCTCTTCCCATCAGCCAAGGAAGAGGAGGTCAATTGACGTCCTTCACTAAAACCATGGTGCCCGTCTTTAGCTTTTCATCGGCGGTTTTCCACTTCGTTCGCTGTTGTAAAGCAGTGATGTACACCTTGGAAAACCGGTGCCAGAAATGCTGCCGAAGCTTTTCTGCTCACTGGTAGCGTGGAAATCGCTGGATGTTGCTGTTACCGATCTGAATATGTGGAACTTAAGTGAGTGGTCGTTCGTGAGAAGGGGAAAGATAGTAAAGATCAGGAAGATCTGAGAATAGAGGGGTCAATGGTCTGGTATTCAAGACGGCCTCTATCTAACTCAGGCACGTCGAAAATCAAAAGTCGAATGTCAAAAGACAAGAATTGAATAAACACAATACAAATTTAATTAAGTAACTTTTAAATTTGATCGATGTCATACTAATTTTCCAACGAGGCTATATACCTATATAACTACCACAAACAGGCATGGAAATTCTTCACGGAAATTTCCTGTGGTGTGGTCCTGCAACGCTGCAGCAATATAAATTGTTCTAAGCACTAATAGGTCGGCTCGTCCGGGGAGGGACCGCGCTATCTTAGAATACCGGCGTAAAATAGCAGCATAAAGCTGCTGTGTTTCGTATGGTGAATGTAGAGTGTGATAGTATTACTGTAAACGAATCATTCCATCTTAGTCCTCAGGGGTGACAGCGCATCTGCATTAATATTCTTAATCGAGGATAGATGTAGATGTCTATGGGCCACAGCAACCAATTACCATCAAGTGTAATTAAGTCATTCTATAAAACAAACCTTTCTCGTCTCTTTCACATACAAATCCACGCATACATGGTAGTCGGTTAAGGATAAAAGTAAAGTTAGAGGTTATATTCATTTAACTGTTGTGAAATGTCCACCATGTTACTCCAACGCGTGTTGGTGAACTGCAATTGTTTTCAGCATTAGATTATGGGCATTTACTCCGAATTTGGTACATCTTCAACAAATCGAGAATTTGGTTGAAAAACTAAAAGGGTGACCCTGGCTTACACTTCCACTCACATTTGTATAGCAATATAATTTCTAAGAAAGCATAATATATTTAATTAACAGTATTCACCAAGCTATTAGACTAATTCTCGGATGGGGCGCGGCTGGCTCTTCGTATCACACCAGCTGCCAATTACGCTAATGTTCTACATACTTGTGACCCTTTACAGGGTACGATCAACGTCGTGTCGTGTGGGTCGGCTCGATCGGGGAACAAAGACCACACGGAAACAGTGTTTCGTAAAATGATTTCTTATTTTTACACGAATACTGTACATTAAATGAAACTAATTTCACGGACTTATTGCGTTTAATTTTAACTTTTTAATTTCCGACGTTCACGGTCATGGTTTCATAATTAGCCTATATTAAGAGATAACATATAAAATAAAAGATTCAGAGATTAATATTTAAAAGCTGAAGGTAGCCGGGTCAACCTGACATCGAGGTATCAAACACCAAAAAAAATTACGTAGTAAAGCCACGCTGCAGCTATATTGTGGTTGCAGCACGAATGGGTCGGCTCGACCGGGGAAGGACCACGCTCAGATGCGTTGCCAGCATCTGCATTTTGATTGTAAATTGAAAATAAATGTAGATGTCTATGGGTCACAGCATCCACTTACCATCAGGTGGACTGTGTGCTCGTTTTTCACCCTTATTCAATAAAAAAAACCTCAGCCCCCCCCCCCCCCGCGACTATGATATAAAGTACCAGATACGTCTGAAATCAAATATTTAAAATTAAACGCGATACAATTTGTAGAGTTTTTAGTTAGTTTCATTTAAAGTGGTTCGTATACCTACTGAGTGACGAGAAAATATTTTAGAGCCGTGGTAGCTCAGGGTCCAGCGACCTAGGTTCGATCCCCGCCAGCACTAATGAAATTGTTGACTTTAACTTTGAGTGCTGATGCATGTGGTCAACGTGCTCGACGGTGAAAGAAAATATTTGAAGAAACCCGCATGTCTGAGAAATTAAAGGCAGCGATTTTTTTTATAGATACAATCTCTCAGAAATGAGAGGAGGCCTGTGCCCAGCAGTGGGACTTAAACAAGATACAGTTCACCCCGGACCTAACTATTTGCAACCATGTTTACGATCATAATTGTGTATCAGGTCGTCGCTCATACGAAACAGCGCCATCATATATCTGTCTTTCTTGGTATTCTACGGTAATTTGTCTTTTCATGATTTGTAACGTTCATAATGATTTCTTATATTTACGCGAACACTACACATTGAAATAATACTAGTTTTTACGGAATTTATCGCGTATATTTAATTTTTTAATACCTGACGTTTAGAACGCTTTACAACACTCATGTTCACGGACGGGACTGAGATGTTCAACGTCCAGATGTCATAGTTAACCGCGGTTACCATAGATTCATCATCATCATCATTACAGCCCTTCACAAGTACACTGCTGAACATAGGCCTCCCCCAACTAATGCCACAAAGCACGGTCCTGAGCCACCTGAATCCATCGACTTCCTGCATGTCTTACCAGGTCGTCACTCCATCTAGTGGGGGTCGCCCTACACTACGCCTACCGGTACGAGGCTTGCCACTCGAGAACCTTTCTTCTCCATCGGTTGTTGGTTCTTCGAACTATATGGCCGGCCCAATGCCACTTCAGCTTACTAATCTGTTGGGCTATATCGGTGACTCTGGTTTTACTGCGGATATCCTTATTTCTGAGTTATCACGCAGAGAAACTCCGAGCATAGCCCTTCCCATATCTCGCTGAGCGACCTTGAGCGTCCTCATACGGCCAGCAGTGAAGGACCACGTCTCAGATCCGTAAGTCATCACTGGCAACACGCACTGGTTGGGTTGTACACTTTAGTTTTCAGAGAATGAGGTATACCTGACGAGAAGATGTGTCGTAATTTCCCGAACGCTGCCCAGCCGAGTTGAATCCGTCGATTGACCTCTCGGTCGAAGTTGGACTTACCTAGTCGGACTATTTGTCCCAGGTAAACGTACTCGTCAACAACTTCGAGCATAGTGCTCCCAACAACTACCGGCATAGGTGTGATATGGACATTAAACATGATCTTTGTTTGGTCCGTGTTCATCTTAAGACCTATCCGTTGGGAGACACTATTGAGGTCATTGAGCATAGTGCTAAGGCCCTCCATCGATTCTGTCATAAGGACTATATCGTCGGGAAATCGAAGGTGAGTGATGTACTCGCCATTGATGTTAATACCGTATCCTTTCCAGTCCAGTAGCTTGAAAACGTCTTCCAACGCAACGGTGAAGAGTTTCGAGGATATAACGTCACCCTGTCTTGCACCTCTCTGCAGTTGGATAGGTTTCGAACTCTGGTTCTGTACTCGGATAGCCATCGTAGCCCTACTGTACAAACACTTCAGCACTTTAATATACCGACCGTCAACTTAGCACCGCTGAAAGGACTATTACACCGCCCAAATTTCGACGGAATCAAAGGCTTTCTCATAGTCCACAAACGCCGATCCGGTTGTACTCTTCGGTCTTCTGTACAATCTGCCGCAGGGTATGTATGCGGTCTATGGTACTGAAGCCTTTTCTTAAACCAGCTTGTTCGTGAGGCTTTCTTAAAGAACAAGACCAACGCACTTTTGCTCCACGACTCGGGAGTAGTGCCACCATAGAGGACGGAATTGAACAGCTTCTGAAGGACTTTAAGCACCGCCCAAATTTCGACGGAATCAAAGGCTTTCTCATAGTCCACATACGCCAGGCAAAGTGGCAGATTGTACTCTTCGGTCTTCTGTACAATCTGCCGCAGGGTACGTATGTGGTCTATGGCACTGAAGCCTTTTCGGAAACCGACTTATTCGGGAGGCTGGAAGTCGTCGAGTTGCGTGCGAACGATTCGTAATGACTCTCGAAAAAAGCACGTAGACGCGGCTCAGAAGGGAAATCGGTCTGTAGTTCTTCAAGAGAGCGTTGTCGCCTTTCTTAAAGAACAAGAACCGCACTTCTGCTCCACGCCTCCGGAGTAGTGCCACCATGGAGGACGGAATTGGAGAGCTTCTGAAGGACTTCAAGTACCGGTGTTCCACCCGCTTTCAGAAGCTCCGCTGTAATTCCATCCTCGCCTTGGGTCCTGCCTTTTTTTAAGGTGCTGGAGAGCCATTCTAATCTCGCTCAGACTGACGTCCGGGATATCATCGGAATAGTGTCGGGTAAGACTTGCTCTTGGATCGTTACTCACACTTGCGTGTGGCTCCAACGATGATGTGCCCATAGAACCTATCAATCTCACTTAAAATCTCAGTTGTCCCGGAAACGATGCTGCCACACTCAGTCTTCAGCTTTGACAGATGGCTGTTTCTGGCGGACAGATCTCTGTTAAAGACTTTGGAGCCCTGGTTCCGCTCGATCGCTTCTTTGATACGAGCAGTATTAAAGTTGCGTAAGTCTCGCCGCATGCATTTGGAGATCTGTCTGTTCAGTTGCCTGTATGCTGTCAAATCTGTTGACGATTGCAGCCTCATCTACCGTCTAACAGCTATGAGATTAAGAGTGTGATCGGAGAGTTTTTGTGTTCTTCTGCGGTGGGTCTTGTAGATGTTATGTCATGTAGATACCATAGATTAACTATGACATCTGGACGTTGAACATCTCAGTCCCGCCCGTGACCATGAGTGCTGTAAAGCGTTCGAAACGTCGGGTATTAAAAAGTTAAATATACGCGATAAATTCCGTAAAAACTAGTATTATTTCAATTTGTAACGTCCAACTATAACGAAGCCGATCTGTAAAATGTCGTAATGCGTATAAAAGATCCATAAAAATTGCACTGTAAAGGGCGTATACAAGAATCGAAAAGACAATACACCTTGCTCTTTATATCAACATATGTATGTTATTACAAAAGTCAACATGCGTAACTGCTTAAAAAATTTAAAGAAAAAGGTATAATAAATTTTAATTAATATATAAATAAAACCATGAAAGCCCTCGGCAATGAACACTAAACGGTCGCGGGTTAATAGAAAAGGGATCGAAAGCGACGGACGGTGTTGGTAACATCGAAAGCACCGACTGCATCTTAGCCGGATTGGTTCATCACGGAGTCACAATCGCCTGAGTTTATCCGCGAGGTTGACTGGTATTAACCCGTTCGTAGAAACTGGAATAAAAAGATAAAAAACTTTACGTGGTAGAGCCAAGCTGCAGATATATCATGCTTGTTCCACGAATTAGTCGGCTCGACCGGGGAAGGACCACGCGCTCACAGAAACCAGCGTAAAATAGTAGCTTAATACTGCTGTGTTTCGTATCGTGAGTGTAGAGATCCGGAGAACCATTTTTACTGGAAACGAGGCATTCCATCTTAGTCCTCAGGGGTGACAACGCATCTGTGTTTTGATTCTTGATCGAGAATAAATGTAGATTTTTATGGGCCACAGCATTCACTTACAATCAGCTAGAGTGTGTGCTTGTTGGTCGCCCACATTCTATTTAAAAAATAAGACGAACCAGACGTTATACGATGCTGCCTCTGCCTACACTCTGCTTGTGCAATCAGGACATTGTCCCGGATGTTTGTCCATGTGGTTTAACTTTTTAAAACGCCACCACATAATGATTTCTTATATTTACGCGAAAGCTACACATTGATTAAAACTATTTTTACGGATTTTATCGCGTTTTATTTATTTTATTTTAAAACTCGACGTTTCGGGTGCTTTCGTGAAGCATCATCGTTCCGAGAAGTCTGCGGTTTGTGATCATATCTTATATGGCCCCATCCATTACATCAGATTTGACAGACCACAAATCCTCGCGAAAGAACATCGATTCCTACCAAGGATAATACGTGAGGCTATCAAAATAAAAAGACATCCTAATTTCAATAGAGAAGGAGGCTGGGTACTACCACTTGCTTGGGACCACCACCACCAAAGACAATAATTAAAAAGCTGTAGGTACTCCGGGTTAACTTTGACATCGGGACGTCAGTCACCTGTCCCACGTGACCATGGGTGCTGGAAAGCACCCGAAACGTCGGGTATTAAAATAAAATAAATAAAATCCGTAAAAGTAGTTTTAATAATTTGGCTTTATTGGGCAGCTGACACAAAGTCTAAATACTAGCATCTGCTAGACGGTTAATTTTAATTGTCACACGGAACAAGTTGTGTAACATCTTCAGCATCGAGCACACGCGCAGATTTGCCAGCCTCTTGGTATTCTATAGGATGTATTTCGCAAATACACACAGGAGTTACATGCCTTAATTTCTCCCTCTTTTTCCACCATCAGACACACCTTCACCCTATGTTGTCGATATTTTAATATATAAGTCAATGTATTCCACGCATTTGAACCAAACGGTTTGCTTCATCTTTTACAACTAGTGTTGAATTCCGCCATGCCGCCATGATTGCAATCTGGGTAAAATACTACCAAATATATGGAACCAATTTCTGTAGGTATAAGTATTGTAAAATATAATTTTAACGATGATGAAATGCAATGACGACCTGGTAAACAAGCAGAAAATCGATGGAGGCAAGTGGTTCAAAACCATGTATTGACATTCCTTAGATTTGGTCTATGCTCAGTAGAGGATTTGTAAAAGTTTGTAATGATGACGATGATGATGATGGCAGTGGCAACCAAGAAAACGATGGAGTGTTCTGAACTTAAAGCGACATATGAACATTGTAGAATGTGCAGTGGAAGTTTTTTTTAAGTATTAAGACGAGGTCTAAGCACGATTTCAAATTAGTTTTTCACCTGCGCGTCACGCAGTGGGCGGAGCGTAACCGGCAGTCGGAGAGCGCAGCGTGAACACAGTATGCGCAAAGCAAGCAGACTATTCACCTCCAAACAAAAACTTTTCCGTGAGGCCTCCTGCTCGCAACACTACCAGGTAGTAATAATATTTTGAGTAGGTAATCACTAATATCAAAACTGTTTACGAAGTCTGGACATCAGACATTTTAATTATCAATATTTTATAGAAAGTTTTATGATATAAGCAGGTACAACCATTTACATACATATACATTTAAAACGCCAACTTACAAATTTTTAAAAAACCCAAGTTTCGTTGGTTTGCCAACGAAACTTGGGTTTTTTAATAGCTAAAATATACTTAATAATAGCTAAAATAAATATATTTAATAATAGCTAAAATAACAGAAAAAGAATAGTTTCAAATAAAACCAATAGAAATTCAAATTTATTTTACTGTTTTGTATAACCAGAGCCGAAATATTATTCAACTGGAAATATCTAGGTTTCAAGAATATTTATGAAAAAGTGCATGTACACGAAAAATTAAAATTATTACCTCTACACTCCATAAAAATTATGTTACTAAATAAGTGAATATGTAGGTATATAAAATAAAATTGCTTATAAAACATCATGATTTTATGACTAGCTCCTAGCAGATGGCGCTGTACATAATGTAAAATAAAAAAATTAGCTAATACATTATTTGTTCAGAAATATCATACGTAATAAAATATTGTTTATCATTTGTTGTTCGTAATAGCATATGTTTAAGATCAATCATCCCATTATATTCGTAAAGGTTGAAAACATTAACATTAAACAAAAGAGAAACTTGGTAGTTCTTATGGTTTCTGACAGATGGCGCTCAAACCATCATAATTCCTGTAAGCAACTCTAAAATAAAAACCATCAACTAGTGTTCTTAGCCCATATGTGCCCGTAACTTTTTTAGCAACGAATTTTTATGATTTTTGGATTAAGTGCATAAAATTGTGCTAGATACTAGCAAAAGGCAGTAAATTCAGGTTTTCAGTATTGGAAACATGTTTTTTTAATGGGTCGTTAACGACCCACTGGGCAAATAAACTTACATATTTGTATGGAAATCCAACATCAAAATAAAATGAAAGAAAATGTTTTAAGTCAGTTTTTTTATTCATAACAAACGTAACAAAATTATTCATCAAAATTGGCAAAACACTTGTTATGTAGATTTATACCACATTTTTTTTATTTTGGTGGTTTTGTTTTTACAAACAGCACAACGTTTTCGTGCTTGAACTGTTATGATCAATTGATCTGCACCGTGCTTCCGAACAGACATGGGTACATTACTGCGAAAAACAGGCAGTGTCGTTGGTCCTGGGTGAAGTCTTGGCGCTCCATACTTCTGTAACAAGGAACGCGCAATCGAACGTCTGAACTCCAAAGTGTCAACTTCAGCACCCATTGATCTAGCTAGCAAAGTAGAATTATTGATGGTTAAATCAATCATCCACATTATAATGCTACAATACCATTTTTTACCTCTAATTGCAATTCTGTATGTCCCAACATTGGCATCTAGTCTATCGACTCCGCCCATAAAACGATTATACTGTTGAACTACATAAGGCTGCTGAATATCAACCTTTTTTTTTCTCGACTGCCGAATATTATTTTGCTTTTTGAATTGGATGAACACCGTATTCATTGGAGAGTAAAATAACAACACTGTTGTCATTCCAGCGTACAGCACATATTTGGTCGTTAGTGTTCTAACGGTAGTCGTAATAGTCTCTTTGCTGCTTTTTGACAGACTTGACATCCATTAATGGGCATTTATCAATCCTATTTTGGCGCACAGTGCCTGTTACCTTGATGTTCTTCTCCTGCAAATTGCTTATAAGAGTTGGTGAGGTCAAAATTGTCACAAAAACTGAAAATTGGGTTTCAGGGTATTCTTTTTTCATAGCTTCCATCATCTTAGTAACTACGTGTTCTCAAAGTCCAGTGGATCGTTGTTCAGATTTTCATAATATGGGATCATTCGTCTATATTTTCTAATTCGTCTATACTGCAATTTTTTTCTAAAGGTACATACATCAAGAATTTTTCATTCAGAAAATCAAGCAATGGTCGAACTTTAGCCATTTTGTCATTTGGGCGCAAATTATTATTGTCTGCTGCATGAAAATATTTGAATATTTCCTCAAAACGATTGCGGCGCATTGACTTTGAAACAATAACATTGTGAGTGTCTTCATTTATTTTCCAAAAAATTCGACGTCTGGGTAAAGGTACATAACCACTAAGAATGAGAATTCCTAGGAAACAGTAAATATCATCTCCTGACAAAGTAAACTTTGTATTGGGGTACTGCATATATAACAGAATGTCTCACAAGATGTCGAATTACATCTTCACTGAAAAACAACTCAAAAAACTCTAAAGGTTCACTTTCTTTACTCAAAGTTAGTACGGTTCGAGGAGGTGGTTGAACCCAGACATTTTGTGGTAAATTTAAGTCTCTCTTGGTCCATCGTCTTGGTTTCTGTTGAAGTAATGGACATGCGCCTGACCTGCTACTAGTAGTACTGCTACTAGACTGCTCCTGACTAGTAGAAGGCCTGTCTTAACTGGTCGTCGGTTGCCTGAGTTGCTCATTAGTACTTATTGTAACAGCTGGTTGAGACTTTTTAGGCATACGTCGAGTTTTAGCAGGAGTAGGAGAAGAGATTTCAGGGTCAATAGCCTCGATTTCAACATGCTGGTCATCTTTCGACGTGTGAATTACTAGCTCAGCAGGCGCGAGAAGCTGGTGCCGATTCAATCTATCAAAATCGCAATAGTCTTCTTTCCCCGAGTCACCATCAGAAATTTCACCGTTACATGGTGGATCTGTATAAACATCTATACCTTGAATGTCTTCCACCTCCTCCAAAGTTTCGAGGGCATCAGCATTTTCAGTAGTGCAAAGCAATCGACGAGACCTGCAAAACGCCAAATATAAGTATCTTATATGCCCTATATATATATATATATATAATTAACTTGTTATCGCAAAAAAAAATATGATTATGCAAATTTTATCAAAAAAAGTCTAGAAATATTCTAAAGTATATATATATATATATATATATATATATATATATATATATATATATATATATATATATATATATATATATATTCATGCATAAGTTATGTAAAACGAAGTTTATATAAAAAATACTTACATTTTGCTAGCGCGGGTGAACAATTTTGTTGCAAAAAAACTCAACTGAATTTTAACTTTCCATCTGTCAAATTTGACACTCTTGCCGGAGTACGGATGATGCGCATGTATGAAGTAGTACTTTAGATAAGCAGAAGATGGCGCTAGAAACAAATAATTTATTAATGTTTCCTTTCGCAACGCATTTTTATCGAAGTAAGTAGAATGGGTCGTTAACAGCCTCCTGGGCATATATGAGGCATATAGAATCAAAGGCAGCTAAGCGACAAACTTTAAAAAAAATAACTAAGTATGGAGCCATCTAGTGAATTCTTGGTTGTAACTCTTTATTTTATTATTGTAAGAAACAAATACAGCTAAAGCCCTTTAAATTTCGTTCAAAAATTGATTTTGGGATCATATACAGCTAAGTCACCTTAGGTCGCAATCAAAGACAGCTAGGTGATAAAACAACCAATCACAACGCTTGAATTCTCGAAAACAAAATGGCGATTTCTATACAACCGCGTTAGCCACACCTAATATTTTTATTGTATTTTTAGTGTTTTTAGTGAGTTCTCGTGCAAAATTTATTGTGAAACGACTATTATGGAGGTCCCTGTAGAACCGGCAAGTACTGACAGAGGTCGAAAACGCACACGAAACCAAGAAAACTGGAAGGCAAATATTGCTAAGAGAGAAAGGTTAGTGATGTGCCTCGCTTCTACACTCCGCACAATGTATAGATAAAGATAAATTATTGCAATCGAATTAAATTCATTTTTCGCAATATTTATTTTTCCATGTATCTCCATGTACTTTAACGCTAATACAGTATGTATTTTCGTTAAGGTACATGGAGGGATGGACATGGAGGATCTAACTGTAACTAAAATTGTGCTAAGATAGAGAAGTTTGAGCGTTAAAAATATTTATTATTGTTTTTATTTTATTTTATCTCCCAATAATGTATTATTATAATTTTTACTATGTATGCAAACCTATCTACAAGTACCAGTGCTGTACCTACTAAGTAAAATAATAGCTACAAACTAGTAGTATGTTTAATAACACCCCTTTTTTCGTCAGGAGTTAAGTTCTTTACAGGTTCCTAGTACCTAACCAAATGTTTTTTTTTTCACAGATACTCCTCAACTGCTTTACCTCAAAGAGTGAACTGTTCACATAAAAACCCAACGCTAAAATGTGCAACCCTGACAATGAATGAACTTCTAAAATTTCACCAATCATTTTATGCCTCAAGAAAAAAAAGCTGTCAAGATGCTTTTCTTCTTAAGTGCTGTCAAATAAAACAAATTAAAAGAAGGCGTCCTAACCAAAATAAAAGGCTTAGAAGAGATTTTAATATCCAGTACAGGATTTTAAACAGTCAGAATAAATTTGTGATTGTCTGCCAAACATTTTTTTTGAGTTCCTTGCAAATAAAAAAGTATAGAGTGGAATTTGTTATGAAGGTGTTTTACTATACAGGACAGATTGCTAAAGAAAACAGGGGGAGGAAATCATAAAATAAACAAGTATAAGGATCAAAAAGATATAGTTAGGCAGTTTATTATTAAGTTAAAATGCATAGAATCACATTACTGTCGATCTGCAACACGAGAACGAAAATATCTGCACCAGCGATTTGAGTATAAACAAACTTTATAAGATGTTCAAAACCGAAAATCCTCAGTCTGTTGTAAAGAAGTCTTATTTTCGTGCAATATTCAACCAAGATTTCAATTTAGGATTCGGTAATCCGAGAACAGACGTTTGCTCGAAATGCATTGAATTGGATGGGAAAATTAAAATGGAAAACGACCAAGTAAAAAAAGAAAGACCTCATGATCGAAAAAAGAGTCCACAGGCTCAGGGCAAAAGCATTCTTTAAATTGCTTCAGGAAAAATCAGACGATATGATCACTTTCTCATTCGACTGTCAAAAAAATAATCCCCTACCCAAAGTACCTGACCAAAGTGCATACTACAGTCGCCAAATATATCTCTACAATTTTACGATTGTTCAGGGTTCTTCTAAAGATCACCTGAATAAAGACACAACTTATGCATATTTGTGGACAGAGAACGAATTTCCAAAAACATCTAACCAGATAGCCTCTGCAGTGTACGACCGTTTAAATAAAACTAATTTTGAAGGGATTAACACTGTTCGTCTTGTAGCTGATGTATGTGGCGGGCAGAACAAGAATAGCATGTTGCTATGTATGCTGTCAAGATGGCTTCTCGACAACACGTCTCTGAAAAAAATTGAAGTCGTTTTCCCCATTACTGGGCATTCTTTCATGCCACCAGACCGAGTTTTCGGAAACATTGAAAAAGTCCTTAAAAACAAGAAGTAATCATTCGACCTGAAGATTACATAGACATCATTGCAACAAATGCAACCATTACAAAAATGCGTGACATTCAAATGTTAGACTTCAGAAGTGCCGCAAAAGATGTCCTAAAACCGACTGAGAGATGGCCTTTTAAAATAAGTGAATGCAAAAGATTCATTTTAAAGAGATCCAAAACTGTTGGAAATGTGCTTATTCGTGGAGAACTGCATTTTAATTCAGATATAGGTAAAGCAGTAAATCTTTGCAAAACTGGAATGAAAAACAATATGATTAGTCCCATCCACAGTGCCACTAGGAGCACCCATGAATCGTGCAAAAATAACTGATGTCGATGCATTATTAAAAAAGCATTTTGGCGCTGAATGGGAAACCAATGCAGAATGTCAGTTTTATGTAAATATTATAAGATCGCCAGTTATTCAAGAGGGGGATTCAGAAAGAGGGGAAGATGATAATGAAAACTATTGTGAATGTAGGGATGATACTGTGGATTTAAGAATTTAAATTTTGTTTGTGTTCAAAAAGAAGAAACAGCTGATTTAGTAATAAGAAAAGGTTTAATATAGTTCATAAGAATAGAATATTGTTTCTGAGAGTAAAGAAAAGTCTGATTAAAAAGAGAAAAAGTGTTGTTTTTTTGTTAACTTGTTGATGAACTTTTGTTTTTGTTGAAAAAGAAGAAACAGCTGATTAAAAGTAATAAGTAATAAGAATAATTTAGTAATAAGAAAAATTTTAAGTTCATAGGAATAGAATATTGTTCCTAAAGGAAAAGAAAAGTCTGATTAAAAAGAGAAAACGTGTTTTTGTTTCATAACGATTTTGATTATTATTTGAAGTTTTATGGACATTTTAAATATCTACATGAAAACATGTTTTAATTACTGGTCCATGCTATCGACATCTGTAGGAAACATCACTAACATTGTAATGTCAATATGGCGCCAGTCATTATCAAAAACAGCTAGGTTACACTTGAGTAAAAATCAAACACAGCTAAGATATGTTTATGTGTTAGAGTAATATAGTCCAGGATCTTGTGTTTGTTACCAGCTTCACAAGTTTATAGTAATGATGATTGAGTTGGTTCAATGGTTTCTTTTCGCCGCTAAAATTGATTTATCCAAAAAAAAATTCCTAACTGTCGTTGAAAGATGGATGACAGAAAACCTTTCCAATATAATGTAAAACAATCTGATAATAATCAACATAGCAACCTACAGTACCACTGAGAATTTCTTCGCAAAAAAACTAAATACCTAACTAATTTTGCCCCGACCCGGAATTCGAGTCCAGGACCTCATAGTCGGCAACCGCGTGTACCACGGCCATTCAGTGAGTCCAAAGACATTTAAATAGGTAGTAGTAATAGACCGGACATTAGCAACAAAATTCTCGTCTGTAACTTTTGTCCTATAGGATATATCTCCGATTTTTGTCGTTTAGTCTAAGTGACATCGTCAAAAGGTCAAGATTCATTTTATAAATTTAAAAATATTTTTTAAAGAAAATATGCCTGGTTGTGCATTTAAGTATTGTAAATCACTATATGGAGCAAAAAATGAACGTGATTACGGTTTATTATCGTAAAAATAATGTGTATTTACCAAATAATCTTTAAATTTTGTTATTTCTAATAGATTGTTCGAGAAGAAAGAAAAATTATTGTAGTAAGTGCCCTCTGTTATCCAGTAACGTCACTATTTATTTACAAATATGTTAGTGATTAACGATGTGCCCACAACGGGTTTTTACCTTATGTTTAGTAGTGTCACCTACTGGGAATTAGCTAAAATGTTTTCTAAATAAATATTCAGTGTGGTATTACTATATTTCGCTAGAGGGTAATACATGCGCGTGATCACAGCTTTTGTGTCACACACTACACAGATACCATATCTGTACCTGAGCGCATATCTGTCAATGTCACCCCCTATGAATATTAACGTATTAACCATGGAGGTTAGAGAAAACTTCCATGGTACTAACACACATAGCGCCGATAAATAATTTATATTTTATCGTATCTGTAAGCACTGACCTATATCGAAAGACAAATATATCTGCAGATACAAATATGACATAAGATTTTACCTGCTGATAGTGACTAACGTAGGCATTTTATCTGAAACTGAATGCTGTGGGCCATAGACAAGTACATCTAAACTCGACTTAGACAGAGCATGAAATAAAAAGTTCTGGTCTCTAAACTCACTTGTCCCTGAAAAAAAAAGCGATTAAATTCGCCTCGGTACTTTTTAAGCGTTATATGACGTTCTATTCAGATTCTTCGTCTTTTAGTAAATGCTAATGAAACTCGTGCATAAAATTCAAAATCTGAAACCTATTCTGACGAGCTGTCTAGCAAATCTAGAAGCAATATACGCAAACTCATTGTAAGCAACACTATATAAAGAGTCCGCTAACAAAAATTGGTCTAGTAAGTTTGAAGGATTTCGAGTGAATGCATCATTTCGTATATTAACGTATCTGCGTAGTATGTGATACTTTCAGATAATTAAGTTTTAATACGCAGATAAAATATTGTTACGCGCTCAAGTCGACGATACACTAGCGCCATCTAGCGTCAGGAACGAGAGCGAGGGGGAGCATTGAGAAAATGACATCACAAATCACTCGACCGACAGCGCCACCCGAAGAACTAAGTTTCTGGAAAATCTACACTCGAATACTCGTTGCCTGGCGCGCATTTACTTGAATGTTCGGGACGCTTCTTTGCTAATTATATAAATAGGCGCTGCAAGATGCGATCGGGGCAGAGTTGAACTCGGCGACACAAGTGGAGCTTCGGAGCGGAATTAAGTGAATTAGTGTGTTTAATTATTAGTGTTTTTAGTTTTAATTTGTGTAAAGTAAATTAAAGTGTTAATTTAGGTAATTTTATCGGCAATTTTTATTGTCACGAACCTCAAGCTCGTAACAACTGGTGTCAAAAGTGAGATTAAATCATGCCGATTTTACCTAAGGAGGAAACGGAGGGTGTCCGTACCCGAAGTCAACGAAGGCAATTTTTATTGTCACGAACCTCAAGCTCGTAACAATATTATCGTATCTGCGTAAGCTGTGACTCGCTTTAGACCAATGAGACAGTCGATGAGTGAACCACCATCCACCCACATCAGACTGTACTTTATCTTTTACTACCTACCTTTTATTATTTATATATAGATAGAAAAGTAGCGTGTACAAATACAGTGCCAGTAGTATTTTAATGGACATCAAATACCACCAACCAGGTAATAGGTCTTGATAAAATGTTGGCATTGGCTGGGATTCGAAGCCACTCGATAGCAGTACTGAAACGTTGTAGTTTTATTGGGTCTAATCTAGAGCTGCCCAGTCTAATTTATAATACTACGATAGTTGGCCTGGGTGAAGTTGTTCAGCCATTTATATCGGAAATTACTAGTGATGATTTTCACTCCCAGTTCACTTTGGACATTTTAGTTTTAGTATAAATATAATATTTATCAGCAACACGAAAAAAGTGTCCATCCATCGAGTCATGATTTTATGATTTTCTTTACTGGCAACATATTATTACTAAAACAACGTATTAGTTTGTGAATACGATTTTTGGCAATAAATATATAACTTGCTATTAAATCTAACGCCACCTACCGGATCCTGGAACAGCTGCGAACCATTGTCTGCTTAAAACTAATATCGTTCAGGTCACGTTCCCTAACATCCGATTATATAATAATACATAATTGGGAACAAATACAATAATTCAAAAATATGTATGTATAATATATATAGCAGGCGAAACTAATATCATTAAATACAAGCAGATTGTTGCGTGTGTATAATATGTTTTGCTGCTTTGAGACTTTAAAAAAGGCTCAAAGCAGCAAAACATATACCTTAAAAAAATTGATCTGAAACATACTAGGTATATTATAATTTTTTTTATTTACATCTACTTTATTTTTACAGTATAGCCTTAAAAAACTTTATTTAATATAAAAAGTTGGCAACACTCATCTGACCACTTAGCCCACGCGGTTGTCACTGCTAGTATACAAAACACCAAAATAAGATGTAGCATTATTTATTTTCGTAAATGAAATTAACAATATACAATTTAATAACAATAACCATAAATTAAATTTACAATAATAATTACATTATGTTACAGTGC
This sequence comes from Parnassius apollo, assembly GCA_907164705.1. Taxonomy (NCBI): domain Eukaryota; kingdom Metazoa; phylum Arthropoda; class Insecta; order Lepidoptera; family Papilionidae; genus Parnassius; species Parnassius apollo. Next base: position 5,525,488 of record CAJQZP010000419.1, on the reverse strand, counting down.
GGAAATAATGGCGAAAGATTTTATTGAACTACGTATTGTAGTTCAATAAAAATTTATCTAATCCGTATTGCAATAAATCTACATTAATATTTTTAATAAAATATTACCAATACAATACAAAGTTACTAAATGTAACGAAATTTACCGGGTGATCTTAATAATTTACAGTGAAGAAAAAATAGACTGCATTAGGTGAACGAAGTTAGAGCCTAGAGCATTGATATTTTTCAAATTTATTTTCTTAAAAGTACACTTTTCAACTTTGTAAAATAGAAAGAGCTATTATAAACTCAAGTTAAGTGGGTGATGGAATGTATAATTCCCTTGACCTTGAACCGTCCGTCAGCTACATGGAGGTTAGAGAACAGGAGAACGATCGCTGTATAAAATAGTGTCCCAGAAATATGGACAAAATAAGTGAGGCGCTGCTTTTGTTGTTGTTCTCATTAATTTTAATTGTTATAAATATTATAAATTATTACAAATAAATATTATAAATTATTACAAATATAAATTATTCATTATTACAAATATAAATTATTAGTTATTACAAATATAAATTATAAATTATTATTGATTTATTATTATTTGTTATAATATTTCACTATTTTTTAATGTTTATTTTTGTAAAAAATTACTTCGCAGTCACTACTCACCGACGGCAGCGCCGCTATAAATTCTACAAATTTTCAAGGACAGGCGGGCTATGCTTTAGCACGTAGCGATCGTTCTCCTGTTCTCTAACCTCCTCAGCTACTTCAAATGAGTATCTAGTATTTATTTATAGAATAATAAGCTCCCACTTCATTCATATATCACACCCTATTTTTGCCCTCTCGGTAAAAAAGTCATTCCGTATATCGTAAATAAAATTAGGAATTGTAATATACAATATAATACAATTTAAAAATAACGCAGCTGTATTTATTTCATTAATCAATCTAAAATTATTCTGAAACAATTAATGCAACTTAATTACAATAATTTGAACAAAATAAAAATGAATTAACGAGTAGGAGTATAAAATTTACAACTTAAAACACTACATGCTACAAAAATTACAATAATGTCGAAAAGGCGAAGTAACCCGAAACAATGTGTTCGAAAACTAAATTATTAAAAAGTGAAATGTCAAAATGATTTGGCGCCATTGTTTATTTCTTTAGAAAGAAATGGATGGACGAACTTTTATTTCACATTTGAATAAATAAAATATGAAAACAATAAGTTTTGAACCAACAAATACAAGAATATATTCTAAATGCACATTTGAATTATACGCGTAAGGCACATACAATAATGTATATACAAGTGTGTATGTGAACATAATACTATACACCAACTATATCTTAAGCTAGGCATAGTTATAACAGAGTTTTATGTGTGATTAAAATAAATCGTAAGAAAAAAAATTGTATTCATGAACACTATAAATAAATTTATAAATAAATACACAAAAATATTACGTAGTATGTGTTTAGATAAAAATACAGATCCAAATAAGTAACAAATACTATGAAATAAAACGGAAACGTAACTGTAGGCAGATTGCTACTCTGTACATAATAATTTCTGTGATAAATAAATAACGTAAAACCAGTGCTATTTATGCCCAAATACTCAAATGATATTTAATTTTAAGATGACGTTAAGTATCGTGCTGTCTCTATCACTTTAAGTCAAGGTGAGTGTGACAACACGAGACTTAACGATATTTTAAAATTGAGTAGCGTTTGGGTATTTGGCCATAAGTGTATCAGGGCCGCCACATACATACGGAATTCTGTTTCGGGATTCCGAACGCATCAACTCCATATAAAATCAATGACCCGTAACACTTACGGTGGTTTTCCGTTCGATATTTTGCGGGCAAAACGGGATGCCGTATGTGTGCGTTCGTTCGTATATACAATATGTAACGTAATTAATGCACACCCTTAGACACCCTAATTTATATATTATGTTATAATCATAATACATACACTGAATTTTAGTTAAACTTTTTTATGCACTGATTATTTATCAAATTAGTTATACTAATTCCGGAAGAATGTTGTGGTCACAGTACAAATCCACGAACGCAAAGACTTTAACGTGCTTGAAATAAAGATCATTTTTCTTTATTTTTGTTGAATGACAGAATTAGTAATAATACAAATAAAACTGCATTCGTAAAAGTCAAAGTCAAATAAAACTGCATTCTTAAAAGTTTTAATTATATTTGGGATAAAAAATTACCTATATTAAAAATGAATAGGCATCGATTCAGTAAACGATTCTGAACAAACTACTTTCTCAAAGCAAAAGCGGAAAGATAATTTGAAATTATTATAAATGAAACAATTATGTTACGTGTTGTAGTTTGTGGCGGACCTTATCGTGTACTCATACGATCACCGTAGCAATAAAGTCATCCCTTTCTAATAAAAACGATAAATAATTTAAATCGTTTTGGCAACTTTGGAAACTATCGTAATCGGTAATTCGGTGTGAATTCGTCTCGGAATCAATTTAGGGTAAACAATTTTGCAAAAAAAAAGTTAAATTAAACTCGATAGAATCCGCAAAATTGGTTTTATTCCATGTGTTATTTAGTTAGTTATAGGGACAATAAAAGTTTTTAATTAGTTGGAAACAAGCAAAATTGTTAATAGTATGAGTCCGTAATAAAAAAATAATATATTATATAATGTCTAAGTCCCGCGGAAAATATGCAAACAATAATTTAAAATATGGAATTACACCAAAGACTTCCATGTACACTTCTAATCGGGCACTATACGGTACTAGTAAACTGCGCACCAAATTACGGTAAATTTTCCGTAATTTCTTTAGTCAACTGCGATCAGGCGAAAATACTAGTTGTTTGTTTTGTAAACCACGTACATTGTTTTCAACATTCTAACACTGATTGTGTTTAATGTGACTAAGGCAACGCTGTCATTATTTAAAGAAAGAAAGAAAGAAAAAAAACTGTCTACTGAAAATTCTCTAGAAGCATTCAATATGCAAAATGAATAAACATATATTTGAAGGCTATACAAACTGTCGTATATGTTTGTTGTAAGTTTTCGAATTCCCATTTCACTTATTTCGCAGTCTTCTCTCCTTCCAGTTAATTTAAAACACTACAAATTAAAGCTAGTTATCGCAGATCACATATCTTTCAAAACATGCTTCAAGATGGCACCCTCATTGTTTCTAGTCTGATTGACGCCTGTCTCCATATGACTGAGGGTTACAACCCTTGGTTCGGACTCAGTTGAATGCTGCGATGCAGTGTCCACGTTGTCTAAGTTCTGGAAGAGGAGGTTGTTGGAGCCGGTCGATGGATTTCTTTTGTGACTTGGGTCGAACATTGGGTTTGGCCCTGGAAAGATAATTTGAAATTATTATAAATTAAACAATTTTTTACTTTAGAGTATGTATATTAAGTAACCGGAGTCTCCTTTTGAGCAAATAATACCTTTATCACCCTTATCTTTTCATAACTATAACTAAGTCGACTCCAAAGAGTCGGTAGTTCCTCATGGGGCAATGACCCAGAAAACATGCAGGCCTTATCTATCAAAAGTTTTAAAATATTTATAAAGCAAAAATTGTTTAGTAAGGGTTATCATACCACAAAAGAGTACATGGTATGAGGTGGTCGCCACTATGCTGTTTCTCCATGTTTGCGTAACAATTGTATGAATAATATGTTTTAAAAGAGTTAAAAAACTTTTAGTCCCGTGGAGTACTTGCTGGTAGAAGTTTTTTTCCGAACCAGTGGTAAAAGTAAAAAATAACTTTTAATAAGAACTACATGTGATGAATAATAATCAATACATATAGATGTGTAGTGGATTTTGTTAAATGATTTATATATTTAGCACAATTTCAACACGATACTGAATATTATATAATTTAATATAATCGATAACTAGTATTTATCTAAATATCATACAAAAGAAATAAGTCAAATTGAAACTTGCTACTTCGCAGCAAAAGTGTGCAATTTTAATAAAAATAAACTGGTATCACTGCAACCGAAAGTATTGCACTATAGTGATGAACGCCACAACTTTAGCTATCGATAAGTTAATTAACCATGCGGGTTTGTCTGCCGAACCGGTTTGTAGTTTTTATTTAGCTTTTACAATAAAGTATTACAAAAAGTAGTAAATTTTTCTATTATTGGTTTGTTTTTACAGATTTCCAAAAGATCCTTTTAGGCGGCAAACTTGGATTGTAGCTTGTAGAAACGATGAATCTTGGATACCTAAACGGACTAGCACCATTTGCCATTATTCAACATTGAATAAAAATAATTCTATTCAATTCTATTCTAATTTTTTTTATACATGCATTCCAATGCAACTCAATTTTTGAGCGACCTTGAGGACGCTCAAGATCACACACGGGCTATGGAGAGGGTTATGCTCGGGGTTTGACTGTGTGATAAACTCAGAAATGAGGATATCCGCAATAGAACCAGAGTGACCGACATAGCCCAACGGATTAGTAAGCTGAAGTGGCAATGGGCCGGTTATATGGCTCGAAGAACCGATAACCGATGGAGAAAAAAGGTTCTCGAGTGGCAGGCCTCGTACCGGTAGGCGTAGTGTAGGGCGACCTCCCACTAGATGGATTGACGATCTGGTAAGACATGCAGGAAGTCGATGGATGCAGGTGGCTCAGGACCGTGCTTTGTGGCATTAATTGGGGGAGGCCTATGTTCAGCCGTGGACAGTACACTGTGAATTTTAAAGTTAGTGGAAATTGTGGTTGCATCACAAATGGGTCGGCTCGACCGGGGAACGACAGCGCTCTCACAGAATACCAGCGTGAAATAGTAGCTCAATGTTGCTGTGTTTCGTATGGTGAGTGTAGAGAACCGGAGACCCTTTTTGCTGGAAACGAGGCGTTCCATCTTAGTTCTCACGGGTGACAACGTATCTGCGTTTTGATTTGTAATCGAGGATAGATGTAGATTTCTATGGACCTCAGCAACCACTTCCCATCAGGTGGACTGTGTGCTTGTTTGTCAATCTATCCTATTAAAAATAAGTGTTTGTTATGGTGAATGTAAAGAACCAGAGACCCTTTTTACACTGTCGATATTATTAACGATCTTCGAGTTTTCTATCGATACTGTCAGTAGCATTGGTAGTAGTACATATAAATATTCAATGTAGAATATCAGATAACAAGCTTAAGCGTTAAAACTGTAATTTAAAAAAAACTCCGACTGCATTAAAAAGTTGACTGAAAAGAGAAAATTTTTATACCATAAGTCAAATGCAAAACTAAAACGAATATATAAATACTCATCAAACCATTTAGGCTACAGAGTGTGCCAAAGAATTAGACATATATACCTACTTTTGAAAATCGTTACCCTCTTTCTGGGACAGTCTGGTAAATAGTAAATAGCGAATGATCCCAAGTCCAGAACTACCAACTGAGTAGTGGCGGTGTAAGAATATTTTTTACATGGTAGAGTCATGCTGCAGTTATATTACTTAGTAGTATAGTTGTAGCACGAATGGGTCGGCTCAACCGGGGAAGGACCACGCTCTCACTGAATACCAGCGTAAAATAGCAGCTTTATTCTGCTGTGTTTCGTATGGTGAGTGTAGAGAACCGAAGCCACTTTTTACTGGAAACGAGGCATTCCATCTTAGTCCTCACGGGTGACAACGTATCTGCGTTTTGATTTGTAATCGAGGATAGATGTAGATTTCTATGGACCTCAGCAACCACTGTCGGATCAGGTGGACTGTGTGCTTGTTTGTCACCCTATCCTATTAAAAAAAGTGTTTGTTATGGTGAATGTAAAGAACCAGAGACCCTTTTTACTGGAAACGAGGCATTCCATCTTAGTTTTCAGGGGTGACAACATATTTCCATTTTAATTCTTAACTGAGAATAGATGTAGATGTCTATGTGTCGCAGAATCCAATTACCATCAGGGGACCTGTGTGCTCGCTTGTCATTCTAATTCTATAAAAAATGTCCCTAAGTCGTACCGGTCAGGAAAAATCGATGGTACTAGTCGATTCCACAAGGAAGTCATGCAAAGAAGTAAAGTTTTCATTATACAAAACTCACCCATGGTAGAATTCCTCCTCGAAGTGGGAGTGGTACTCCTGGACTGTCCCAATCCCATCATGTTGGGCAGCGGCGCTCTTGGTTTGGATTCGTTTTGCAGGAACTTGACAAATTCTGCAGCCAGGCTATCAGCAGTATTAGATGACCTCACCAGACCCAGCTTCTCGCACTCCTGCTGGTTGAAGTCTAACACTGTGGACAGGACGCGTAGGACTTGGGTCCTGGAAAGTTAAGATTTTTGTGATAAATATTGACTGTGAGGTATGATGATCAGTCCGTACCACTATGTATAGTGTGTAGAAGACATTATCATTAATAAAATATTAACGTTGGTAAGTCTGTTAGTGATCGTGTAACTTCTGAACGACCCCATATCCATTAATAATATGTTTTTCCTTATGAACTCATACTCATTCTCGTCATTTTATAAATAATACTATAACGTGAATGTAATAATAACATTAATGTTTGCCAATATTGGTAGTGCCCCTGCAGGGTTCTTGTTTTGAACTTTTTTTAATAGTTAAGACCAAAAACAACAACCAAAGACTGAACTGAATTGAATATTCACTACATAGAATTTTGTTGGTGTGTTTGTTGGTTCATAGATATGCTAGATTCCAATGGCGCTATCCTATACCTTTAACCGAGCAATTCTTGTATAATATATAAATAATCGGAATCTCGGAAACGGCTCCAACGATTTTCATAAAATTTTGTGTGCAGGGAGTTTCGGGGGCAATAAATCGATTTAGCTGGGATTTATTTTCAGAAAATGTCTTTTTGTCCGTGTTTTTAGACAGTGAAAAACTGCTACAATATCGTTAGAATAAGAAGGTAAATTTTGATGGTTTATTAATGATTACAAATAGCTTAATTGGTATATTGGACGGTCACAAAATCGTAACACCATGGTTCGAGCCAAGACCGACCGACCGACTTTTTTAATATTTTTTTTTCAAGTTCCTTTCTTTTTTTGAGAAAATCTATTTTTTCGAGCCCTTTTTTTTAATATTTTTTAAAAACACGAAAATATAAATTAAACTAATTGCACTCATTATTTTTTATTCAAATAACCAGTTCAGTTTTTTCTATTATGTCGCTAAGATCAAAAAATATTATTCGTATTTCATCAGTATGTAATTTGTATCTAAATATAATTTCCAAAACACACGAATTAAAAAAACCGAGCGAAAAATACCGAGCAAAGCTCGGTCAACCGAGTTCTGGTGAATAAATTAACAAATATTTAAATTATAGATCAAAATGACTCATATTCACAATATACAGGATACATTTTTAACCGTCTGGAAAAAAATAGGGTGTAACATGTGAACGGAGTAGAAGCCTATGGCAGTGATATTTTACAAAAATTTAAAACAAAAATGAGTTGACGGTGTTACACCTTCATGCATCGGAAGTACGTAAAGATGTTTGCGTTGCGTCTGATCTCTCTCCGGACGTGTCCAATATTATATTGAGTGAGGGAATAGAGAGTGCACATGTGCTTGCGCATACAAGGCCACCTGATGGTAAATGGACCCTGTGGCCCATAGACATTTAGTCTCGATTAAGAATCAAAATGCAGATACGTTGTCACCCCTGAGGACTAAGATGGAATGCCTCAGTTCCAGTAAAACGGGTCTACACTCACCATACGAAACACAGCAGTATTAAGCTGCTAATTTACGCTGGTATTCTGTGATAGTGCGGTCCCTCCCCGGTCGAGCCGACCTTTTCGTACTACAACCGTAATATAGCTGCAGCGTGGCTCTACCACGTATATACTGAAAACAAATCCAGCAACTCATGTTGAGGATTAAACTTCTACAGAGGGAGAGGTCGACACCCTATGGTAAACTCTCATGGTAAGATAAAGAGAGTATGTTATGGCCATTGACATAAACTTTACTTACTTGTTCATACTACTTTGGGCAGCCGAGACAACGTAATTCATGACCAAGTTCTTGACCAGGTTTTTATCAACTTTGTCCTGCTGATTTGATATCGCATTATAGTACCGTTCCTCGGCAGCTGCCACTGAAGTCTGGAGAGTTCGCACTGGAGAAATTTTCAATAAATACATTTAACGAATAAACGATTTTTCAAATAAACTTTTGTTTTTGTTTCTGATAGATGGCAGTAGCAGACGCAAATACCAGATAAAAACCGATAAGTGGTGGGAGTTGCAAAAGTGCGAAATATCTGGTAATGCATATTGCCAAGTGTGGCGATTACAGAATATCCTTTCACAATGAACGGGATAATAAGGTTGAAGTAGAATGAATGAGGAAAGAGTGACGATGAAAATTTATGTTGCAGAAGTGAATGGCAGAGTCGGAAAGGGACGTCCTAGACGAAAATTTATCGACCAAATTGGCGATTTATTGAAAACGGCCAAATTAGGAATACCCTTAACTGACGAGCATGTATGTGTAGGGAGGTGTGTCAAGATCGTGCCAAATGGAAGTCTGTAGTCTCTGACTACCCCTCTGGGTGACAGGCGTGAGTGTTCATATTATGTTAGAATATTATTTTTATTAATAGGTTTTGTATATTTATAATTTTTATTTGGTTGCACTTAGTTAAAACTTTTTTTGTAACTAACACAACAGGCAGACTTATTTCCAACAGGCATTATCTACCAGTTAACCATCAGGTTGAGCAAAGAAGAAAAACATAATATATTATTTTATTTACAACTTAGTTCGTGTCATGCCGTAGTGTAATGGCGGTGAAGGAATGTCCACTACACCATATCATGCCCTAGGTGTCATAAGAGGCAACAAACGGAAACTCAAATAGGATATGGGAAACAACATTTACATTGCCTACGTTCAGCAGTAGAAAATAGACCTCCTTCACAGAGTGAATATTTGTGTTGTGTGTGGGTTAGCAACAGCAGTTTTTTTTTATAATTTTAACTTGTTACCATTAAGATGATTTTACCCATTTCCTTTTTCAGTTTTCTACATACAAGTGTATACTTTATTAGACTTTCTTTTTTTGGGAGTTACATACACATGAAATGTCATAGGCGAATTTAGTAGTCCAAAAGGCATAATATAAAATAAAAAATCAATTATAACAAAACTGATAATCTACTTTCTACTCTTACCACTCACAATATAGCCGTCGATGCTTCATCAGAATGCACGGTGACACGCGAGCACAACCTCAAAGTATTATTCAGCCACTGGGAAGGGAACCGAGGACGTTTATGCTTGCGATTGTAATTCAACGAAATTATTTGGTTCAGTAAACGTGAACATTGGACCAGGGGTTGGGATATTAATACATGGTACTGATTAAGGAATATCTTGAGACTTCAAGTTCTTTAGATTAAAAAACTCAATGTATAGAGGATAGGAGATTCAGAACTGAGGACAGGAAAGGAAAAAGTAAATACGTTACTATAATGTCCAAGCATTGGTGACATAACCAACCACCTTGAGTTTATCAACCCAAGCAATATACTATAAATTTGTACTGCTTAAGTACTTTATATTTAAAGTTAATCGTCAGATTAGTTTCGTTTTTTTCATTATAAACGTGACTCGGAGAATTTTTCTTGACTTTATTTCTTTGTGAATTTGTAAGCATATTTAAAGCAACAGCCAAATTTATAACAATGTGCCTTTGTTTTGGTTTTTTATGATCCAAACAGATCCATTCGATTGGTAATTCAGCCTAACGGAATCGATCAAAATGTTCAATGTTAATAAACCAAATGCATTTCGGAATATACTATGTTAAAAAAAACGCAAGTTTAAACAATCCTGATCCCTTTTTTACAATCCACCAGTACCTGAAGTAATACTCAGAGGCAATGCCGCTTTACCGAAGGCTTCCGCTAAATCTACACTTTTACTAAAAGAGACAATTTATAATATTGCTAAGAAATTTTGATAGTTATTCAAACAAACCGTCATATATTTAAACACCAGGCCTATATATCAAATTTTCTTAGCGAAAAAGAAAACAAATAATCGAAAGTCAAAACAATGAATGTGTGCTGCAAAACTTGTGATGTGCAAGATGAAAAACAATGCAATTTCGGTCAAAATTTTTGCGTCAAATAATTACTTTTAGTAACGAACTGTTATTAAAATCTTATGCATATTCATTAGGACAATATAATCTTTTCAAATAGAAAATATCACAAATGTGTGAAGAACGGCTCTGTATTAAAAAAGTATCTATTTACTTAATTTTAAATAAAATTTAACATCTCGAGAGCTAGGAAACCGATTGTCAAGCGATTTTGTTTTACGTTCTTAAGCCTTCGTTTATTCTTTCTAAGCACAAAATATCTTTTTACACACCGACATTTGTTTAAATAATTTAACATGTATTTCTTCTATTTAAGGTTAAAGATTAAGATATTATAAGCCGCACATGAAAATGCAAAAATATTGACCGATAACAAAAATTGCGAAATGATAACTTTAAGCGAAATATTTAAAAAAAAAACACAGGACGTCACGACGTGCAGCCAAAAACCTCAGTCAAACCCCATATGGTAATCTGAGTCAACCACGGCACTGTCAACTGCCAACGTGATAGCAAATGGCGACTACTGTGTCACAAAGTATAAATATGACACAAACGATATAGACCATTTACAAATGACCACATGCCTGATGGGCCAGGTTGACAGCAACGGCCGCGGTATGGTAAAGCCTCACAGTTACCAAATGAGATTAGACCGAAGTAGGCAAAAGCTGGTCCCTTAAAAATAAGTTAAATTTGAATATAAAATGTAGGAAAACTTCAGAAAAGTATTGACATTTGATTTGACAGTAAGTTATTTTATAATCACTTATTATCATTACTAGAAATATTTTATTAAATGATTTTCTATAAATTTCATTAACACTGATTAAAGTTAATACGTGCGACATTTGTTGTAGTAATTATGATATTATTATTCTCTGGTTAATAGCTAACGCAAATTTCAAAGAGTATTATTTTTTACTTATTCAGTAAAGAGAAAACCTATGAATTTTTAGCAAAAGGACTGCTTAGTGTTGACAACATATAAAAGCATACAAAAAAAAAAAAGAAAACAGTCACTACGATTTAATTAACAAGACACACGTAAAAAGCAAACACTACTAACACTACACAACTACAAGATGTGAACAAATGGTACTAAAATCAAAAACTTACGTGTGTCTACCGAGTTTCTAATTGAATTTGAAGACATTCAGCTTCTAACTGTATACCAACTGGTAGTCTGGGTGTAAAAACCCCAGAATTACCAGCTGATATTTGGCCAGAAGCCGGATTTGCCAAAGAATCGAACTAGATACCACTAAAAATTTGATGACAGTTATAAAATATAAGATATATCCAGTGAAACACATCGCATCGTTACACCATAAGTCAGTCCTCAAAAAATTACAGTTGTAAATACTTAAAATTGGAGAATAACAAAATCTAAACGATCTCCATTTATGAGAATAATTTATTTTACAGTTGATATAACTTAACGACTATATTATGTTATGAAGTAATTTTAATTTTTAAATTTTGATTTGGAAAAATTTTCAAGATACACAGAACCACCTAACAGCTATAATTTTTTTATACTGGACATATCTATGATTTCAGTATTATTGATGATATCAAAATAATATGTTATAACATTCATAAATCGATCCATATTTGTAATGAAAAGATAAAAGTTCAATAAAACTACGTTATATACAAAATGAAAATATACATAACACAAATCAAATAATGTTCCAGTTTAAGTTGTGTTCAATTTAGTTTCAAATTTACCTTGTTCTTTCAAATCATTGATTTGTGCTGTTTTAGTTTCAACTTGATCGCCCAGTCTGGATGCAGCTTGTAGACCTGCTAATGATTCTTCTAGTTTAGAGTTCAACCTAGCGATCTCTTCTTGTAGCCTTTGATTTTGATTTTTGGCCTCTTCCATTTTGTTTCTGATTTTCTCTGTGGCGTTAGCTATGTCCCTTTCTTTCTCTGTAAAAAATTGCATGAGTATTTATTAACTTTTGATTCTGCTTCTTTTTCAAGTATTGATCACATAATCAGATTTTTTTTATTATCAGTTAAGTAAAAACTAAAAAAAATTACACATACACGAGTTTATTTAGTAACATACCTAATTGGAACTGTTCTAGCACTATTTGTAGGTTTGTAAGTGCAGCTTCGTTCCTATTTCTAGCATCTTCTGCTTCACTTAACCTCGCTTGAACTTCTTCCCTTTGTTTTTCTAGAAGCTTTATTTGATTCCGTAACGTTTCTACTTCTTGGTTAGCTCGTATGCTATAAAGAAAAAACAAATCATTATCACAGATTCTTCTTCAGTATGGAACAATGCATCAGCTTTATTTGCTATAATCGTTACTCCTTGGAGGCTGTTTGATGATCGCAGTCCTGGAACTACCATATGCTATATAGCATATCGTTATACCGTCACCAACAGAGTATATAATTGTAATTAAAAATATTTTTCTGGATTTTCTCTTAGCCACCTTCTACGATAGCTGTCGGACGATAACGGGTGAACGATTCAGCGACGTAGGACACCACCAAATGGGAACTTAGAACACTTGTCTATACTGAATACGCAACGCCACCTTAACAACAGCGATTCCGGCCAGGATTTCTGCCCTCAATCGCAAGGCCAAACTTTTAGCAGGTGAAAGAACTCCTTTTCTAACGAGGAATCTATCTGAGTAGATATCATCCACTTTCCTATTTCTGTCGCCAATCAGCAGTGCGTGGACAGGCTGTGAGGAATTCTTCTTTACTTAGTCCTAAGAGTTAACGCAGAGGAGGCATATGTTGCCTTCTCCTGCATTAGCTACTTACAATCTGTTTTTTACTGAAATTTTATGATAACATGGTTATTATTTCATAAAAGAAGACGGCTGGGTTCTATCATCGCATTGTCTTGATTAACTGTAATTAATAAATTAGAGCAACATTGCATCAAAGTTATAGCTAAAGCCCAAATAAAACGATTCCACCCGGTAATGACCACACTGGAGCTTACCAAAAAACTAATGATTTTGAACTGATTTCTTTTCGAGCACAATATATTATAAATAATTAAAAATGAACATACCTGTTACTAGTATAAACAGTACTAGTTTGTTTTGCTTTCTCTTCCACTTGATGTAGCCTTATTTGGCACTCGCTAAGCTTTTGTTCCGATGTCATAAGTTCTTGCGTGTAGTTTTCTTCCATCTCCATCAAGTGGTGCCGTAATCGTTCTAATTCCCTTGTTGAATTCTGTTCTTGTTCTGACAACTGGGAAAAATTGATAAATCATTATTAATATAGAGCATTTCTACAAAACTGGAGTGACACATGGACTAACAGTTAACCTAATGGTAGATCTATAATTCATTTCAAAGAAAAAAGACCGCAGACGTTTTATCCTTCAGCACTAAGATAGGACGCGTCATAGCTTGTAATTATACTAGCTCTACAGCCGTTCAAATCTAAACACAAAACTAAAACTTGGCGGCAGTAAATAGTTCGGAGGATTGTATCAAGCTCGACACACGACACACAAGTAAAAAGCAGAAAAAGAGTCTTCAAAATAGTCTTTAAATAAAAGTAAGGTAAACAAAATCGCAGATAGAAAACGTTTAAAAAATAGTTTCAATTACGCTGTAGTAACACAAAAGAAAGTTGACAAGAAAATATTCTTATTATATATATATATATATATATATATATATATATATTATAAATTACCTGGGCATTTTCTGTTGTCAATTTCTTTACAGTCTCTAGTTGAATTGTAAGACTTTTGTCCAAATCCTCGCACCGTTTGGTCAAGTTTTTGATGGCTTCGCCGGCATTAGTGAGATCGGTCTTTAGTTTTTCATATTCACTAACATTTTGATTTAAAGACATAATTATTTCATCTTTTTCTTTTATAATTACCCTCAAGCTATCACAACTTGAACAATTATTTGTACTATTCTGTAAAAGCAAATCCTTTTCTTCAATTATTCTCTTGTATTCATTGGTTTGTTCTAGAATAACGTGATTTAATCTTTGGATTTCATTGTGGTACTGAAGACTTTCGTTATGCTTCAAATTTATTAGGTTAATAAGATTAGCTTTTTCTGATTGTGTTTTTTCTATAATGCTCTGGTATTCCATATACACATTTTCCAATTGCTTCATTTTATGTTCTAATTCAGATACTTCTCTCTGTTTGATTTCAAGTTGATTGTTCAGGTCATTAGAAACTTGTCCAAGCGTCGATATTTCTTCATTTAACTTAGCATATTCATCATTTTGATGAGTGCTATCAGTTGTTTTCATTTTATCTGTCAACTCAACAAAAGACTGATTTAGCTCTTTTATCTCCTTGTTCTTACTTTCTGCTAAAGATTTATACTCGTGACTTGTTTTTTCCAATTTGTCAAGTCGATCAGTCAACATTGCAATGGCTGTGTTTTTATTATTCACTTCATCATTTAAAGCAGTTAATTGTTTATCGAGTTCCTGCTTTTCTGTGTGCAGTAAACTTAATTCTTCATGGCTGCGGTTTAAAATTTCACTAGTGCGATTTAAGTTTTCAGATACTTCTTCATATTTTTTGTTTAAAAGCTCTAATTCTTGATTCTTAAGAGTAAGACTATTTTGTAAATTACTAACAGCTTCGTTCAAATTTTGTAAGGTCAGATTATTTTCGCTTATTGTATTATTAAGAGAATCAATTAAAGAATCTTTTTCGTTAAGGTCTGACACCAGTTTGTTAAATTCTTCTTCAAGGCTGACAATCTTTTTATCATTAGAAAATAATTCCGACTCTAAATTAACCCTCATTTCTAAAAGTTTCTTATTTTCTTCCTTAAGGGCCATAAAATCTCTGTTTACAATATCCGATTGGGCGGCTTTCTCTTTATAATCATCTATACTTCGTTGAAGTAGCTCAATATTTTGTTTATCTACGGTCGTTCTATTTTTAAGTGAATTATTTTCTGTTGAGAGTTCAGTTATATAAAGTTTTAATTGATTTATATCACTATTTAGTTCATCAATTTTGTTTTTCAGCGTTGTATTTTCTAAATGGGAATTTTGCAGTCTTTCAGAAATTAAGCTACCCTCAGGGTTTTTGTCCCCGTCAGCTTTAGACTCGGAAGTAACAAAAATAGCACTTTGTGCAAGTGTGTCTTTTTTATTTTCGACATCTTCTTTATATTTCTCAGTTTCTTCCACCTTCTTTTCAAGTTTCTTTATTTTTGATTCTAAAATATTTTTTGTCGATTGCAACTCAGTGGATTTTACTTCCAAAGCATTTTTGAGGTCGTCTACTTCTTTTGTAAGCAATACCTTGTCATTTTCTGTAATGTGAATATCAATAGCAAACTGTTCGTTTTTAGCATTAGCAGCATTGAGCCGCTTTTTCAAATCATCTAATTCGTCTATTGTTTTCTGTAGCTTTTCATTATTGTCAATATTGGTATTGCTTTCTAATTCTATGTAATTTTTGGTCTGAGTCTTACAAATCTCTAATTCATTAAGCATAGACGTATATTTTTGTTTAAGGTCAGCGAGACTTTCTTGTAATTTACTTTTTTCTATTCTCACCTCAGCCAACTCTCTTTCTATTTTCTTAATTTCCGATTCAAAAGTTTTATTTATTCTGTTGCAATCTGCCAACTCTGTTTCTAATTTTGCATAATTATCTTCGTGGGTTTCAATAATGGGTTCTAATTTTGATGCATTCCTTAACGCAGTAATTTCTGAGATAAGAAAATCATTATTTTTCTTCATTTCATCCAATTCTTTCTCATACTGCTGTATGTCAGTAGTCAGGAAATCGTTTTCAGTTGTTAAGTCATCTATATGCGTTTGCAAATTACTAATATTGAGGTTCTTTTCCGATAATTTCTGTTCTAAGTTGTCGATATCTTTTTTAAACGAGTTTACTGTTTTAAAGACGCCTTCAAGTTTATATAATACAATATTATCATTGGAGGAAGGTATTTCGCCTACGTAATCAATAGGTAATTCAAAGTTAACATATCTGTTATAAAGCTGCATTACTTTATCAGCTTTAATAACTTTATTATCGGATATATCACGATTATTATCATTTTCCCGCTGAGCTAACTTATGTTTTAAATCACTTATATCCCGCTTTAAAGCTTCAATTACACCTTTAGCATTATCATCTATATTTATTTCGTCTAAGTGTATTCGATTTAAGCTTCTTCTATGCTTTAAAGCCTCGCACTCCTTAAGTATTTCTTCATATTTTTCCCTAGGCACCATGTTTGTTGATTCTGTTTGTTTTACGGCAACTTCTAAATCATGTTCCAATTTCGTCACTTGTTCTTGTAACTTGAAAACCTCTTCGTGTAAATCCTGATTTTCTTCTTGAAATTTCTCAGCATTTTCTCTCATTAAACTATGTATCCTTTCCAGGTTTTGATATTTATGTTGTAAAGTATCGTAATCTGAACTTGTAGATTTTAGATTTGTAATTTCTTTATCACGTTCACCAATTCTTAAAAGTAGATTTTTTATCTCGCTAGCGTATTCGTCGTTGGAATTTTTTAAATCCTCATGTTCCAGTTTAAGGACTTCAAAATTCTTCTGAAGTTCTGTCTTTAATGTGAGCAGTTTTTCCATAGCCAACCGATGCTGACTGTCCAAATCGTCCAGACTATTTATAAGATTCTTATTTTCTTCTTTAAGGCGAAAAATTTCACTATTAGATTCATTATCACCTTCATCTCGATCTTTTAGGGAGGATAATTCCTTCTGCAGTGCTTGTATTTGTATTTTGTACTGATTTTCAAGGTCATGGTCAATAATTTTAGAGGACTGTGCTGGGGGATCCCAATACCAACTGGAGTCGTCTTCTCTGAGTCCATTTTTTTTGGAGAGTCTCTGAAAAGAAAAGATAATATAAGTAAGCATTTACCAAAATAACAAAGTGATGATCTAATAATTGTATTTTCAACTGGAGTTAGGGACATTTGAGCTGTCCTCTGATGTAGATAAAAAAATCTAAATTTTATTCAATATTTTGTAGATTATATAATGATTTTATTATTATTCCCACAATTACTTATATTGAAGTAAAACCGTTTAAAACAATTTAATGGATTGCCACTATTTGACACTGCCTTTGTGTCCTTAGAGTGTGTGCTACGCCAACACACTGATAATAAACTTGTTTTTTTTTTAAATAATGGTAAATACTATTTTACGTTTCGATGTTGCAATTTTTATGAATGTCGTTGCCTTTTTATCTCTATCCACTAATGCAGTCATTTATTAAGCAAATAAACGAAACATGCACGCGCTAGACCTATGATGATGTGTAATTTGGCGGTTAGAACCGTATACAGCTACAAGCGCAAGTTTTTAACAGTTCTATCCTCACTTGTTATTTGATATGCGTCGTAAGCGATGCGGTACGATGTTCAGCGGTGCGTGTGAGTGTCTGTACAAACACGATACGTTATCAGCCCGGTTTTTTAATGGCTCAACAACTGAGTCACGGGTAGGTAACTCAACTGCGGCTGTTGGATAGCGTTTAGTGAGACACGAGGCATATCGTTAAATGTTGGTATTTTCTGCCATTTATAAAGCCGATAGTTTGTTCCGTAGATACGAAAACCTGTTGCTATTCCCATTTGCAGCATTTTGCTTAAATTTATTGGGCATCTTAATGTTTTTTATTTAAACGATTTTCAGTAACGCTTTTGATAACTATTTTATGGCAACAACGTGGTAGAGCCACGCTGCAGTTATATTATGGCTGTAGCACGAATAGGTCGGTTCGACCTGGGTCGCTTAAAAGCTGCTTAATACTGCTGTGTTTCGTATGGTGAGTAATGGGAGACTTAGTCCCCCGGGGCTACAATGCATCTGCATTTTGATTCTTAATCGAGGTTAAATGTAGATGTCTATGGGCCACAGCATCCACTTATCATCAAGTTTGCTGTAAGTTCATTTAAGTTCATTTGTTACCCTTATCCTATAAAGAAAATCAAGACAGGTAGAAAGAAAATTTCTCGAATGAATGTCATTGAACTTCAAATACTTGAATATTTTTAACGACTAAGTGCAATAATTTGCGTTGTGTGGACGATATATGTACAATGTAGTCAAGTAGATATATACAAAACCAAAGAGATTTAAATATATATATATATATATATATATATATATATATATATATATTTACACTACTATAGAGCGGACATTCGAAACATTTTCATACAACAGCTGTGACCACGCGCTTGTTTTACACCCTCTAGCGAAATATAGCAATACTACACCGAATATTTATTTAGAAAACATTTTAGCTATTTCCCAGTAGGTGACACTACTAAACATAAGGTTAAAACCCGTTGTAGGCACATCGTTAATCACTAACATATTTGTAAATAAATAGTGACGTTACTGGATAACAGAGGGCACTTATTACAATAATTTTTCTTTCTTCTCGAACAATCTATTAGAAATAATAAAATTTAAAGATTATTTGGTAAATACACATTATTCTTACGATAATAAACCGTAATCACGTTCATTTTTTGCTCCATATAGTGATTTACAAAACTTTAATTAACAACCAGGCATATTTTCTTTAAAAATATTTTTAAATTTATAAAATGAATGCGTCTTGACCTTTTGACGATGTCACTTAGACTAAATGACAAAAATCGTAGATATATCCTATAGGACAAAAGTTACAGACGACAATTTAGTTGCTGATGTCCGGTCTATTACTACTACCTATATTTAAATATCTTTGTACAAAACCAAGCAGAGGATATGTAAGCAATAAAAACACTGTTAAGTGCTAAATTAATCAATTGTTAACGTATCTTGTAGCATTTTACGACGGCTGAGTGCCTTGTTTTCGAAACCATCTAGGACAAAACAACACAATTGTTACGAGTTCAAAAAGTATTATAAGTATACAATCATTGTGAGTATAGAATTAAAAAAGTAATGAGTTAGAGTCCTATCTACCGAGTTATGAATCTTGAATTAATTCCCAGACGCAGCAAACGTTTTTGCGTTCAAGCTAGTTTGAGGAGACATGAAGCCAAAAAGTTCTAAACGTGAAATTTAGGGGAGAGCAAGTACTTTTGTAAATGCACATACGTTGAAAGTGAAAAAACTTGTGTTCAACTCGGTACGAGACAAAGGTTCATACTCTGTTAATACCGTTAGACGAAATGTTTATTTAACAAGCAAATAAAATATTAGCTTGTTAAATAAACATTCGTAAAAAGAGTAATTAGCACATGATGTATCGATTGAACTCCGTATGCTTCCGTTACAGCCTGAAACTCCATTCCCGAACAAAGTCATTCCCAATAGATTGTCATGGATATTTGCCATAGTTGCCACAACAGTTGCAATAGAAGACGTTACAACCAATCTCCTGCTTTGTTTCCCTCTGTCGCCTCTCATAACACCCATGTTTGATGAAAACAACGATATAAGTTTTAAAGGTGAGTGACAGGATACCCTCCTGTACAACGGCACGTTAATATCGAGACTTCATTGAAGTAGAGAATAAAAATCATGAGAATGTGCGACGGTGTCCCATTGTAATATTTTCGTGGATAGTAATGCCTGATGCGACAGCAGCCTAATGGCAGGGTGCGCAATGCTAGCGCAAAGGTCGTGGGTTCGAATCCGCCGTCCGTATTGTTGCGAGCCACTGCTAACACAAGTATTTTCAGCTTACCAGGGGTGGTTTAAAGGGACTATAAAAACAATATTTTTTACAAATGGCGACTTACGCCCTCCTTTCTGCCAAGGAGGGTCGCGTCCGTGTACGGCTTAGGGTTCTCTCGTCAGATCAGTAAGCCAATCCCTAAAGGTGGGGTTTAGTGGGTAAAAGTCTCCACATAACCACGCAGGCGGCTGCGTGGTATGCTATGAGCATTCCCCTCCTCCCTCCCCCGCTTTCCGGAGGGTTGCCATATTTGCTTCAGGCGCAAAAAGAAACAAATGGCGACGAGAAGTAAGTTGTAAGACGGGCACCTATTTTTTTTTGTAAGAGATGGTTTTTAACCGACTTCAAAAGGAGAAGGAGGTACTCAATTCGACTGTATGTTTTTTATGTATGTTACCTCAGAACTTTTTTCAAGGTGAATCGATTATGAGGATTTTTTATTCCATATAAATTGGATCAAGACCTGACCAGTAGTTTTAGAGATATCCTTAATAATGAGTATTTAATTGACTTCGAATACATTGATCATGTATGTTGTCGTTTTATTTATATTCAAGTCGATTGTACAAAACTTTTAATTGTATCACTTGGTTTCGCGGCGCCCATGAACAACTTCATCACCAGGGGAATTCTAGGTGCGTTGCCGGCCTTTTAAAAAATTGTAGGCTCTTTAATGACTAACTAATTATCGACGTTTTAGCGTGAGTATTCCTAGAAACGAGTTAATGATCCTAGTGCAACAAGACGCTATGTAGGTCCGTTCCGCTAGAGTGGTCAAGAGTGAATCGCGCAAGGTCGGCTGGTGACTGCAATTAGGCGCTGTCACCACGCGATGGCCTCTGGCAGTGTGAGCGCGCACGCACATACTGTAAACAACGTTAAACAGTTATGGGTTTAAAAATCTAAGTATAAAATATTGTCCAAATAAATAAATCTGCGTAAGACTAATTTATAACGTTATAGAGCTACGCTGCGGCTATAATATGGTTGTAATACGAATGGGTCTACTCAACCGGGGCAGGACCACGCTCGTAGAGAAGTTTAGAGAACTGGAAATCGTTTTGACTGCAAACGAGGCTTTCCATCTTAGTTCTCAGGGGTGACAAAACATTCTGCATTTTGATCGGTAATCGATGATAAATGCAGGCGGCTATAGGCAATAGTATCTACCTACCATCAGTTAGATTGTGTGCGCGTTTGTCACCCCTGCAAAACTTCGAATCTACGATTTTCTAGTTAGTATCCAAAATTAATCTGTTATTGTTGAATATATTTTAATCCCCTTACCCCATTTCTTTAGTAATTTAAACCCGATACGCTTTATTGTCTTTTTATAGAATAAGGGTGACCCATAGACATCTACATTTATCTTCAATTACGAACCAAAATGCAGATGCGTTGTCACCCCTGAAGACTGAGATGGAATGCTTAGTTTCCTGGTAAAGAAACATAGTAGCATTGAGCGGCTATTTTATAAACTTGTGTTCTGTGAGAAAGTGGTCATACCCCGATAGAGCCGACCCATTCGTGCTACAACCATAATATGGCTGCAACGTGGCTCTACCATCTGTAAATTCGTCCCAAATCTGAGCACAGGCCTCCTCTCTTTCTCTAATCTTCGAAATGACTGAACCAATCGTAATGAAACTGAAAGGACAGATAGAAAGTAGTACCAGGAGTGATGTAGGTTTTTAACAGCAAAACCTTTTTTTTAAAACGAAAAATTAATAACTTTTTTTTTTAAACGTCTTTGATAAACTTAAATCTAGATGGCACCACAATAAATCCTACCCAGGTATAGCTAGGACGGGTCATTAGTCGCTTTGTATAGTTACAAGAGATTAAAATGAGTTAGAGTTAGAGTATAATAGAAAAGCGAATAAAAAACTTACGGTAGGTATATATATCTCGATATTTCGTATCCGAAGCCTCCAATAACCGTGTCGCTTACGTCGTAGTCATCGCTAGAATTTACTTTGTTTATTGAATTGGTGACAAACGAGCACACAGTCCACTCGATGGCAAGGAATGCTGTGGCCCATAGACATTCACATTTTTATCCTCAATTAAGAATCAAAATGCAAATGCGTTGTCACCCCTGAGGACTAAGACGGTATGCCTCGTTTCCGATTAAATAGGTCTCCGGTTCTCTACACTCAACACACGAAACACAGCAGCATTAAGCTGCTATTTTACGCTGGTATTCTGTGAGAGCGTGGTCCTTCCCCGGTCGAGCCGACCGATTAGTTCTACAACCATAATATAGCTGCAGCGTGGCTCTACAAATTAAAAAGAATTAATAATTAAAAAAAAACCTTTTTTAATTTTTTTTCTTACTTCCTATCTTAACGACTGACGACAAACATCTACACACCTAATTAACAATATAAACTAGTGAGCGCGGTATCACTAACACTTGTTTTCCGTACGTTTCCTTTTCAGTAACTGAAGCGTGAAAAGGCACCGATAAGCAGGTTCACGACTTGAAGGTTGTCGTCATATTCGTATGTAATATACCAAAAAGTCAAGTAGGTTGAAGTCGTCTTACATATTTTACAAGTTAAATGTAAAAGTTAACTTAAAATAAAACTAATTTTACGGATTCGCGTTTAATTTTAACTTTTTTAGTCGCCAACGTTTCGAGCACTTTACAGCGTCCATGGCCACGGGGGGGGGGGGGGGGCGGCTGAGGTGTTTGATGTCCTTATATCATAGTTAACGATGGTTACTTTTAATTATTAATTTTTGGTCCAATCTATAAAGAACCAGCTTATAATATCTTAGTCTTATAGACGACACACACGGTCAGTTCAACTGCTCATTCCAACGGATCAGTTCAAACTAGGACTCTTGATACTTTTTTAAATATCGGATTTTAGATATATCGACAAATAAACTTATATATAAAACTCCTATTAGTGATATATTTATAATTATCGATATATCGGAAATCCGATATTTAAAAAAATATTAACAGTCCTAGTTTAAACTGATCAGTTGGAATGATCGTTGAACCGACCGTGTGTGTCGTTCATTACAGTATTAGTGTGCAGTATTCGCGTAGATATAGGAATGACTGTTACTTAGCCCCTTTTTTTGGCCCTCTTGCAATACAGTAGGTATGAAAAGATAATTATTTATATTCAACAGAATATCAGGTGTCGCTTTCCAGAAGAAA